>VWZE01017678.1:13185-32327 GCA_013396675.1 Eubucco bourcierii
TCCCTGGAGGTGTTCAAGGCCAGGTTGGAGGAGGCCTTGAGTGAGCTGTGCTAGTGGGAGGTGTCCCTGCCCATGGCAGGGGGTTTGGAACTGGCTGATCCTTGTGGTCTCTTCCAGCCCTGATGGATTCTCTGATTCTCTGCCCCCGCTTTGGGGTAGGTAGAAGGAGAAACCTCTGCACTTCCCTGGAGGACTTGAGAACGCAGAGCACACCTGAGGGTGAAGCTGTCTTCATTTTCCAAAGAATGCCACTCCTACCTGCATGTGTACTTGGCACAGACCCACCCTGCAGTTTGAGAGGACCTCTGAGGTCATTCCAATGTCATTGCTGCTGCTGGGAGTCCAGTGCAGGTAAATATGAGCCTTTATTGAATGTGAAGATTATTTGCAAGTACTACACACAGAAAAAAAAGAAGGCAAAATTCTGCCTTATGATTCTTAGCCTGCTTAAGACAAATATCTCTCCTAGAAGAACAGTTAAATAGGTTTGTTTTGGTTTTTTTTGTTGTTTTTTTTTTTTTAAGGTGTAGGGCTAAATGTGACAAAACATTTCCAGGGCCTCGAGTGTATTTTAATGCCACCAATAAAATTGCTGCCAGGCTGACTTAATCACCAGTGTGGTAAATCCTGATGTGTTTATTGTATGTCTTCAGTCTCAGTCTGCTGTAGCTCAGTGGGAGTCATTGCATTGCTCACGATTTACTCTGGAATGAAGGAAAAGGAATCACTCTCTCCTTTGATTTTTTTTTTTTTTGTTCTAAATCGATACTTTTGCAGACTTTGAGCTGCACATTCCCTCCCTCCTCTTGAGTATACAGCAAGAAACATTTCTTTGGGCAGAGCATTGGATGAGCAGTTACTGTGAGGGTCTGTTTAAAGGAAGAATGGTGCCAAGTACAGACATTAGTGCCCCATCAGCTGCTGTGTTTTAAGAACTTTTTGCTTGGACGCTGCTTCCCTTCTGCTAGCTAATGATAATAAATTGGCTGCCACTAGCAATCCTGCCACCTGTTGAGCCTCCTTTCTCACAGCCTACCACTACAGAGCTGAACAGATACAGCAAGCAACTGAAGGAAGAAAAAGGCAAGATGTGAGGACACCTGCGTCCAGCCCTGCTTGACTGAAACAAGGATGAGATAGGAGCATTAAGGGCATCTGCACCCTCTTGCACCCTCTTCAGCCATGGGCCCAGCATGCTCAGGGCAAGAAGTGACCTTGGAAGGCAACAGCAAAGCTAAACCAGAGGTCCCTTCCAACCCTTACCGTTCTATGATTTGGTTTCTTGTATGTCAAAGCCTCCATCCAAAACCTTCTCCCATTTTTTCTGCTCTATCCCATCCCATTCTGTCCCATCCTATTCTATCCCATCCCATCCCATCCCACACTGAATCAAAATGAACAACCCATCTGCTTTTATCACACAATTAACCAGGCTGGAAAAGACTTCTAAGATCATCAAATCCAACCTATCACCTAACCCTTCTCATTAACTACCCCATGGCACTAAGTGCTTCATGCAGCCTCCTCTTAAACACCTCCAGGCATGGGCACTCCACCACCTCCCTGGGCAGCCCATTCCAATGCCAATCACTCTCTCTGCCAACAACTGCCTCCTAACATCCAGCCTGAACTTGCCCTGGTGCAGCTTGAGGCCGTGTCCTCTTCTGTCCCAGTTTGACTGGCAGAAGAGCCCAACCCCACCTGGCTACAAGCTCCCTTCAGGTAGTATCATTGTTCCAGAGCACTCCAAATCCCTTCCTTCTCCCCTCTCCTGCGGGTTTGAATGGGGAGAAGAAGGTGGCTGGAAAACTGCTCCGCCCCCCCCCCCCCGGGCTTGGGAGGGCAAAGCAGAAGTCCTTTCCCCCCAGAGCCGCTGAGCCCTGTGGCAGCCNGAAGTCCTTTCCCCACAGATGCGCTGAGCCCTGTGGCAGCCTGCGCTGGGATCGGGCTGGTGGCTGCCTGGGTATAAACTGGCAAATGAACACTTTGTCTGGGAAAGCATAAATAGAGCAAGGGGAAGGTGCCAGGTGCCTGCCTGAGGAGAGTCCCTGCCTTGAGTGAGACCCCTGTGCCGTGACAGAGCTCCCGTTCGGGAGAGTCATAGAATCATAGAATCATAGAATGGTAAGGTTGGAAGGGACCTCAAGGATCATCTAGTTCCAACCCCCTGCCATAGGCAGGGACACCTCCCACTAGTAGAGGTTACTCAAGGCCTCATCCAATCTGGCCTTGAACACATCCAGGGAGGGAGCATCCACAACCTCCCTGGGCAACCTGTGCCAGTGCCTCACCACCCTCACTGTAAAGAACTTCCTCCTAACATCCAGTCTAAATCTCCCCTCTGCCAGTTTAAGCCCATTGCCCCTTGTCCTGTCATTGCAGGACCTTGTAAATAATCCTTCCCCAGCCTTCCTGTAGGCCCCCTTCAGATACTGGAAGGCTACTATCAGGTCCCCTCGAAGCCTTCTCTTCTCCAGGCTGAAGAGCCCCAACTCCCTCAGCCTGTCCTCATAGGAGAGCTGCTCCAGCCCTCTGATCATCTTTGTGGCCTCCTCTGGACCCGCTCCAACACTTCCATGTCCTTCCTGTGCTGAGGGTTCCAGAACTGCACACAGAGTCCTCACTTTCGGACGGCTCCTGCCTTTTCACACAGCTATGGGTTCTGCACCATCCCTGCCTTTGGACTCCTCTCCCCACTCCTGCACCGCTCTGTCCACATTTGCAGGCTGGACAAGGCCTGGGGTCCTTTAGAGAGCGCTGCCAGCGGCGCTCGGCCCCAGCTGCTCTCGCACCACACCACAGCTGAGTTCTGTTTGTTGTTCCGCGCTGGGCAGCCCCCAGCGGTTTGGCTCTGTCCTACCCTGCCGAGGCAGCGTCGTTCCCACGGATCCCTGCCTTGTGGCAGTCGTGTTTGGAGACACTCCTGACTCTGGCGGCTTTGCCACCCACCTGGGGCTGCTGCTGCCTGGATCGAGGCTGTTGGATATTGCTTGCGGCATCAGAAGGCAGCCGAGCCGCAGAGACACCCAGCAAGGGAGCATCACCCCAATGCCTCTCTCACCCCGGTGAGTAAAGCCTGCTGCTGGGCCCTGCATGGTCTGCTCAGCCTGACTGAGAGTGGGGGGAAGCTGTGTTTGTAGGTTGGTTTTTGCCATTGCCTGGCTGCCTACATCTCTACATTTACCTATAACATCCTGTTGAAGAATTCCCGATCAGATCAGAACCTGTAAACAAATCTGAACTAATTTTGTACATAGTTTTGGGGGCAGGGCTTTCAGGAAAACAAAACAATTCTGGTTTTGTGATTCCTGACCAGGCCACATTAATTCTCTGCCTCCATGACAATCGTTAACATCAAAACGAGGTGCATGTAATAGTAATAATGAAATGGATAAAGCCAATTAAAATCCTACTGCCAAAGCTGAAAGCAATTATAAGA
This sequence comes from Eubucco bourcierii, assembly GCA_013396675.1. Taxonomy (NCBI): domain Eukaryota; kingdom Metazoa; phylum Chordata; class Aves; order Piciformes; family Ramphastidae; genus Eubucco; species Eubucco bourcierii. The sequence goes on from VWZE01017678.1 coordinate 16,625, forward strand.
AGAAAGGCCAATAGGAAATAATGGCATTTTACAACTCTAAATTTGAAATATAGAATCATAGAATTGTCAGGGCTCGAAGAGACCACAAGGAGCAGCCAGTTCCAACCCCCCTGCCATGCCCAGGGACACCTCACACCAGATCAGGCTGCCCACAGCCTCATCCAGCCTGGCCTTAAACACCTCCAGGGATGAGGCTTCCACCATCTCCCTGGGCAACCCCTGCCAGGCTCTCACCACCCTCATGCTCAACAACTTCCTCCTCACCTCCAGTCTCAATCTCCCCACCTCCACCTTTGTTCCATTCCCCCCACTCCTATCACTTCCTGACATCCTAAAAAGTCCCTCCCCAGCTTTCTTGTAGCTCCCCTCAGATACTGAAAAGCCACAATGATGTCTCCCTTTTCTCTCCAGACAGTGTTTCCCACAGACTTCTGCTCCTTTGTCTTTGTATTAGTTTATCTAAGGTTTTTATTGTGCTGCTCCTCATAGCACTAATGTGCAAACCTGCTCTTTCTGTGCAGCTTGGCAGATGATGGCCAGTGCTGCATAGGGCACAGGTACACTGTGCACCCCCTTCTTGCAGAGGGAGGCACATAGAAACTGCACAGTTTGCAGGGGAGGATACACATACCCTTGGTATGGAAAAGGCTGCAGGATCCAATTCTATAAAACCACTGTTTGGTCTCTGGAGGTTTCTCTGTCCCCAGACCTCACTCTTACAGATTAGAAACAAATAGACAGAGATCTCTCCATGTGAGGGAAATGGCCTGGCCTTAAAACATCTTCCTTTGAACTTCCTGAGGAGAGCAGATTAGAAATAGCTGGCTAATATTTAATGGTTTCATTAATGCTGACAGCATTGACATGGTCTGTTAATGTCAAAACCCATCTGGTCTTTGGTAGGCTTTAAACAGAGGCCTAATTAAAAGTCCTGAAACAAAGTGATGCTCACAGAAGCTTTGATTTCCTCAAAAAGCCTTTTCATAGTCTGGGCTTTCTTCATTACAGTTTTGTTTCTAATTTCTTCCTGTTGGCTTACGTCTTTTAAGACCCTGAGTCAAGTGGCCTGAAAATTGAGGATGCTTTGGAAGCTGTAAGATCATCTTCCAGGCTTCTGAGTGAAGCAATCTCTTAGCATTGCTGTGAGGGGAGAAGAGGAAAAGCAGCAAGTTCCTTGCACTGCCATGAACTCCTTCTGGGGTGCACACAGATGCAGATGCTGCACTCTTTTGTCTAGGCAGCTTGCATTGTTGGAGTTGGCTTTAATTCACCAAGCTCACCTCTTGATTGAGCTCTGAGGTAGTTCAGGTCTAGAAGTGTGCATCTGAGACCTTGACAGTCTTTGGGTGTTGTTATATTGGAAGGAGAATTCTCTTCAGTCACAAGAGTGGATAGCTCTTGTGAACTGCTCCTCCCTTTTTCCTGCAGGAAAATTAAGTTTAGGCCCTATGGGCTCATTCCTCGAAGCTGTAGCTTCCTACCTTCTGTAAGTCCCCTGCTGTGAGGCAGGGGATGGACCTAATTGTCTTTTATGTCCTCTTAGTGACCTGGTGTGTACAACTTAGGGTTTTTCATTGTTTTCTGCTACTCTGTGAACAGGAATCACTGCCTTGTGGATTCAGACTGTCCCAGCTTGAGACATGGAGTCAAATTCTGGTCTACAGCTGTAGATTTTCCCCTGAAGCAAGATCAGCACTGCCATCAGGCAGGACTACCTGAAAAGAACAAAATCTCTTGAAAAGGTACATCACAGCCCTTTGACTATTTGATGTCTCCACTTTAGTACATGCTATATGTATAACATTGTGTGCTGCATACTAGGTAGTATTTTAGTTTGTACCAAATGCATCCCTAATACCAGAAACACTGCAGCCCTGAACTTCTGCCTGGACTTCAGCAAGGCCTTTGACACTGCCATAGCAGACTCTGGCCAAGCTGGCAGCCCTTGGCTTGGCACTCTTGTTCTGGGTTAAGTACTGGCTGGATGGTTTGGCCCAGAGAGTGGTGGTGAGTGGTGCCACATCCAACTGGCAGCTGGCACCAGTGTGACAGGCCTGGAGCACAGCCCTGTGAGGAGAGGCTGAGGGAGCTGGGGGTGTGCAGTCTGCAGAAGAGGAGGCTCAGGGCAGAGCTCATTGCTCTCTGCAGCTCCCTGAAGGGAGGTTGGAACCAGCTGGGGTGGGGCTCTGCTGCCAGGCACCCAGGGACAGAAGAAGAGGACACAGCCTCAAGCTGTGCCAGGGCAGGCTCAGGCTGGATGTTAGGAAGGAGTTCGGCATGGAAAGAGTGATTGGCATTGGCATGGGCTGGCCAGGGAGGTGGTGGAGTCCCCATCCCTGGAGGTGTTTAAGAGGAGGCTTTATGGGGCTCTTCACCAGCCTTGCTGCCCTTCTCTGGGCACCTTCCAGCACCTCAACATCTCTCTTGAATGGAGGGGCCCAGACTGGACACAGCACTCAAGGTGTGGCTTGACCAGTGATAGCAATAAAATACTTCAAACTATCAACAAACAAACTAACAAACAGAAACTAAGAAAAATAACTTAGCCAAACTGCTGAAAAAACCTGTATGTAATGTGGGAAAACTTCCTAAGAAGAACNGGGGTTGTTGTGGCCAAAGTGTAGAACCCTGCCCTTAGCCTTGTTCAATCTCATCCCATTGGCCTCTGCCCACCCATCCAACCTGCCCAGGTCCCTCTGCAGAGCCTCCTACAATCCAACAGCTCCACACCTGCTCCTAACTTGGTGTCATCTGCAAACTCACTGATGGAGGACTCCATCCCCTGGTCCAGATCATCAATAAAGACATTGAACAGGACTGTGCCCAGCACTGATGCCTGGGGCACACCACTGGTGCCAGCTGCCAGCTGGATGTGGCACCATTCACCACCACTCTCTGGGCCTGCCCCTCCAGCCAGTTCTTGACCCATCTCAGAATGAATCTGTCCAAGCCAGGAGCTGCCAGCTTGGCCAGGAGCTGCTTGTGGCAGATTGTGTCAAAGGCTTTGCTGAAGTCCAGATATGGTTCTGGAAAGTCTATTAGTGGCACTGAGCAGTGACATATTTATTTGTCACTTTACTTATGCAAGTTCAAAAGCAAAACCCCATTTCTTCTGCCTTACTGCTTGCCCTGTAAATGGCATACTTGAATTTTAAGCCATACCCTTTACTTCTTATGCCTCATCATTACTGATTGTGTTATAGCCTGAAGTGATCACAAATGGGATAAAAAATGCAAATAGAAAGTACCTTTCTAACTCAAAGATGCATCAGGGGTCTGGCAAGAAGCTTCCTGCATTCTCCATGATCTTTCTCTCTGGTTTTTTGTGAGCTGTTTCTGAAAGTGTTTACACAAGTACTGAAACCTCAGGTTGAAAATACGATTGGCAACAACTCTTCTAGTCTTGTTATGCCAACTCTGCCAATGTTTGTAAACTCTAGCTGCAGAACTGATGTTGTGGAGGGAAAATGCATGAAAAAATAAGTAAGTCCTTCTAATTCTGATGTCTCTTAGCCACCTTCTAACACAGTTCACATTTCCTCAGCCATGTATTTGTGCTTAGGAATGTGAATGTGGCCAAGGCAGCTGTACAGGGTGGGAGCTGCTTAGGAGAGTCCAGCCCAGAGCCACAAAGCTGCTGAAGGGAATGGAAGAGCTCTGTTAGGAGGAGAGCCTGAGGGAGCTGGAGCTGTGCTGCTGGCAGAGGAGGAGCCTGAGAGGTGACCTCAGCAATGGTTCTAAAGATGTGCAGGGTGAGTGGCAGGAGGCTGGAGCCAGGCTCTGCTGGGTGATGCCCAGGGACAGCACAAGGGGCACTGGCTGCAAGCTGAGGCAGAGGAAGTTCCATGGAAACATGAGGAGGAATTTTTCCCTGTGAGGGTGCCAGAGCCCTGGCACAGGCTGCCCAGGGGGGTTGTGGAGTCTCCCTCTTTGGAGCTATTCAAGACCTGCCTGGATGTGTTCCTGTGTGATCTGCTCTGAGTGATGCTGCTCTGCAGTGGGGTGGGAGTGGGTAAGCTTTGGAGGTCCCTTCCAGCCCCTGACATTCTGTGATTCTGTGACTGCCTCTCCTGCTGAAAGCTCCTGTTCTGGTCCCAGAGCTGCTGAGCACCCCTATGGAGTGTCTGAGCTCAGCCCTTAAAGAGCATGCTAAAATCTGTCTGACCAAAAAGGTCACGAAACATAATGAGAGGCAAGGAAATGTCACCAAGTGGATGGATTTGTGCTGTGCCCTGCAGGGATTGGTTCTGAGGTCTTGAATCAATAAAAAGGAAAACAAAATTGTTCTTTGCAGTGAGGGTGGTGAGACACTGGCACAGGTTGCCCAGGGAGGTTGTGGAGCACAGAAGCACAGAATGGGATCAAAGATCCCATTCTGTGCTTCTGTGCTCCACAACCTCCCTGGAGGTGCTCAGGACCAGGTTGGATGAGGCCTTGAGTGACCTGTTCTAGTGGGAGGTGTCCCTGCCTATGGCAGGGGGTTGGAAGTGGCTGAGCTTTGAGGTCCTTTCCAATCTTACCATTCTATGATTCTATGAAAATCATCAGTGGCTGGCCCCATAGAGCCATAGAGCAGCAGTCCACAATACCTCTGCTGTCACCAGTGTGGCTGGGATGGCTACCAAAGGAGTGGTAATGATGACAATGAAATTGCTGATGGATAATATAATCCAGAGTGAGTAGGCAGAATCTGTGGGGAGTTTATGGGTGCTCATTGTGTGCTGAATGCCTTTGTGACAACCTGCACCACTGCTGCACTCCTCTGCTGCTCCTGCCATCACCTCCCTTTTCTTATGACATGCAGCTGCACACCAAAATGGGCAAGTCAGTGGAGAGTGAAAAATGGATTAATTACTGTGGAATAAGTCACACTTGCATAACACTGCTGCATTTCTTTGGATCAAAGCCAGTAAAGAAAAAAAAATAATTAAAATTTTAGGGCCAAATTTATGTTTCTTAATCCTTTATTTATGTGAGCTCAACAGCAGGAGAATTGTTGTACTGTTGGGAGAGACCTAAATTGTTGTACTGTTGGGAAAGACCTAACAAAGTCTGGAAATGATGTTAATTATCCATTGCACATCTGAGTGTGCATAGATTTGTGGATGCTGAGATGTGTGTGGTGGTTAATTAAATAATAATAATAAAAAAAAAAGGATGGATAAACAATAATGTGATGTAATAATGGTGGATTAAATAATAATAATAATAATAATGTGATGGATAATTAATGTGCTCCAGAGCAGGGTTGAATTTTTTTTTGCTGACAGATGCCTTTACCATTCCCCTAAGTGAAACTGTTCTCATCTCACTGTTCTGATCTCAGGATCACTTCAGGACTGCTGGAATCACACAGTAAAAGTGGCTAATTAGGAATATTTGGGGACCCTGCCACCCACCATCCCTGCACAGCCACACAGTAACTTGCTGAGTGAGAAAAGATAACAAATACAAGGAAGAGAAAGAGCCTGAGGGCAGTTGGCAGCTCTTGCCTTCCAGTCACAGGATCACAGAATTAGCCAGCTTGGAAAAGACCTCTGAGATCATCCAGTCCAACCTAGCACCTATCACCTTCTCATTAACTCCCCCATGGCACTGAGTGCCTCATGCAGCCTCCTCTTAAACACCTCCAGGCATGGGCACTCCACCACCTCCCTGGGCAGCCCATTCCAATGCCAATCACTCTTGCTGGGAACAACTTCCTCCTAACATCCAACCTGAACCTGCCCTGGCACAGCTTGAGGCTGTGTCCTCTTGTTCTGTCCCTGGGTGCCTGGCAGCAGAGCCCAACCCCAGCTGGCTCCAACCTCCCTTCAGGGAGCTGCAGAGAGCAATGAGCTCTGCCCTGAGCCTCCTCTTGTGCAGGCTGCACACCCCCAGCTCCCTCAGCCTCTCCTCACAGGGCTGTGCTCCAGGCCCCTCCCCAGCCTTGCTACCCTTCTCTGGGCACCTTCCAGCACCTCAACATCTCTCTTGAATGGAGGGGCCCAGAACTGGACACAGCACTCCAGGTGTGGCCTGAGCAGTGCTGAGCACAGGGCAGGACTTCCCTGTGTCATTGAGTCCAAACTATCACCTAACACCTTCTAATTAACTAACCCATGGCAGTAAGTGCCTCATGCAGCCTCCTTCTAAACACCTCCAGGGATGGGGACTCTACCACCTCCCTGGGCAGCCCATTCCAATAAATCACTAAATCCTTGAGTGGTGTTGCAGGAGCAAGAAGGCAAACTGGGAGTGGCAGGAGTTAATCAGCCCTTCCAATCCAGCCTCCGTTCTGCCATCAGAGAGGGGCTGCTCCTCACAGAGCTGAGAAAGGCCAATGGAGCACCCCCAGACAGAAGGATGAACTTGGGTAGGAAAGAGAGGAAGAGGATTTATTCATAGAATTGTAGAATATCAGCTTGGAAGGGACCTCAAGAATGACCTGGTCCAAACTTTCTTGGGGAAAGCACAGTCTGATGGCCCAGCTCCCTGTCCAGAACTAGTCTGTCACACTCAGAGTGGAGTTGTTGAAGCCTTTGAAGGACAGCACTGTCTCGCAGTTAGAAAGGTCGAGTTATTTTCTCCCCTCTGCCTGGGCTGGATAAGAGCTCCCTCCAGCTTGGCCTCTCATCCTGTGCTCAGGCAAGAGCTCACATCATCACCACCCGCAGTCTTGACAGTTCAGGAGCCATCCTGTCTCTCCCTGTACTCTCTTTGACAGGTGCAGAAGCCTTGTCCAGCTCTGGAGGTCTGTGCATCCACATAACAAGGGCAAAGTTATCATAGAATGATTTAGGTTGGAAGGGAACCTCAAAGCTCAGCCAGTTCCAACCCCCTGCCATAGGCAGGGACACCTCCCACTAGAACAGGTCACTCAAGGCCTCATCCAACCTGGTCCTGAACACCTCCAGGGAGGTTGTGGAGCACAGAATGTGCTCCTGTGAGGAGAGGCTGAGGGAGCTGGGGGTGTGCAGCCTGCAGAAGAGGAGGTTCAGGGCAGAGCTTATTGCTCTCTGCAGCTACCTGAAGGGAGGTTGGAGCCAGCTGGGCTTGGGCTCTTCTGCTGAGCACCCAGGGACAGAAGAAGAGGACACAGCCTCAAGCTGTGCCAGGACAGGTTCAGGCTGGATGTTAGGAAGGAGTTCGGCATGGAAAGAGTGATTGGCATTGGCATGGGCTGGCCAGGGAGGTGGTGGAGTGCCCATGCCTGGAGGTGTTTAAGAGGAGGCTGCATGAGGCACTCAGTGCCATGGGGTAGTTAATCAGAAGGTGTTAGGTGATAATTTGGGCTCGATGATCTTGAAGGTCTTTTCCAACCTGGTTAATTCTGTGATCTCCAGGTATGGGAATCATCCTGTGCCCTGTCACAGGCACTATATAAATAAAGAAATAGATAAATAACTAGATAGATGACTAAACAAATCACTGAATCCCAGATTTAACCAGGTGTGGCCAGGATTACTCCAGATGTGGCCTCACCAGGGCAGAGTAGAGTCAGAGAAGATGTAAGCTGCAGCTGGCTGTAGGAGTGTGACACTGCTGGCTCTGGCATGCATCTCTTTGCAGCCATAAAGCTGATTTCTCTTCATGTTCTGTCCCAGCCAGATTTTAGTTGTGCAGTGAAGCACTGCACTCCCCATCAGATGGCATTTTTGCTGCGAGCAGGCAGATGCTTTTATGACTTACAATTTCCTTCTCTGCGAGAGGAGAGCGAAGCAGCCCCCACTGAACAGTGGCAGAGCAGCAGATAACCCCCAGGCATCATCTGCTCGCTGGCAATGCCAAGGCCAGGCAGTGCAGGAGGAAAACCAACTCTTCAGTTGTGTTTCCTAATCTGGAGGGACAGGTGGGTGTGGAAAGCAGTGACAGCTTGGAACAGCCAGGGCCAACCATCTGGTAAGGCTTTTATTTGCACCCTAAAAAATGGAGTGAGTTCAGTGCTGAGCTTGGAGAAGTTGTGCTGCCTGAAAAGTCACTCAGGAAAAGTCACTCAAGGCTGCAGCAGCTGTGCTATGAGGACAGGCTGAGAGAGTTGGGGCTCTGTAGCATGGAGAGGAGAAGGCTTCCAGGAGACCTTGGAGTGGCCTGCCAGGATCTGAAGGGGGCTCCAGAAAGGCTGGGGAGGGACTACTGACAAGGTCTTACAATGAGAGGATGAGGAGGAATGGGTTTGAAGGGGCAGAGGTGAGATTGAAACTGGGTGTTAGGAGGAAGTTGTTTGCAGTGAGGGTGGTGAGACACTGGCACAGGTTGCCCAGGGAGGTGGTGCAGCACAGAAGCACAGAGTGTGATCTTTGATCACATTCTGTGCTTCTGTGCTCCACAACCTCCATGGAGGTATTCAGGACCAGGCTGGATGAGACCTTGAGCAACCTGTTCTAGTGGGAGGTGTCCCTGCCTATGGCAGGGGGGTGGAACTGGCTGAGCTTTGAGCTCCCTTCCAACCTCAACCATTCTATGACTACATTAGTAACCAGCCACTCTCATTACTGCCCAGTGCTGCAGGGCTGTTCCAACCAAACACATCAGCATGCTGAAGAGGAAAATGGTTAGTGGTTGGACTTGGTGATCTTAAATGTCTTTTCCAACAGAAACTATTCTATGAATCTGTGGAAAGGTGGTGCTGGGGGCCAAGCACCAGTGAGGCAACAAATGATTTGGTTTCAAACAAATAATCAGCAGCTGACAGCCTGGGTTTTGGGTTTGGTTTTTTTTTCAGTAACTCTCCTTCCAGATTTATGAATAGCTACACAGCAAGTGACACAGGACCTCTCTACTAATGGTGGTTGTCATGGGGAATTGCCCTGCTGAGTATGGAAAAGGGTGAGGAGAGGACTGCTCTACTGTAGCATAGAATCATAGAATAGTTTAGGTTGGAAGTGACCTCAAAACTCAGCCAGTTCCAACCCCCTGCCATAGGCAGGGACACCTCCCACTAGCACAGGGCACTCAGGCCCTCATCCAACATGGCCTTGAACATCTCCAGAGAGGTTGATCTTTGATCACATTCTGTGCTTCTGTGCTCCACAACCTCCTTGGGCAACCTGTGCCAGTGTCTCACCACCCTCACTGCAAACAACTTCCTAACATCCAGTTTCAATCTCCCCTCTGCCAGTTCAAACCCATTCCTCATCCTGTCATTATAAGACCTTGTCAATATCCCTCCCCAGCCTTCCTGTAGACCCCTTCAGATCCTGGAAGGCCACTCCAAGCTCTCCTGGAAGCCTTCTCTTCTCCAGGCTGTAGAGCCCCAACTCTCTCAGCCTGTCCTCAGAGTAGAGCGGCTGCAGCCCTCTCAGCATCTTGGTGGCCTCCTCTGGACTGGCTCCAAAGCATTGGAGCATTGACTGAGCTACAGACAAGCATTATGGTGTTAATCTTCTGGAGATCAATAACCACAAGCCAGCTGCCAGCAACAACTAGAGGAGGTGCCTTGGTTTGAAGGATCATAGAATCATAGAATGGTAAGGTTGGAAGGGACCTCAAGGATCAGCCAGTTCCAACCCCCTGCCATAGGCAGGGACACCTCCCACTAGCACAGCTCACTCAAGGCCTCCTCCAACCTGGCCTTGAACACCTCTAGGGAGGGAGCATCCACGACCTCTCTGGGCAACCTGTTCCAGTGCCTCACCACCCTCACTGTAAAGAACTTCCTCCTGACATCCAGTCTAAATCTCCCCTCTGCCAGTTCAAACCCATTGCCCCTTGTCCTGTCATTGCAGGACCTTGTAAATAATCCTTCCCCAGCCTTCCTGTAGGCCCCCTTCAGATACTGGAAGGCTACTATCAGGTCCCCTCGAAGCCTCCTCTTCTCCAGGCTGAAGAGCCCCTACTCTCTCAGCCTGTCCTCATAGGAGAGCTGCTCCAGCCCTCTGATCATATGGATGCTGATGGCTGAACAAGTGCAGGTGCCACAGGCATCAGAAGGAGCAAACTCTGCCATGCTCCCAGACTTACATCTGAATCTTACACAGTGGTGGGTGTGACTCTCCTGCCAAACAGCTCAGACAACTGCTGCTGGCTCAGCTTTCCTCAAGTGTCTCTGGCACTAAATAATAGCTATGTGGATTGCTTGTCCTTATGATTGCAGAGTGTCCTGCCATCTAATTTTGTAACTGCTGCCTAAGAGCACTGAAAGCTAGAATCATAGAATAACAAGATCATAGAATCACAGAGTCAGTCAGAGTTGGAAGGGACTACAAGGATCAGCCAGCTCAAACCCCCCTACCATGGGCAGGGACACTTCCCACTAGATCAGCCTGTCCATAGGCTCATCAATGTCATTAGAGGCCTTGATTTGGAATTGCAGCTTTAAACTGTTCAAACCCTACCCAATTCCTGTTTTTTAAGTGGTTTTACCTTTCTGATCTCAAACACATTGATGCTGAACCACAGCTTTAAACTGTTCATATGCCCTGTATATTTAGAAGTAAAATACACCAATGCAAAAAAACAACCAAAAAAAAAAAAAAAAAGAAGGCAAGAAGGCAAGAAGAAAGTGCATCTGTGGCAGCCTCCCTGCTGCTGGGAAGGCTTTAACATTCCTCTGCATGGTTGTTCCACTAAGACTTCAGCAGGTGGAGTAATAAGCAAGCTGTAAAGACTTGGTTACAAAGTCCTGCCCAAGTGTTCTGGTTTGTTTTTCTCTTCTCTTCTCTCTTCAGAGATCTTTCCTAAGCATTCCCCAGAAGGCTCTCATGCCAAGGTTACCAAACAAATGGACAAAACTGACTGGTCACCATATATCCCAAGCACAGCTCCAGGCTGGGTGGGGAATGGCTGAGAACAGCCCTGAGGAACAGGCCCTGGGGGTCTGGGGTGATGAAAAGCTCCAGATGAGGCTGCAGTGTGAGTGCAGCCCAGACAGCAACTGTGTGCTGGGCTGCAGCAAGAGCAGTGTGGGCAGCAGGGCAAGGGAGGGGATTGTGCCCCTTGGCTCTGCTCTCCTCAGACCCCAGCTGCAGTCCTGTAGCCCCCAGCACAGGAAGGCCATGGAAGTGTTGGAGCCAGTGCAGAAGAGGCCACCAAGATGCTGAGAGGGCTGCAGCAGCTCTGCTGTGAGGACAGGCTGAGAGAGTTGGGGTGTGATCAAAAATCACATTCTGTGCTTCTGTGCTCCACAGCCTNTCCTCCTAACATCCAGTTGCAATCTCCCTTCTGGCAGTTCAAACCCATTCCCCTTGTCCTGGCATTCCAAGCCCTTGTCAATAGTCCCTCCCCAGCCTTCCTGTAGGCCCCTTCAGATCCTGCAAGGCCACTCCAAGGTCTCCTGGAAGCCTTCTCTTCCCCAGGCTGCAGAGCCTCAACTCTCTCAGCCTGTCCTCACAGCACAGCTGCTGCAGCCCTCTCAGCATCTTGGTGGCCTCCTCTGCACTGGCTCCAACACTTCCATGGCCTTCCTGTGCTGGGGGCTCCAGAACTGCACCCAGGACTGCAGCTGGGGTCTGAGGAGAGCAGAGCAAAGGGGCAGAATCCCCTCCCTTGCCCTGCTGCCCACACTGCTCTTGCTGCAGCCCAGCACACAGTTGCTGTCTGGGCTGTGTGTGCTTGTACATTTTGCTGTGCTGCAAAGATAGCTTCAGCTTCCTTCCAAGCCATCTGAGCTAGTCTGGTAGATTTCAGCAGTGTATGTGTGTGAAGCTCCTACCCCACCACACAGCCAAACGCCTTAAGGTATGGACCTTGATTTTGCCAACATGTTGCATTTCCTGATGGACTGTGGAGATCTGAAGCCTGGTTTATGTCAGCAACTCAAGCATCTTTTGGATTTGAAAGCATCTTACTGATCCTGCCTAATAATTTTCTTTGATCCAGATGTCAGCTCTCTCTGTTTGATCTCCTCTGAGTGAAAGCCAGCAGGTGACCTCTCTGAAAGCAGAAAAATCACTTAGGAATTCACCATTGATATCAAAGCATGTCTGGATGTGTTCAGGCCACAACCAGCACTCCAGCACTAATAACTGAGACCGTTTTCAGGATATTTGTTAATCAGTTCAAATATGAAGCTGGAGCAGAGGAGGTTCCACATGAACATAGAATCGTAGAATCATAGGATGGTAAGGTTGGAAGGGACCTCAAGGATCAGCCAGTTCCAACCCCCTGCCATAGGCAGGGACACCTCCCACTAGCACAGCTCACTCAAGGCCTCATCCAGCCTGGCCTTGAACACCTCCAGGGAGGGAGGAGCCACAACCTCCCTGGGCAACCTGTGCCAGTGTCTCACCACCCTCACTGCAAACAACTTCCTCCTAACATCCACTTTCAATCTCCCCTCTGACACTTCAAACCCATTCCCCTTTTCCTGACATTACAAGACCTTGTCAATAGTCCCTCCCCAGCCTTCCTGCAGCCCCCTTCAGATCCTGGAAGGCTACTCTCAGGTCTCCTGGAAGCCTTCTCTTCTGCAGGCTGCACAGCCCCAACTCTCTCAGCCTGTCCTCACAGCACAGCTGCTGCAGCCCTCTCAGCATCTTGGAGGCCTCCTCTGCACTGGCTCCAACACTTCCATGTCCTTCCTGTGCTGGGGGCTCCAGAACTGCACCCAGGACTGCAGGTGGGGTCTGAGGAGAGCAGAGCCAAGGGGCACAATCCCCTCCCTTGCCCTGCTGCCCACACTGCTCTTGCTGCAGCCCAGCACACAGTTGCTGTCTGGGCTGCACTCACACTGCAGCCTCATCTGGAGCTTTTCCTCACCCCAGACCCCCAGGGCCTGTTCCTCAGGGCTGCTCTCAGCCATTCCCCACCCAGCCTGGAGCTGTGCTTGGCATTGTGCCTACCCAGGGGCAGGACCTTCCACTTGGCCTTGTTGAATGTCCTGAGGTTGGCCTGGGCACAGCTCTGCAGCCTGTGCAGGTCCCTCTGGATGGATCCCTGCCCTCTAGCAAGTGACTGTGCCACACAGCTTGGTGCCAGCTGCACACTTGCTGAGGCTGCACTGATTCCTCTGTCCATGGCACTGACAAAGATGTTAAACAGCACTGGTGCCAGCACTGACCCCTGAGGGACACCACTTGGCACTGGTCTCCACAAAGAGGAGAAACATAAGGAGAAACTTTTCCAGTGTGAGGATGCCAGAGCCCTGGAGCAGGCTGCCCAGAGAGGTTGTGGAGTCTCCTTCTCTGGAAACTTTCCAAACCCACCTGGATGCATTCCTGTGTGAACTACCCTAGGGGATCCTGCCTTGGCAGGGGGGTTGGACTGGGTGATCTCTGGAGGTCCCCTCCAACTTCTAATGTTCTGTGATTCTGAATGCTGATGCTGGTCCTTATCTTTTCTATCAGTCCTACAGAGCTGACCTAGGGTCCAACTTTAAATCAACACTCAAAAAACAGGAGAGATGAAATAAAAACATGCACCAAGTACCAAATCAGCTAAGTGGTGATGTTTATGGCACAGGACTTCATAAATTCAGCCTTCAAGTGTCCTGTCAGTGTTAGACATTGTATAAAGATTTGGCTTTTGTACTTGGAGTTCACAATCTATCATTTGCCCATTCCCAGGCTTGTTTTTTCCTGAGCTCTCACTGCATTGCTGTTCTTTGAAGAAGCACTTTCTTCTGTACTCACTTGCAGTGCTTTTCTGCCTGCTTGCTGGAAACATCCATATTTCAGCTCCCTTTGATGATGCCTGTATTTAATTCCTGTGCTTTTCATATTCCATGTGCTAATTGGCTTTTCACTGCCTGACTTTTCAGCTCTGCTAGATAGATCTTCTTGCATTCAAACCATTTCTTACCCTTGTTTCCTTTCCCCTTCTCCAGCTCAGTGTTTTCCCTTTTCACCAGCTCCCTTTTTTTCTGTCAGCAGTGTGTACACACACAGATCAAAACTACTTCAAATTAATGTCTCACCCAATTCTTTTCCTGCTCTCTGAAAGCTTATTTAAAGCCTAATTGCCCAAGCCTTTGTAGCTTCTCTGAGTTTGTTAGGTAGGCTCCTCTGCAGCTGTGCAGGTTTACAGCACCTCTCAACTCGGCACTCTGAAGCTGTGGGCTAAGATCTGGAGCCTGGACAGTAGGAATGGAGTCACAGAATCACAGACTCATAGAATGGTGAGGTTGGAAGGGACCTAAAGGATCAGCCAGTTCCAACCTCCTGCCATAGGCAGGGACACCTCCCACTAGCACAGCTCACTCAAGGCCTCCTCCAACCTGGCCTTGAACACCTCCAGGGAGGGAGCATCCACAACCTCCCTGGGCAACCTGTGCCAGTGTCTCACCACCCTCACTGTAAACAACTTACTCCTAACATCCACTTTCAATCTCCCCTCTGCCAGTTTAATCCCATTGCCCCTTGTCCTGCCATTGCAAGCCCTTGTCAACAGTCCCTCCCCAGCCTTCCTGGAGCCCCCTTCAGATCCTGGAAGGCCACTCCAAGCTCTCCTGGAAGCCTTCTCCTCTCCAGGCTGCACAGCCCCAACTCTCTCAGCCTGTCCTCACAGCACAGCTGCTGCAGCCCTCTCAGCATCTTGGTGGCCTCCTCTGGCACCAACACTTCCATGTCCTTCCTGTGCTGGGGGCTCCAGAACTGCACCCAGGACTGCAGCTGGGGTGTGAGGAGAGCAGAGCCAAGGGGCACAATCCCCTCCCTTGCCCTGCTGCCCACACTGCTCTTGCTGCAGCCCAGCACACAGTTGCTGTCTGGGCTGCACTCACACTGCAGCCTCATCTGGAGCTTTTGCTCACCCCAGACCCCCAGGGCCTGTTCCTCAGGGCTGCTCTCAGCCATTCCCCACCCAGCCTGCAGTTGTTCTTGGGATTGCAATTCAGAGTTTTAAGGCTGAACTGAAATATATTTAATCACTCAACATAAACATTTCTGTCCAATGCATTACTCTGGGCTTGGTTTTGTTTTGGTTTTTTTTTTTTTTTTCCCCAGCATGCTAAAATTGCTTCAAATACAATCTACAGGGCCTGGATTTCACAGGGGATGGAGGCTTGGCAGTGTGCAGCTCCTCTCTTACAAAACACTTTGTTAAGTGCACACAATGAATCAATTAGAAAATACAACAGAGCAATACAAAGCTTGGCTGTTTGTTAGCCTTGCCAGGGAGACTAATTAATCTTGCTAGATACCGTATCAGGATTAGCAAATAAGTGGCTGGGGGAAAAAAGGCAACTGGAAGCTAAATCTCTCTGCTGGGATAAGGACTGTGATGGCTTCAAATGGAAACACTGAAGAGTGCTGGGCCCTGGCATGTAACAGTGTGAACATCCATGCCACAGCTCTGGTTAAATCATATCTTGTACACAGGGACAGCAGGACACATGCTCTGGCATCAGCCCTTCCTCCACCCTGCTCCTGTTTCTCTTTCAGCACCAGCTTGGGAGTTTTGTCTCATTTGTAGTGTGGCAGGTAAAAATAGGCAACAGGAAGAAAAGCAGCTCTGCAAAGCAGAGGGGGTTGTTTTTACAGCTCATCTGAAAATCCTGGAGGAAAGAAGAAGCAGCATGCCATTGCTCTTTGCAATGTCTTCCTCACCTTCCTCGCCATCACTTCTTCTCCAACACCATGCAGAGTGCCCTGCCCCTCAGCCTCACATCTGCTCCCCAACTCCTTCCTGACCTGCTCCCCCAGGGCACTAACCAGGACTCTGCTGTTGGTTGCAGTTGCTGGTGACCAACACATCATGGGAAAGGATTCTTGCTGCCAGTCCTGAGAAGAGGGTCAATGGATGAACAAGGCTTGTTGGGTGCAGAGCAGCTCCTCTGCTTGTTGGG
>VWZE01017679.1:15564-51128 GCA_013396675.1 Eubucco bourcierii
GGCAGGGGGTTGGAACTAGATGATCCTTGAGGTCCCTTCCAACCTTACCATTCTATGATTCTATATCACAGAATGGTTTGGACTGGAAGGGACCTTAAATGCCATCTAGTCCAACCCTTCTGCAGTGAGCAGGGACATCTTCAGCCTGATCAGGGTTGCTCAGAGTCCCATCCAGTCTGATCTAGAACGTTTCTGTGGACTGAGAATCTACCACATCTTTGGGCAACCTGTTACAGGCAGGCAAAGGGACTTTCCGGCGGTGGCCAGGGTCAAAACATGTGCAGAGGCAGAAAGGTGACACTGCCTTGACCTGGGGGTTGGAGAAGTGCTGGACCCTCAGTTTCCCTGGCCAGGACCTTGTGTTTCCCTGGCCACATCCCATTCTCCACTTGCTCACCTGTAGCAGGGAGGTTGGGCTGGCTCCTTAGCAGTTTGACACTGGTGTTGGACCCAGCATGAGCTCGGTTTGGCAGGAGCAGATAGCATCTGCAGCTTCAGCACACGTGTTTGACTTGGAAGAGTAGCTTCACCCAGTCCTCAGATGACACCACCCCTGGGATGAGCCAAGGAAGCTGCCTTGGAGATGTTGCTCCATGGCTATGAGGAGACATCCCATGGAATCATTCGATGCTTTGGAAGGGACTTTTAAAGGTCACCTATTCCATCTCTGCTAGCAAATGGGTTTCATTAACTGACCTGGTTGAAAAAGACAGCTGGCAGCACCCCAAACAATTCCCTTGGCTGAGATAAGATTGCCACCCCTCCAGGTGCAGGGCAGGGCTGTGGACAAGATCAGCGAGATGGTTCGAGGACAGCATAAGATGTTTCCTGGCTCCTCAATGAACCTGATGCTCTGCCCAGATCTAGGAAAACATGCTCAGGGTTTCCAGATCCCTTCTTCAGCCTGACCCTGGGCAAGTCCTGGAAGTGGGAGATCATCCAGTGCTGAGGCCAAGCAAAGACTGTGCTTTCTGGAGGTCATTGGAAGAGGTGGCCCCGTTCCCACTGGGATCGAGCCAGGGAAAACCCAGAGCCTGAAACATGAAAAAAACCAATTCTTAGGCCAACCACCAGTGCCAAAGCTTGTTACAGCTCTGTGCAGCAGAACCCAAACGCTGCTCCAGCCTCAAAATCTCCTGTTAACTCTGCACCTCCCAGCCCCAGGAGCCTGGGGAAGGCTGGGACCCTGCTTTGCCCACCTCATGGTCACCAGCTTGGTTGGCCTAGGTGCCTGAAGAGACTTCAGCCTGTGGCATCCCACTGCTGTGTAGTTAAAGCAGATGTGGGACCAGTGTTAAGATTGTATCCAGCTCTTGGAAGCTCTCTCTGCACTAGCCACCTCTTGAGGTCAGGTGGAGAACTCTCAGGTTCATCTCTTCAGAATCTGCCATGATCCATGTAGCAGTAAAATGGAGCCAGGCTGCCCAGAGAGGCTGTGGAGTCTCCCTTTCTGCAGACATTCCAAACTCACCTGGACACAATCCTGGGCAACCTGCTCTTAGTGACCCTGCTTTAGTAGAGGGGTTGCACTAGATGATCTCCAGAGGCCCCTTCCAACCATTCTGTGAAAAACCCAGGTGAGAGGTTTTGTGCCCTTTTACATTGCTGAGACTTTGCTGCTGGCTGTGCTTGGGTTGGTTTTAGTCCTGTGGAAGCAGAGTGCAGCCCCCCCCCAACTCTCTCCACCAAGAACCAGCATGGACTGTGGAAGATGAGTTGGAGCATTGATGGTCATGAAGGAGGAGACCTTTGTCTGCCTGGAAATGATTCTTGCAACAATCCAAACCTCTTTTATCTTCATATGTGGGAAGGCATGAAAGAAAATGTCTTTAAATAATGATCTCTGAGTAGCTTCAGGAGAACCTTGTCTGGGGGAGCCCAGCTCCAGCAGTTGGTTGCTGTTCCAACCCATGGTGAGTCATGGAGCAAGCCCAGCTGCCTGACAGAGACATTATCCACTTCTTTCATAGAATTATACAATCAGACAGGTTGGAAGAGACCTCCAAACTCATCCAGTCCAACCTATCACCCAACCCTAACCAAATTAGACCATGGCAGTAAGTGCCTCATCCAGCTTCTTTTTAAACACCTCCAGGGATGGCAGCTCCACCACCTCCCTGGGCAGCCCATTCCAATGCAAATCACTCTCTCTGTCAAGAGCTTCCTCCTAATATCCAGCCTAGACCTCCCTGGCACAACCTAAGACTGTGTCCCCTCGTGCTGTTGCTGGTTGCCTGGGAGAAGAGATCAACCCCACCTGGCTACAACCTCCTTTCAGGTAGTTGTAGAGAGCAATGAGGTCTGCCCTGAGCCTCCTCTTCTCCAGGCTGCACACCCCCAGCTCCCTCAGCCTCTCCTCACAGGGCTGTGCTCCAGGCCTCTCACCAGCTTCGTTGCCCTTCTCTGGACAAGTTCCAGTACCTCAACATCTCTCTTGAACTGAGTGGCCCAGAACTGGACGACACAGTGCTTAAGCTGTGGTCTGACCAGTGCTGAGTACAGGGGCAGAATAACCTCCCTTGTCCTGTTGGCCACACTGTTCCTGATCCAGGCCAGGATGCCATTGGCTCTCCCGGCCACTTGGGCACACTGCTGGCTCATGTTCAGCTACTATCAACCAGCACCCCCAGGTCCCTTTCCTTTCTTTTCCCAGCTAAGGGGATGTGTGACATGTTCCTTTCATTGGATTTTCTCATATTGGGGTGTAGAAAGAACTGCTGAGCTCCTCAGTTGTTTCTCTGTCACATAAACCACCACCACCTCATGCCTCTCCCTGGCTGAAGAATGACCATGCTGGTCTTGACTGGCAGGAGGGTGGTGGTGAGGAAAGGAAGGCTGAGCAGCCACAGAAAGGCAACTGTGGTGGAGGAAGCCACCGCGGAATCCCAGCACGGTGGGGGTTGGAAGGGACCATCTAGAGTGACATCCCTGCTAAAGCAGGGACCCCAAGAGCAGGTTGCTCAGGAACATGTCCAGGTGGGTTTGGAATCTCCCAAGTAAGGAGAACCCACAACTTCTATGGGCCGTCATGGAAAGGAAGAGAAGCCATGGACCCTCCCATCCTGGTTTGGCATTTTGGACCAATGTAAGCCTCCCCTCACCATGTTCTCAAACATGAAGTCAGGGTCCACCTGGGCAGCATGGACTTGGTCTGCAATCCTGTCTCCAGGCTGGAGGAACCTCCTCATCACCTGTGGCACCCTTTCATAGTCCCTTCTGGAAACTCTTTGTGCCCTGGCTTTGCTGGCATCTCACTCCTTCTATCAGTTCCTCAGATGTCATCATTGCAAACCTGAGTTGCCTCTCTTGGCTCTCCCCTGAATGGCTTCAGGGCTGATCTTTGCTTTTCCTGCAGTACTTATGGCTTGAAGATTTCCCATTGCTGCATCACCATTGCAAGACTCAGCATCATCCTCCAACAAAACCTTGAGCTTGATAGGTGCCCTCCAGCACCATAGCCAGCAGTGGTGGAACCGTGGGATCACAGGATGTTAGTGGTTGGAAGGGACCCAAAGAGACCATCCAGTCCACCCCCCCTGCCAGAGCAGGACCATAAGCCAGCTCAGGTCACAGAGGAACACATCCAGACAGGCCTTGAAAGTCTCCAGAGAAGGAGACCACAAACCCTCTGGGGAGCCTGTTTCAGTGCTCTGTGACCCTTACAGCAAAGAAGATCCCCCTTGTGTTGAAGTGCAACCTCCTGTGCTGCAGCTTATATCCACTGCTCCTTGTCCTATCACAGGGAGCAAACGAACAAAGCCTGTGCCCCACCCCACCCCCGACCCCCATCCCTCAGATATCTATAAACACTGATTAAATCCCCTCTCAATCTTCTCCTCTCCAGACTACACAGCCCCAGGTCCCTCAGCCTCTCCTCATCAGGCAGTGCTCCAGTCCCCTCATCATCCTCTCTGGATGTCCCCATGTCTCCTGCAGGCATATCCCCCAGGGGCACCAGGGAGGGCAGAGGAGTTGGTCCAAGCGGGCAAGGGCAGCACTCGGAGATGCCACCGTGGCCCTTCTGAGCCTCTCTCTTCCTCACAGCAGCCATCGAGGAGGGGACGATTCGGCTGGTGAACGGCTCCGGCTCCCACGAGGGACGGGTGGAGGTGTTCTACGAGCGCCGCTGGGGCACGGTGTGCGACGATGGCTGGGACAAGAAGGACGGAGACGTGGTGTGCCGGATGCTGGGCTTCCGAGGCGCCAAGGAGGTGTACCGCATGGCCCGCTTCGGGCAGGGTGAGGCACGGGCGAGGGCAAGGCGGCATGGCAGAACTGATTGCCCCTCTGCTGAGCACGGGTCAGGCCACACCCTGAATACTGGGTTTAGTTTTGGATGCCTGACTCCAAGAATCATAGAATCATAGAATGGTAAGGTTGGAAGGGACCTCAAGGATCATCTAGTTCCAACCCCCTGCCATAGGCAGGGACACCTCCCACTANCTCCTGGAGGCCTTCTCTTCTCCAGGCTGCAGAGCCCAAACTCTCTCAGCCTGCCCTCGTAGCAGAGCTGCTGCAGCCCTCTGAGCATCCTCATGGCCCTGCTCTGGACCCGCTCCAACACTTCCATGTCCTTCCTGTGCTGGGGGCTCCAGAACTGCACTCAGTACTCCAGGTGGAGCAGAGTAAAGTGGCAGAATCCCCTCCCTTGCCCTGCTGGCCACGCTGCTCTTGATGCAGCCTAGGACTCAGTTGCTGTCTGAGCTGCATGTGCACACTGCAGGCTCATGTTGAGCTTTTCATCAACCCAGACTCCAAGGTCCTTTTCCTCAGGGCTGCTCTCAGCCATTCACCACCCAGCTTGAGGGGCTGGAGCCTGTCCAAAAGAAGGGAAATGAAGCTGAAGGGTCTAAAAATCCTGCGAGGAGTGGCTGAGGGAACCGGGGGTTGTTTAGCCTGCGGAAAAGGAGACTGAGGGGGAGACCTTCTCCCTCTCCACAATTCCTTGAGAGGAGTCTGGAGCAAGGTAGAGGTCTGTCTCTTCTTCCAAGGAACAAGTGATAGGACAAGAGGAAATGGTCTCAAGTTGCACCAAGGAAGGTTTAGGCTGGACAGGAGGAACACTTTTTTCAGTAAAAGGATTGTCACACTCTGGAACAGGTTGCCCAGGGCAGTGGCAGAGTCCCCATCCCTGGAGGGCTTTAAAAGAGCCTGAGGAGACCAAGGTATCCTTCCAGTATTTGAAGGGGCCCTACAGGAAGGCTGGAGAGGTACTATTTACAAGGTCTTGTAATGACAGGATGAAGAGTAATGGGTTTAAACTGGCAGAGGGGAGATTTAAACTGAATGTTAGGAAGAAGTTCTTTGCAGTGGTGAGACACTGGCACAGGTTGCCCAGGGAGGTTGTGGATGCTCCCTCCCTGGAAGTATTCAGGGCCAGGCTGGATGAGGCTTTGAGTGACCTGTTCTAGTGGGAGGTATCCCTGCCTATGGCAGGGGGTTGGAACTGGATGAGCTTTGAGGTCCCTTCCAACCTACACCACTCTATGATTCTAAATGCCATGTAGAAGTGGTGCTGAGGGACATGGTTTAGCAGTGAGTTGTCTGTGTTGGTTTAGTGGTTGGACTCAATAATCTTAAAGGCCTCTTCCAGCCAAAACCATTCTATGACTCTTCCATCTCTCCCCAAACCTCATCAAGCACAGGCCAGCCCATAAATAAACAAACAAGGGGCAATGGGTGGAAGTTGAGGCATAGGAAGTTTCTTGTAAACATGAGGAGGAATTTTTTTTCACTGTGAGGGTGACGGAACACTGGAACAGGCTGGCCAGGGAGGTTGTGGAGACTCCTTCTCTGGAGACATTCAAGACCTGCCTGGATGCATTCCTGTGTGACCTGCTATAGGAGATCCTGCTCTGGCAGGGGGCTTGGACTGGATTAGTTTTTGAGGTCCCTTCCAGCCCCTGACATTCTGTGATTCAGTGAAAAGAAAATGAGGCTGGAGGCATCCAGATGTCCCCCACCAGCCAAACATGAGCTGTGGTGGCCTGAGAACCTTCAGCCTGGCCAAACACCAGCGTATTCAGCACAGCCAGTCCCCAGTGCCTGCAAGTATTTTGCCATTGGCTTGCAGGACCATCTGCAAGCACATCACTGGCCCTGGCCCAGCAGCTCCTTCCCCTGCCCCAGCTCCCTCGGCACGCCCTGCCCCACGCTGACTCAGCAGTGCAGACCCGGCCCCAGGACTTGTTGTTTTTGACCCAGCACTTTGGGTTTTTCAGCCAGGCGTGACCTTCGAGATCTATTTTCTCTTCAGAACAACAAAAGGGAGGGGAGGGAAAAAAAAAAAAAAAAGCTTTGGAAAACAGAGGGGAAATGTCAGGAACACTTTGGTGGGTGGAGGGGTGGCCTTTGGCCCCAGACTGTTGGGCTGGGGTGTTCCTGCCCAGACCATGTAGACTTTTTAACTCCTTGAGTTGCCTCCTCTCCAGCTGCTTGAGGCTTCTAAGGAGACAATGGAACCCAAGAGTAGGTAGCCACCATTGTCATCATCCAGCCATGACCACGCTGGCTGGCCACATGTGCTCTGTGAGTGCAGCTGGAACTCTCCACAGGTTGGCATCCTTTACACCAACCTTGGAAGACCTCAGAGCTTGATCTGCTGCCACCACCACAGCCCTGGCTATACCACACAGGGGTTTCTTCCCCATCTCCAGCTCAGATCCTCTACCACCCTCTGAAGCTTGTACAGCCATCCAGGATCCTGGCACATGCATCATCCAGTGGCTTCCCTGGGACATGGGCTTGACATGGATTGTTCCAGCTAGGAAGAGCTGCTGCTCCTCCTCCCACAACCCACTTGGCAGCTTACACAACCCTTTACTCAGCCACTTATGAGTAGTCAGCAGATTCAGATGCACAGCCCCAGATGTCCTGTCACACACTGGGACACCCATGGTGGGGTAGGAGGATTCCATCCATTTTCCATAGAGCAGGGAATATCCAGTGGCCTTGCCACAGCCACAGTTCTCTGTGTGCTGCTGGCTGGAATATCTTCTCCTGAGGTTTCCTCCACAACAGGAAGGGTCCAATAGCCCCCAAAATCTGGGATTACCCCACTGCCAGCTGCCAGATGGACTGTTCTGGATCCATCACTTAGGCAGGCACAGATGGGCTCTGTGTTTGTGTGGGGGGAGACTCATTGAATGGTTTGGGTTGGAAGGGACCTTCAAAGGTCCAACGCCCTGCAGGGAGGAGACATCTTCAACTAGATCAGGTTGTCTGGCACAGAGCTTTGGCAACTATGGCTTCCAGAAATGGGGGAAAGCTGCAGTGTAAAGTGTAAAATTATAGAGTTACAGCATAGTGGAAGGGACTTCTGGAGACCATGTAGTCTAACCTCTCTGATATAAAGCAGGGTCATCAAGAGCACATTGCCCGGGATCGCATCTGGGCAGGTTTGGAGTCTCTCCAGAGAAGAAGACTCCAAAACCTCTCTGAGCAGTCTCTTCCAATCCTCTGGCAAGAAATTTCTCCTCATCTTCAGAGGGAACCTTCTGCTTGTGTCTGTTGCTGCTCGTCCTGTTGCTGGGCACCACTTAAAAGACTCTGGCTCCATGTTCTTGCCCTCTACCTTGTAGCTACTGATCAGCACTGAGAAGATCCTCTCTCAGCCTCAGGTCTCTCAGCCTTTCATCCTCACAGAGATGTTCCAGTTCCCTCAGCATCTTGGTAGAGGCTGCTGGACACTCTCCAGTAGTTCCTTGTCTCTCTTGAACTGGAAACAGGACTCCTTACGAGGGCAGAATATAGGGGGAGGAGAACCTCCAAAGATCTGCCAGCCTTGCTCCTCTTGATGGATCCCAGGACATCATTGGTGTTCTTGATCATGAGGGCACATGGGGAACTTGTCCCCCAGCACTCCCAGGTCCTTCCCCACAGAGCTGCTTTCCAGCAGGTCAACCCCTAACCTGTCCTGGTGCAGGAGGCTATTCCTCCCCAGGGGCAGGTCCCTGCACTTGACCTTGTGGAACTTCATGAGGTTTCCCTCTGCCCAGCTCTCCAGCCTGTCCAAGTCTTTACTATGAGGGTGGTGCAACACTGGAATGGGTTGCCCAGGGAGGTAACTGAGGCCCCATCCCTGCAGATATTCAAGGTGAGGCTTGACAGTGCTCTGGGCAACCTGATCTAGTTGAGGATGCCCCTGATGACTGCAGAGGGGTTGGACCAGGTGAGCCTTGGAGGTCCTTTCCAGCCCAGCCCATCATTCTGTGATTCTATGAATGGCAGCACAGCCTGACAGGATGTCAGCCACACCTCTCAGTTTGGTACCATCAGCAAACTGGCTGAAGGTCCACTCTGTTCCTTAACCCAGGTCATTGATGAAAGTGTTGGAGAAGACTGGACCCAGTGCTGACCCCAGGGGAACGCCACAAGCTACAGGTCTACAACTAGACTCTGGAGTCCATATTTATTCCTGTGCATGGAGTGTCCTGGCAAAGTCAGGACACCCAAATGCAGCTGTAAATGGGGTTCTTCTGTCCCTCAAGCATTCAGGCCCACCATGGGAGAACTCATCATTTGCACTCAGATAATTAATTATTAACCACTGGAAAACTTTGCAAACTAACTCTATCTTTGCAGCATTTCCTGCTGATTGTCTCTTGAGCAAGATGTTTCCCAAGCCCATCTTGCTTTTGTTTCTTCTTCTCCAAACAACTCTAGCAGGGTCTCAAAGATGTGTCAGGGGTGGACTAGTTGTCCAGGGACAACTTTCCTTCTCCATGAAGCTTCCAGGAAGCAAAAGCTTTCTTTCCAGTCCTTTCAGAACAGGTTGAAGGAGATCGATCATAGAATCATAGAATTGTCAGGGCTGGAAGGGATCTCAAGGATCATCTACCTCCAACCCCCCCCTGCTATGGACAGGGACACCTTGCATCAGCTCAGGTTGCTCAGAGCCACATTCAGCCTGGCCTTAAAACCTCCAGGGATGGGGCTTCCACCACCTCCCTGGGCAACCTGTTCCAGTGTCTCACCACCCTCATGGTGAAGAACTTCCTAACAGCCACCCTGAATGCTCTAACGAGGTGCAGGTGGTGATCATGATGGTGACACTGGTGCCACTGTCTCTGCAGGCACAGGGAGGATCTGGATGGACGATGTCTCCTGTGGTGGGACAGAGGAGAGCCTTACACATTGCAGCTTCTCTGGCTGGGGCAAGACCAACTGCGGGCACGCCGAGGACGCGGGCGTGAAGTGCCTGACACCATGACGCAGAGGGTGGACACCCCAACCTGGCTGGGAGAGGTCTAGGAGGGCTGAAGCTCACCCCATGGATCTCACTTGTGCTTCCTGAAATGGTTTTATTATTAGAGAAATAAATGCTTTTTTATTATTCTCTACAGTTGTGCCTGGTGGCAATGGGAGGTGGGTCAAAGAGAGATGGGGATTCAGGAGGGTCTGAGAAAGATGCATAGTGGTGGTCAAGCCTTGCCTTGCATGCTGGGCTGGGGCACAGCATGCCCTGGGGTGCTTGAGCCACCCCCCCAATCCTCTCCACAGAGACATCACCCACAAGGCCATGGAGACTGCCCCAGAGATGCCTGCAAGGACTTGGAAACCTCAGGAAGACCCTGTCCAAATGGTTGGGAATGCTTCTGAATCCCAGAAACATCCCTCCCACCATGGCCTGGGTGTCCAATGCTGAATCCCAGAAACATCCCTCCCATCATGGCCTGGGTGTCCAATAGAGAGCCTCCCAAAGAGGTTGGTAATGTCGTGGAGACCCCACAGAGACCTTAAGGGCTTGGTGAGCCTACACAGACCTCCTTAAGGGCTTGGGGCCCTTGCTGCACTCTAGAGACCCCCTACTGCAAAGGTGTGAGGGCTGCACACTGACCTCCTCAAGGGCATGGGAACGCCAAGGAGACCACTTCAAACACCCTGGTTCCCCTTCTTATACCCTCCAATGTCTTGGAGACCCCCTATGTACGACCCCAAGGCTTTGGAGACCCCACAGATATGTGGTCCCCAGGGATAAGAACTCCACAGACACCCACTAACCCCTCCCCTCCATCCATCCCTCCCAAGAACATGAGGACCTCACAATTCCTTCCTATGGCTTGAGGGTCCCACAGACCCCATCAATGGCTTGACAACCCTGTGGAGACTCTCCTAAACAGCATGGTGCCTGCTCCTGTGCACTCCAAGGTCTGGGGGACCCCTCACAGATAGCCTCCAAAGCTTTGTCGACCCTCTCCCATGAGCTAAGGACTCCACACAGACCCCCATAAGGATGTGGGGATATCACAGGGATCCCCCCAAAAGAACCTGGGGACCCTTGCGCCCCCTCCAAAGCTCGCCACCGAACTTCGGAGATCCAACTCAGGCCCCGCCCTGACCCAGAGGCCCCGCCCCACTGCTCCTCTCTCCGCCTTCTGGCGCGTTTTGTCCGCCCGCGGCCGCCGTAGGGCCTGGGAAGGCAGCGTTCCCGCGCTCGGGATTCGAACAGCGGCGGCAGGTAACGGGCAGCGGATGGGGATCGCGATAGCGGCAGCCCCCGGAGCCTGATCGTTGTCCGGAGCCAGGTGTTGGGGGCGCCTCATACCGGGGAGGGAAGGGCAGGGCAGGGCATCCTCGGCTTCTTCTGAGTCTCCTCGCACCCCTCGAGTGGGACCCAGGAAGTCTCAACTACCCCTTGAGAGCCCTCCTTAGCCTCGGAGTCATCTTATGCACCACCACCCCCGTCCTCCAAATTTGGACCTCCCTCACCCCCAGAGGTCGCACCCCGGAGTCATCTTCTGCTCCTATCCGTGACCCTCACTCCTAGAGACGACACCCCTGACCCACCGCGACCCGGGGCACCCCTTACCCCGGAGATGGCACCCAGCAGCCTTCTCTGCTCCCTGGCAAGCCCGAGACACTTCCCCGTTACTCCCAAGTCCTCCCCACGATGTGGCACTCGGTCTTACCCCAGCTGTGGTGCCCTTCGATGGGATAGACTCTCCCTTGTCCTGGTGGGAGCATTTTCCCCCCACCTCAGCTCCATCTCTCGGTGCCAATTCCCTTAAGCCAGCAGCCCCAGCACTTGA
The DNA here is from genome assembly GCA_013396675.1 of Eubucco bourcierii. Classification (NCBI taxonomy): domain Eukaryota; kingdom Metazoa; phylum Chordata; class Aves; order Piciformes; family Ramphastidae; genus Eubucco; species Eubucco bourcierii. The sequence goes on from VWZE01017679.1 coordinate 26,595, forward strand.
ATCGTTCCAGAGCCACCCTTAGACCCGTTTTGTTGTTCATTACCTGATCGGAGGTGGGGCGGGACAGGGACACAGCCAGCGGTGACAAACTGTTGGACTGAGGCTTGAGCCCTTTGCAGCTCGTCCTCCTGTGTGGTTCCCGCCATCATTTTTTAGGGGCTGGAGGTGTCATCAACTCTCTTCTCTGCAGTTTCAGGACGGTTTGCAGTGATGGAAGCCATCAAGACGCCAAAGAATGTGGCCCGCAGGCAAAAACCTGGTGAGTGGTGCTTGAGTGTGAGCCCCAAATCTTTCCAGAGGGGCTGGCAGAGATCCAAGCACTTTGCTGTGGGGAGGTGATGGAGGATAAACCGGTGCTGTGGGAGGAGAGACCAACCTCCACCTCACTCCAACCTCCTTTCAGGGAGTCTCCCCTGAGCCTCGTTTTTCTCCAGGCTGAACACCCCAGTTCTCTCAGCTGCTCTCATGAGATTTGGTGCTCTCGACCCTTAATCAGCTTTCTTGTCCTTTTCTGCTTGTGCTCCAGCACTTCAATGTCCTTCTTGGAGTGAGGGCCTGAGGCTGAACCCAGTGTTTAATGTGCAGCCTCAGTAATACAGAGCACAGAGCTTTGCCCTTCCCCATCCCACGAATCAGTGACTTGGGAAGAAAGATGCTATCACTTCAGAAGTCTCCCTTTCCTTCTCCCCAGCTTTATTGCTGAGCACAAGGTGGTCTGGCATGTCCCTCTTGTCCGTTGAAGTTAGCTGTCTCCTCCCAGCTCCTTGTGCACCCTCAGCCTGCTCTGGAGAAGCAGAAGAGGCCTCAATGCTGTACAAGTGTGTGGATATCTCATAGCATCCATAAAGCTGTGGTTTAAGATCAGGCTTCAAGACAGAAAGTCAAAGGAGGGGATTCTGCCCCTCCACTACCCGCTGGTGAGACTCCACCGGCAGTGCTGTGTCCAGCTCTGGGGTTCTCAGCACTGGAAAGTCCTGGACCTGTTGGAGCAGGGCCAAAGAGGGCTACAATGAAGATGCAAGGTTTGGAAGCCCTTTGGTGTGAGGCTAGGCTGAGAGAGCTGGGGTTATGCAGCCTGCAGAAGAGAAATCAAATCTCTGGAGAGTCCTTCTTGTGGTCTTTCAGGAGGTGAAGGAGGACTATAAGAAGGATGAGGACAGACATTTAGCAGGGCCTGTTGTGAGAGGACAAGGACTGATGGCTTTAAACTAAAAGAGGGGAGGTTCAGATTAGGTGTTGGGAAGAATTTTTTTGCTCTGAGAGTGGGGAAACAGTGGCCCAGGTTGGTCCCATCTCTGGAACCGTTCCAAGTCGCACTGGATGGGGCTCTGAGTAACCTGATCTAGTTGAAGATGCCCTTACTGAGTTCAGGGTGGGAGTTGGACTAGGTGGCCTTTTAAGGTCCTTTCCAACCCAAACCATTCTGTGGACTGATTCTATAAAGCATTGCACAGCTCTTCATGGTGAGGAACCTGATGAGATGGCTTATGACAGTTTGGTGGGACTGGAGTTTGATTTTTGGTGTAAGATGTTGCTGTTTGAGGTCACTCATGGGGCTCTTTTCTCCTTTCTTCTTAGATGCAGGCCCAGTTTCTGTCAACATCCCTGCCTCTCCCTTCATGCAGAAGCTTGGATATGGCACTGGAGTCAATGTCTACTTGATGAAAAGGTAAGTGTGAGAGCATATGTGTGCTTGGAAATGGGGCTTGCCATTGTTTTTCCCTCTGGAATAATAAAGGGATTGGGAATTGACCAAGTTCTGAGGAAGAAAATGCTGCTGTTACTGACCTGCCCCCTTCAGGAAGGACTGTGGGCTTTCCAGCTGTCCTGAGTCCTGGGAAGGTGCTTGTTGTTTTGGGATAAACCTATCAGCCCTTCCTTAACCTGGAATTGAGGCATCTGGGGTCCATTCTTTGGTCTGCTGGGCAAGGCTCTTTTCTCTCCATGCTGAGCCTCCTCCACCTGATAAGGAGAATCAATACAAATCTCTTCTGAAATGTCTGGAAATTTAATTAAGTTAAATGCATTTATTGTAGTGTCCTTTACTTCACAAAACAGAGGCAGCAGCTCTTCAGAAGAGCTCCTTAGTGACCTCTGTGAGCTTTAACTGTGGTGCTGCCTTTCAGTGGTGTTGAGATGCTGTGGCTTTTCCCATGCAGGTCTCCCAGAGGTTTGTCACACTCCCCATGGGCTGTGAAGAAAATCAATGCCAAATGCAACAGGCAGCAGCAGCACATCTACCAGCAGAGACTGAATGAGGAAGCCAAGATCTTGAAAAAGCTCCAGCACCCCAACATTGTGGGTGAGTTTCCAGCATGAGTTCTGTCACTTAAAGAGCAAATCAAGCTCAGGGCTGGACTTTGGAGTTCCAGCTGGTGGGACACGAGGTTGCTGCAGGGTTTCTCTGCGCTCCCTGTGTCTGCTGTTCCCAACAAAGACCTTGCCCTGGTGTGGGGCAGTGGCATGGAAGGTCCTAAGTATCTCCTTGGCTTTGCTGGTTTTGTGGTGGGATGCCCTGGGTCTGTCAGGGCAAATCTGCTCATCCATAGCTTGCCCCAGTGCAGAGCAGACCCAGCAAGGAACCTCAATCCCATGGGTGAGGCTGCTGAAGTGAGGCTGTGAGGTTGTGTCTGGTCTGCAGCTGCACAGGGTAGGGTCAAGGTGTGCTGGTTTGAGGCTAATTAGAATATTTTAATAGAGAAAATTACACTATAGGCTGTGAAAAGAAAACATGGTGATGTCTACTTCACTCATAGGCCTGCTGAAAAATTGTTTGGGAACAATAACCAAAACATAGATAAGTCTCAGTCTCTGTCTGTTGCTTGCTGGGAGAGCAGCTGGGGCGGTCTGGCAGCTTCTGGCTCTGGCTCCTCTGCTGATTAATTTTCACTAACCACTTTCCTTCTAAACCCCCTGGCCGATCCTCCAAGCTCACCTTGTGCATAAGGCAAACCTTGGGGTAAGGTACAGGGGTGAGGAGAAGGTGGAAGGGTGGTTGGGAGCCCCTCCTGGGGTCTCTGATTTCTGGGAGGGGAGTTGTGTTTCTGTATTCCCTTTAACTTGTCTATTTCTGTAACTGTTCCTGTCTGTAGTGTATATCTCTGCTTGTACATTGTGCTGAGCTGTAAATAGAGCTTCAGTCCTTAACTTCCAGCTGGCTGAGTTCTAGTCTGGGTCATTTTACAAAGTGTGGTGGGGTGGGGAACTCCCAAACCATCACACAAGGTGAGCCCTGAGAGCTTCATAATCAAATCATAGAATCATTTAGATTGCAAGAGACATTCAAGATAAAGTGCAGCTGTTAACCCAGCACTGCCAGGTCACCACTAAATCATGTCCTTCAGCACCACATCTCCATGGCATTTCAGTCTCTCCACCTCTGCCCTGGGCAGCCTCTTCAGGCCTTGGCAATGTTCTCCGGGAAGAAATTATTCCTTGTTTCCAGCCTAAACCTCCCCTGCTGCAACTCAAGGCTGTTTCCACTTGTCCTGTCACTTGTTCCTTGGGAGAAGAGACCAAACCCCCACCTGGCTCCACCCTCCTTTCAGGAAGTTGTGAAGAGTGAGAGGGTTTCTAAACCACCCCAGGTCCTTCAGCTACTCCTCACAAGACATGCTCTAGAGCATTCACCAGCTTCATTGCTCTTTGGACATGCTCCAGCCCCTCAGTGTCCTTTTTGGAGGGAGTGAGGTGCCAAGATTTGAGGTGCAGCCTCCCAGTGCTGAGCACAGGGGGACAACACCTGCCTTAGTCTTGCTGGCCACACTATTGCTGATCAAAGCTAAGATGCTGTTGGTGCATGCAGTGGCTCCCAGACGACAGGGATCCCACCTTGCTGCCACTCTGGTGAGCTGGACACGTGTGGCTTTGCCTCTGAGCCCATGCAGGAGCACAGAGATGGGGCTGACTCAGAAGTCTGGCTTGTGGCTGGCACCCCTGGGTGCCCTATCACCTGTTGAGGTCGTTTCAGTCAACTGAGAGGTGGTTATTTGGGTGAGGTACCCACCAGGAGTGGTTGTGGGGAGACTCACAAGGCAGTTTACTTTGGAACCAGTAGGATGTGACATAACTTACTAGGGTGGTTTGTGCTTGCAGAGTAAGGCTCCACGTCCCACCACCACGACACGCCTCGGAGTGACAATTGAGGCTTTGTCACATTCTTGGCTCTCAGTGGCAGGAATGTTTCAAGTTGCTGCTTAAATCTGTTTAATTCCTCCTCTTTATCTTGTATATAGATTTCTGCTGCCAGTCAGAGCAGCAGCTTGGTCTGACTTTATCCCTTTGTTTGTGCTTTCAACCCACCTCAGCATGGTCACTGGGGCAAGGTGCTGCGTGCAAGGAACTTTGTATCCCTACAGTGTTCTGCCTTGCTTCTGGCAGGAATTGGAGAGCCAAAGATCTGACACTGCAAAGGCCTCACTGTGTTTGTGCATTCATGGGAGAAGACTTTTGCCACGTTGTTATGCAAGAGTTTGTCATTTCTTACTCCACCTGAGGAATGTTGTTTATAGGCAGGAATAAAATGGAGAGGAAGAGAGGTTCCATGCCAGAGTGTTAGTCTGAACCTTGGGAAGCAGACCCTGTGAGAAAAGGGCTTGGCTTTCACAAACATCCCTGCACACTCTCTCACTTCTGCAGCTCCTCCTCTTCACAGCTGGGGATTTCTTATGGCATTGTTTCAGTTGGAATAGACCTTTCAAGTCCAACCACTAACCCAGGACTGACCACTGCTAAACCATGTCCCTCAGCACCACAGCTTGTAAAACCCTCCATGAGTGGTGATACCACCACTGCCCAGGGCAGCCTGTCTCAGAGCTTGACAACACTTTCAGAGGAAGAAATAGTTCCCCATGTCCAACCTGAACGTGCCCTGGCACAACTTGAGGTCCTGCAGATCCTCTGCTCCTCTTCTGCTGGGTCTCTGTCCTGCAAAGATCAGGATAAACTTGTTCACTGGCACAGGGTGCAGAGCTGACCTGAGAAGTACAAAGTAGGGCAACGGGCACAAACTGGGACCCAGCAGGTTCTATCTGAACTGGAGGAACAAATTGCTTTCCTGTGAGGATGCTGGAGCACTGGAAGAGGTTGTGGTCCTTCTCTGGAGAGATTTCAAACCTTCCTGGATGCAATCCTGGGCAATCTGCTCTTGATGACCCTGCTTTATCAGAGAGGTCATCAACTTTATCAGAGGGGCCCTTCCAACTCCCACCATGGTGGGATTTTTGTGAGTGCCTTTGGGCCCTCCTAGAGGGAGCTCCTTAACTTTGACAAGATTTCTGGGATGTAGTTGCTGTGGACATTCCTGGGGTGACACCATCAATGCCTATCAATATGTAAAAGGTGAGTGCCAGGAGGATGGAGCCAGGATCTGCTCAGTGATGCCCAATGACAGGACAAGGGGCAATGGGTGGAGGTTGAGGCATAGGAAGCTTCTTGTAAACATGAGGAGGAAAAAACACTGTGAGGGTGACAGAACACTGGAGCAGGCTGCCCAGGGGGGTTCTGGAGTCTCCCTCTCTGGAGATGTTCAAAACCTGCCTGAATGTGTTCCTGTGTGATCTGGTATGGGTGATTCTGCTCTGGTATGGGTGATTCTGCTCTGGCAGGGGGGTTGGAGTGGATGAGCTTTCGAGGTCCCTTCCAGCCCCTGTGATTCTACCTCATGAGCCAGTTCTTTCCTGGGATGTGAATTTGTTTGGGTCTGTGTGATGGTTTGGGAGTTCCCTGCCCCCCACCCCCGACTTGTAAAATCACCCAGACTAGACTCAGCAGGCTGGAAGTTAAGGACTGAAGCTCTCTTTACAGCTTAGCACAATGTACAAGCAGAGATATACACTATAGACAGAATATTTACAGAAATATACAAGTTGAAGCTAATACAGAAACACAACTCCCCTCCCAGAAATCAGAGACTCCAGGAGGGGCTCCCAACCACCCTTCCACCTTCTCCCCAGCCCTATACCTTACTCCAAGGTTTGCCTTACTCACAAGGTGAGTTTGGAGGATCAGCCAGGGGAGTTAGAAGAAAAGTGGTAGTGAGGTTACTCAGCAGAGAGGAGAAAACAAGAAGCTAGACAGCTTGAAAGTGTCTGTGCCTGAGTGTCTTATCTTTGTTTTGTATTCTTATCCATCTCAGCAAGCCTATGAGTGAAGTAGACATCACCATTGTTTTCCTTTCACAGCCTATAATATTATTTTCTCTATTAAAATATTGCACTTAGCCTCAAACCAGCAGAGTCTGGTTTGAGCCACAGGCAAAGCAGCAAGGCAGCAAGTTTCAAATGGTCTGGCATGTTGGTGCTAGTCCAGCTCTAACAAACAAATCATAGAATCATAGAATCATAGAATGGTAAGGTTGGAAGGGACCTCAAGGATCATCTAGTTCCAACCCCCTGCCATAGGCAGGGACACCTCCCACTAGTAGAGGTTACTCAAGGCCTCATCCAATCTGGCCTTGAACACATCCAGGGAGGGAGCATCCACAACCTCCCTGGGCAACCTGTTCCAGTGCCTCACCACCCTCACTGTAAAGAACTTCCTCCTAACATCCAGTCCAATCTCTGTTGGAAGGTTACCGTGCGTTCACCAAGGCCAGCGATGGAAGCATGTGTCTGGCCATGGAGTATGGAGGAGAAAAATCTCTCAACGACTTGATTGAAGAAAGAAATGCAAAAAACTTGGGCCCTTTCCCTGCTGCCAACATCTTCAAGGTTGCCTTGAGCATGGCAAGGGGGTTGGAGGTAAGTTTAATGTGAGCTCTACCTGTTCTGTGTGGAATTGCAGGTTTAGGTTGAATGTTAGGAACAATTTCTTCATGGGAAGGGTTGTCAAGGCCTGGAACAGGCTGCTCAGGGCAGTGGTGGATTCACCATTCCTGGAGGTGCTGAGTGACACAGTTTAATGATGGATGAGGCCTTGAGTAACCTGTACTAGTGGGAGGTGTCCCTGTCTATGGCAGGGGGTTGGAACTAGATGATCCTTGAGGTCCATTCCAACCTTACCATTCTATGATTCTATGATTCTGTGACCTAGCAGTGCTGGGTTAACACTTAAAGGCCTTAAAGGCCTTTTCCAACCAAAATGATTCTATGGAGAGCAGATGCTGTAAGGTGTCTGTCTTGGGTTAACACAGCCTGCTCTCCCAAGCCTTTCTCTCCACACCCAAGTGGGAGGGAAAGTAACAAAATGCCCTGTTAGGAGGTGAAGATGGTTTAATGAGTTGATGTAATGCACAATGACCACACCCTGATTGCAGAAGAGCACAGCAAAATGCAAGAGCAGAAGCCAATGACCTCCACAGCCCCACCAGTGGCAAAGAGCAGCCCCCAAACCTGGAACTGAAAGCAGCAACCAGAGCAAGAAGCCTCTTGTTTAAGCCCCACGATACTGTGCTCCAGCCAGCACTTTCATTTTGAAGCTGGCATGACAGCAGCATGGAATTGAGTATCAGCAGCCCAACACAGTTTCATAGAACGCCTTGGTGGGTGGTTTGGGTTTGTGTTGGGTTTGTTTGTAACCAGGGTTACAAACTTTTACAAACTGGGGTGAAAACTGAGCCCCAAAGCTTGAGATTGAATTAATACAGCAGGAGCTGCAACTGTTTGGGTTTTTTTTTTTTGTCATGAATGTTCTGCCCTGTGGGGGACTACCTGCTTTTCCCTGTTTGCTAGTTGGCCAGCCCCTGGCTCCTGCATTCTTGCTGCTGCACCAATAGCTGTGGGGATCCTGAAATCACAGACTGGTTTGGGTCAAACAGCTTTGCATTCACAGGGACTTCTTCAACTAGAGCAAGCTGCTCAAAGTCCCATCCAACCTGACATGGAATGGTTCCAGGGATGGGGCATCTTCCACCTCGCCATCCTCATTGTAAAACAATTCTTCTTTAGATATATCTAAGCTGTGCTGAATCTCCCCTCTTTTAGTTTAAAACCATCAACCCTTGTCCTGTCACAACAGGCCCTGCTGAACAGTCTCTCCTCAGCTTTCTGATAGACCCCTTTAAGTACTGAAAGGCCATGAGAAAGTCTCCCCTGAGCTTTCTCTTCTGCGGGCTGAAGAACCCCAACTCTTTCAGCCTGGTAGTGAAAACAGCTCCTTGCTGCCTGCGGCTACCAGCCAGTTGTGCTCAGGCACCTTGCCTCAGCAGCTGCTGCTCTGATTCTTTTTATTTTTCAGGGAAACAGAGTGTCTGTCAGTGGTGTTCCAAACCACAACACAGCTTCTGAGCCCCATCACGGTAAAGCTGCTCCAGCCTCAGGGCTCTGAGCTCCTGAATAACGTAGATTACCGTGGGCACCAGCTAATGCCTGCATTTTGTACCTTATTCTCTTGCACTTGTAGCAACAATAAGAAAAGCAGAGAAGCTCCTCACAGCCTTTCAATAACAGACAACCAATAAATCCCTCAAACTCACTGGGTGTGACTGCCAGCTCTGTGTTTTGTGCCTGTTATGGGTGTTGACCCATCCTCAAGTGCTTAAGGCTTAAATACCTTAAACGTTAACAAGTTGTTGCTTTGTTATCTAAATCTTGGTTCTTCCTTACCTCTCTGTGACTGAAAGCAGGTAGTAACTTTTCCTCTCTGCCTCTTAGTATCTTCACAATGAGAAGCATCTGCTCCACGGAGATATCAAGTCCCCCAATGTGGTGATTAAAGGTGATTTTGAAGCCATCAAGATCTGTGATGTGGGAGTGTCTCTGCCCCTGGATGAAAACATGACCGGTAGGTAGGGCTGAACCGAATCCTTTGTGGCCGGTGGAGTTGGTTTCTGTGAGCAGAGCCAACACACTTAACCCCCCTCCCATGTCCTCGGAGGAAAATACTGCTTTATGGTTTGCACCATTAAGAGGCTGTCCAAAAGGTCCTAGTTTTTCATTCTCCAGAGCTATGACATCTCTCTTGTGCTGAGACATTCGCTCCTGGGGGCAGGAGTACACAGGATGCTGGATCAAGCCCTGCTGAGGAAATGCTCTTGCCAGGGAGTTAAGTAAATGAACCTCTCTCGTAGGGCTGGAAGGAAGCACAAGCCAGCTTGTGAGCGTTGTAAAGGCCTCTGGAATGAGAAGCAGATGTCTCACGGCGTCGTGGCTTGGCTGCAAACAGCAGGAGTGCAGGGGGTTCATGACAGTGCCTTCCTCTGCCGAGTCAGGAGGCTCTGGGGCCTGCCTCAGCCTCCTCGTTTTTGCTCTGCTGTGTTTTTATTATTCCCTTTTATCAGCACCAAGAGCCTGGAGGCAGTGCCTCAGCCTAATCTCACAGACTGCACTGGGTTGGAAGAGACCCTCGAAGTTCATCTTGTCCAACCCCCCCTGCAGTCACCAGGGACACTTCCAACTAGATCAGGCTGCCCAGGGGCACATAAAGTCTGATCTTGAGTGTCTCCAGGGATGGGGCCTCAACCACATCCCTGGGCAGCCTGTTCCAGTGTTTTACCACTCTTATTGTAAAGAACTTCCTGCTGATGTCCAACCCAAATCTCCCCTGCTCCAGTTTCAAAACACTGCCCCTCGTCCAATTGCTCCAAGCCCTTCTAAACAGTCCCTCCCCACCCTTCCTGTGGGCCCCCCTCAGATAATGAAACATTGTCCTAAGGTCTCCCCAGAGCCTACTCTTTAGGCTTAATAGGCCCAGTTCTTTCAGCCTGTCTTTGAAGGAGAGGTGTGCCACCTCCCTGAGCATCTTCATGGCCCTTCTGGACCTGCTCCAGCAGGTCAGTGCTCTAAAAGTATCACTTTCTGGGCTGATTTAACAGGAACAATAAGTCCTCTCTACCTAGCCTCGATTTTGGCTTTGCTTCCTCGTAAGTTGGAGGTGGTGAGCACCCACTGATGGTGTAAGAGTCTGAGTCCCTGTCCGTGTGGCAGCCAAGGATTAAAGCTCAACAGCCTGGAAAGTGTTGAGGGGTTTTGGTGTTTGCTTCCCATTACAGAATAGGCTTTGAAGAAAAGTTTCACAAACAGCAGCAAGCAGGTCCTGTTTAACTGACATGGATCTCCTTCTGACAGGGTGACAGTGGATGAGGGAAGGGCTTTTCCTGGACTTCAGAAAAGCCTTTGAGACTGTGTCCTGGAGAAATTGGCTGCTCATGGCTTGGATGGGCGAACGCTTCGCTGGGTTAAGAACTGGCTGCATGGCTGGGCCCAGAGAGTGGTGGTGAATGGAGTTAAATCCAGCTGGCAGCTGGTCACAAGTGGTGCTCCCCAGGGCTCAGTGGCAGGGTCTGTTCTCCCACGGATTTTTATCAATCACCTGAGCAAGGAGATCGAGGGCACCCTCAGGAAGTTTGCAGATTTCACCAGGCTGGGTTGCTGTGTTGAGTTGCTACAGAGGGATCTGAGCTGGCTGGCTGGGCAGACTCAACCCTGACCCACATTGTTTCCTTCCAGTGAGCGACCCGGAGTTGTGCTACGTCGGCACAGAGCCCTGGAAGCCCAGGGAGGCTCTGCAGGATGATGGAGTGATCACTGACAAGGCTGACATCTTTGCTTTTGGGCTGACCCTCTGGGAAATGATGACCCTCTCTGTGCCCCACCTCAACCTGGGCAATGACCCCGACGACGAAGGTTTGTCTCTCTACCTTGCTGCTGAGCATTTCTGCCTTGTGGAAGTTCTTTCCTCTCTTAGCACTCCGACAGTGATGTCATTAGCTTGAAATGATCCAGAAGATTTGAGGCAGCCTGCTGCAGGGCTCCAGTTGGCTCACAGGAAAGAACTTTCTCCTCATCTTCAGATGGAACCTCCTGGGTTCCAGTTACTGCCTGCTACCCTTTGTCCTGTGTCTTCTGGATAGAAAAGTTAAAGGAATGGTGTTGTGCCTGGGCCAAAGGTACTGGGGCTGTACCCCAGCAGCCAAACACCTGCAGTTGAGATTTTGGGCATCTCCTGCCCAAATCCCAAATGGGGATTTGTCACTGAATTGTACAATGGTTCAGGTAAGTAAAGACCTTGAAGGTTATCAAGTCCAACCATTTACCTGGCACTGCCAGGTCACCACTAAACCATGTCCCTTGGCACCACACCTACACAGCTTTTCAATTCCTCCAGGGATGGAGATTCCACCACTGCCCAGGGCAGCCTTTTCCAGCCCTTGACAACTCTTTTGGGGAAGAAATTGTTCCTCATGTCTAACCTAAACTTCCCCTGGCACAACTTGAGGCTTTTTTTCTCTTGTCCTGTTGCTTGTTCCTCAGGAGAAGAGAGCAACCCCCACCTGCTTTCAGAGTTGTGGAGAGTGAGGTCTGAGACTCCTTCAGGCTAAAAAACCCCAGTTCCCTCAGCTGCTCCTCACCAGATTTGTGCTCTAGGCCCTTCACCAGCTTCTCTGACGTTCTTTGGGTGTGCTTCAGCACTTAAGTGTCCTTGGAAGGGGTGAATGGCCCAAAACTGAACCCAGGATTCAGGGTATGGCTTCACCAGTGCCAGTACAGGAGGGCAGTCTAGTCCTGCTGGGCCACACTATTGCTGATCCAAACCTGGATGCTGTTGGCCTTACTGCCCACCCTCTTGTAGTTACACCAAGGAGGGAACAGGTGTGACAGGCAGGAGGTCCTAGACACTGCCTGTGGGCAGATCTGTGCCCTGGGGTGACACAAAGCCAAAAGCCCTGCAGGCTGTGCTGGGAAATCTCTTGCTCTATCCAGCCTTCACACTGGCACAGCCCCACAGGCTGTGTTTGTAACTCGGTCTCCAGGCAGCCAAGAGGATTTTTCCGCTCTGCTGCTCTCAGCATCTCTTGCCTGCAGAGTATTTTCCCAGCCAGCCCTGCAGTCATTCAGCAGGGGTAGGTACCCCTTCATAGTGGATCTAAAGGGCAAGAGGATGGTACTAGACTCTTTTCAGTATAATGATAGTACAAGGGACAAGACACAGACTGGAATCCAGAGGTTCCATATGAGCATAAGAAGCTTCTTTCCTGTAAGTGTTAGAACACTGGACCAGGCTACACAGAGATGTTGTGGAGCCTCCTTCTGGAGAGATTCCAAACCTGCCTGGATGTGATACAGGGAAAACCTGCTGTGGGATGACCCTGCTTTAGCAGGGGGTGTTTGGAGTAGATCTCCAGAGGTCACTTCCAACCCCCACCATGCTGGGATTCAAATTAAGTGATTTAAGTTAAAGTCATGATGTAGGCTAGGCAGTTGTTACTGCTAAGGATAATGAATTTGACAGGAAGGTCACATCCCTCCACACCCCTGCAAGGCAGCCCTTGGGACTGCTGGTGGATGAAATGCTGGACATGAGCCAGCACTTGCAGCCCCAAAAGCCTGCTAGATGCCCCATGGAACCATTCCAGGTCAGGTTGGATGGGGCTCTTAGAAACCTACTCTAGATGAAGATGTCCCTGCTGACTGCAGGGTGGCTTGGACTAGATGGCCTTCAAAGGTTTGGGTGGGAAAGCATCATTCCATGAGGGGCAGCCAGAGAGGAAAACACCCTGCCTCATGCAGTTTCCAGCATCCTTTCAACACCTTCTCCACCTTTTTTGCCCAGATGAATCCTTTGATGAAGACTCCTTTGATGAGGAAGCATATTATGCAGCCCTGGGAACCCGCCCAGCTCTCAACATGGAGGAACTGGACCAGTCCTACCAGCAGATGATTGACCTCTTTTCTGTCTGCACGAGTGAGGACCCCAAGAAGCGCCCTTCAGCCGCGTGCATCGTGGAAGCCCTGGAAGCAAATCTGTCCCAGAAGTAAAAGTATCCCAGCTCCACAGTGTGGGAGCTTGGGGCTTGAACTTTGAGGAGTAAGGCTACTCCTGCACTGTTTATCCTTCTAGTTTGTGAAACTTGTTCTGTCTCATTAAAAACATGTTAGCGGTGACCTACACAGCAGCAGGGTTGTTGGCATCAAAGAGGAGATACCTTTCAGGTAGTGGGAACAGGGTCTTTGCTGATTGACAGGGCTTTAAACTAGGTGTGAAGAGGGACAGCAGCAGCAGCTTTCTATGTGACAAGGTGTGAGAGGACAAACCAAGGTTGGTAGGATGGAGGGGCTAGCAAGGGCCTTCAGCCTATTGTCCTGAAGCATGATGGGGACACAGCAGCATGCCTGCAGTCTCACAGAGCTGAGGCAAGGGCCCCTGAGGTAGTAGCAGCCAACAGGGAAACAGCAGGGAAAGACCTGCAGGAAATTAAGGGATGTTTCTCTCAACAGAGGACACAGCCCAGCTGAAGTGCTACACTTCTTACTCCATTAAATCTCTCCATAAGCTACAAGCTCTGTGCAAGTTTTGCTTCTAGTTGTCATGGTTTTGTATAAAATTAACAGCGGGTTTGTGACCAAGATAACTGTGAGATATATAACTCTTGCCCATAGCTGGCTGGAGATGAAGAAGGTTGAACCACATCCTTGCTCTGCTTCCCAGCTTCTCTTTGCTGCCTTCTCTGAACTCCTCAGACTGGGAGGAAACAAGCTCCAGCAGCAGCATTTCACACCTTTTATTGAGCAGATAAACCCGGGGACATCTTGCAACAAATCAGTTGATTTAAGACATTTCCTACTTTCTGTGTATAAATGTAGTTTCCTACTCTCTGTGTATAAATGTAGCAACTGTTTGTGCTAAAGCTTCTACCCCAGACAAGTTCTTTCACTGCAGAGCTCAGCATTACATACCCACACCCCAAAGAGAAAACATATATTAATTAAAACTCTTAAAGAAATTAAGTTACTCACAATAAAATTTAGCTTCAGGCACCCCAAACCTACCTGAAATCCCAACGAGGTTCCACTACAACACAACTGTACACAAAGTGACACCCTCTCCCCTAGCTCACGCACACAAGGGGAAGAAGAACAAACAGCAGGGAAACAGCATTGAGCCACCTAACCAATGCTTACAGGCTAATTAATTTTAAACACAATTAGCTCCCAGGCTTTTAAAAAACGTCAGCTTGGAGTAAATCAAGCCAAATTAATTGTTAGAGATGAAATTATAAACCAGGAAGTTGGGGGTTTGGCAGTACTTTGTGGCAAATGATTTGCCATCTGGCGTCGGGTCAGAGAAGGCAATTTCCTCGGTGCTCAGGTAGCAGCCATACATGAAGGTGCTCCTGGAAGAGAGAGAAGCCATCAGCACAGCCCAACCAGCCCCTGCTTTATATCCATGTCCTAAAACACCCTTCAGAATCCCAGCACGATGGAGGTTGGAAGAGACCTCTGGAGATCATCTAAAGCAGGCTTGCCAACAGCAGGTTGTCCAGGATCACGAAGTCCAGGTCAGTTTGGAATCTCTCCATTGAAGGAGGATCCACAACCCTGATGAGCAGCCTGTTCCAGGGCTCTGGCACCCTCAAAGGAAAGAAGCTTCTCACATTCTCACATTTACTCTGCTCTTGTCAGACCCCACATGGAGTACTGTGTGCACTTCAGGAGTCCCCAGCATAGGAAGGACATGGAAGTGTTGGATCAGATCCAGAGGAGGGCCATGAAGATGCTCAGAGGGCTGGAGCAGCTCTGCTATGAGGACAGGCTGAGAGAGTTGGGGCTCTTCAGCCTGGAGAAGAGAAGGCTTCGAGGAGACCTTAGAGTAGCCTTCCAGTATCTGAAGGGGGCCTACAGGAAGGCTGGGGAGGGACTATTGACAAGGTCTTGCAATGACAGGACAAAGGGCAATGGGTTTAAACTGGCAGAGGGGAGATTTAGACTGGATATTAGGAGGAAGTTCTTTCCAGTGAGGGTGGTGAGATAGTGGCACAGGTTGCCCAGGGAGGTTGTGGCTGCTCCCTCCCTGGAGGTGTTCAAGGCCAGGTTGGAGGAGGCCTCGAGTGAGCTGTACTAGTGGGAGGTGTCCCTGCCTATGGCAGGGGGTTGGAACTAGATGATTCTTGAGGTCCCTTCCAACCTTACCATTCTATGATTCTATGATTCAGATGGAACCTCCTGGATTCCAGTTTGTGCCTGTTGTACCTTGTCCTATCGCTGATACCACTGAAAAGAGTCTGGCACCATCCTCTTGCCCCCTGCCCTTTAGGTGTTAATCAGCATTGAGAAAATCCCCTCTCAGTCTGCTCTCAAAGTCATGTGCTGCTATAGTCTCTTGGACCACCAAATTCCCCCTCAAGGCAACTCCCTGTTAGTAGATGAGGGGAAGTTTCTAAGTATTCCTACAAGCTTGAAAAGCTTGGAATTTCCTGCCTGGAAAGTGGAAAGTGTTTGGGTCCAACAATCTGTCCAGTAAAAAGAAGAAATAAATAAAAATAGACTTCCCCCCCCCCACCCCCAACAAGCAAACTCTGCTTGGAAAATAGACCACAGAGCTCAGCGTTCCTGTTAGACACTTGGTCCACATTGAGGTCACATTTTAAACACAAATTCACTTGAATATACAGGGAATCATTTTTCTTAGATCTCTAAGGCAATCAAGAACCAAAGAATACAAAGGGACCCCCTGCTACAAAGTAGGGATTCCAGACCTGCTTGATGATACAAATTCTCCCTTTCCCTAAGTTCCTTCACAACGCTTCCATCATTTTTCCCTCCCAAGGATGAAGCTCAGAAAAGGGATCCTGGCATCCTCCAACCACTCCCTACCTGACAACATCCACCATGCGCCGGGCAACGCCCTTCCTGCGCCATGGGCCCAAGACCCAGATCCTGCTGATGCCACAGAGAGCTGGTTCTGGCTCTGTGGAGCAGCGCCAAGCCCGCTGCTGCTGCTGCTGCTGCTGCAGCTCCTCTGGGTCAGGGGGTGATGGCACTGCTCCGGACTCCGACAGCACCCGGAAAGCCTGTGGAAATGAGCAGAGGGATCAAATTGGTCCTTCCAAAGGGGACACAGAGCCATGGGACTCCACCTGCTCTCAGCCTTGTCCTTGGCTCCCTTACAGAGCACAGCAGCTCCCAAGCACCACCCAAACAAACTATGCAAGTTAGCTGACTCTTGCCAGCAACAGCTCACCTTGACAGACTTTTCAGCAGGGCCTGTAGTGACAGGGCAAGGGCTGCTTGCTTTAAACAAGGGGAGATTCAGACTAAAGAGAAGGAAGAAATTGTTCACAGAGGGCAATGAGACACTGGCCCAAGCTGCCCAGAGAGGTGGTCAATGCTCCATTTCCTGGAAACTATCCAAGTCAGGTTGGACTAGACTTAAAGCAACCTGATCTAATTGAAGATGTCCCTCCTCACTGCAGAGGGGTTGCGCTAGAAGACCTTTAAATGCCTTCCTACCAAAACCATTCTGTGATTGAAGGTCTTGTTCTGTAAAAAAAGTAAAAGCTTTTCTTTAATTCTTTTTTTTTTTCATTTTGTTTTGCCCTTTTTGGGTTTTTGAGTGGTTTTTTTGGGGTTTTTGAGTGTTTTGGTGTTTTTTTTTTTACAGAGAATCCCAGCTTGGTGCATTGTGGGGGTCAAAAGGGACCTCCCGGGGTCATCTAGTTCAACACCCCTGCTAAACAGGGCCACCCAGAGAAGGTTGCCTCAGATACTGCCCAGACAAGTTTAGAATCTCAGGAGGAAACTGCACAACCTCCCTGGGCACCCTGGTCCAGGGCTCCAGCACCCTCACAAGAAACAAGTTTTTCCTTATCTTCAGGTGGAGGCTCCTAGGCTCCAGTTTTAGCATGTTGGCCCTTGTCCTGTCACTGGGCACCACCAAGAAGTGCCTGGCCCCATCCTCCTAACACCCATCCTTTAGCTGTTGGTCAGCATTGATGAGATCCCCTCTCAGCCTTCTCCAGACTAAAGAGCTCCAGGTTTCTCGGCCTTCCCTTCTAGTCACAGAGGTGCTCCAGTCTCCTAAGTGTCTTTGTAGCCTCCTCTGGACTTTCTCTACTAGTTCCTTGTCTGTCTTGAACTGGAGAGCTCAGAATTGGACCCAAGATTCCAGATGTGGATTTCTCTTGGCAGAGTAGCGGGGGACAAGAACCTCCCTTGACCTGCTAGCCACACTCAATGCCCCCAGTGAGACCAATGGACCTTCTGGGCTATGAGGGCTCATTGCTGACTTATGGGCAATTTGGTGCCCACCAGCACCTGCAGATCTTTCTCTGCACAGCTGTTTTGCAGCAGATCAACCCCTAAACTGTCCTGGTACAGGAGGCTATTCCTCCCCAGATGCAGGACCCTATACTTGCCTTTGTTGAAACTCACAAGGTTCCCCTTTGCCCAGCTCTCCAGTCTGTCATTTTCTGTATGATTTCCTTAGCTTTACTTTCATCCACTCTGTGGCAAGCCAGGAGTTCTGTCCAACAGCTCCCATTTTTTATCTGTGATTTCATCCTCTCCCACACAATCAGTAACACACCTGCTTGATCTGTTCAGCCACTAAGCACCCAACAATCATCTTCTCACTGGACACAAACAGGTATATTTTTGCCCTGGCTGGGCAGCTCAGAAGAACTTGCTTGAATCCTAGTTCATTATCCACGATTTCTCGCACATCTTCTGCCTAAGGACACAAGACCAAAGAGTGTTGTGTGAGGAACCAAGTCCAAAGTTCTTCAACTCTGGTGTGAAATTATCAGAAAAGGCAACTTTCCCCCCCCCAGATAATCCTGTATTTTCACTAGATCAGGCTCTAGTTGTGCAGGTTTTAACCCGTGGAGCTTAGAGATGTGGTTTAGCATTGACTCTTCAGGACTCGGTCAAAAGTTGGACTGGATGATCTTTGAGGTCTCTTGCAAACAGATATACTCTGTAATTCTGTCTTCACACCTCTGCATCTTCTCCTCCTGCCTCACACCCCAGTCCTTGGGGCAGAAAGGGTGAGGTTATGCTGACCATGTTAAAACAAGAGCTTCAGCACAAGAAGCAGGGTTAGGAAATATCAGGTGGCTGTTTGCAGCAACCAGGATTATGCCACAACCCCACTCAGCTCTCCAGCCTACCCCGCACACTGGTGAATGGTGCATGACCACACACTGAGGTAGTTCTGGGACCTGAGCCAGCAGAAAGCTGATCTACAACCTCACCTCCAAAATAAACAAACACAAACCTTCTTTATGGCGTATTTTGGGTCATTTGGAAGAATCAAGACAATTTTCCCATCCCAGAACTCAGCCACAATGCGTTCTTTCTTCCAACCCTGCCACAGAAGGGGAAAAAAAAACCCCAAACAAACAAGAGTTAGTGGCTTAGTAAGAGAGAGGAAAAGATTCAGCACAGACCCTGGCAGATGGAGCTGTAATCTGAACCAGTCCATCTTTCAGGAATTAAGTCACATTCATCACGCTGATGAAGCTGGACAGTTGCTGGAACTGCCCGACTGACCCTTTAACCTAAGCCTGGCCCGAAGTCATCTCAACTGTCCCTGGGTATCACACATCTCCACCCCTCATGTCCTTGTGTTGAGCTGTGAGTGCAGCCATGTCCTCACCACGTATCTGAGTGCCTCGAGGAACCTCTCATGGTACTGGATGTGTTGGGCCTCATCCTCAGGGCTGGCAGCTGTGTAGATCATGCCACACGACTTGCAAACCACAGCACCAAAATGCTTCTGCCCGGCATCCTAGGGAGAAACAGAAAGCTGAGGCTGTCCAAAGCCATCTTGTTTAAAGGTCAAGGTTGAGAACTGGCTCTAGTAACAATAATTAAAGATTGGAGGCTTTGTTTTTGTCTGGATTTGTGAAGAGGGGGTTGAGCTTTCACTTATTTGCAGAATATTCTGAATTACAAAGGATTCAATTCACCATGGAATACAACCACAGAATTATGGAATGGTTTGGGTGAGAAGGGACCTTTAAAGGTCATGCAGTCCAATCCCCTTGCAGTCAGCAGGGACCTCCTCAGCTAGATCAGATTGCTAAAAGCCACATCCAATCTGACTTGGAACATGTGCAGGGATGGAGCATCCACCACTCCTCTGGGCCAGTGTCTCACCACTCTCCATGAAAACACTTTCTTCCTTACATCTAGTCTGGATCTCCCTCCTTTTTTTTTTTTCCTTTTCCAGTTTAAAGATTTGCTCCAGCAGGTCCACATCTCTCCTGCGCTGAAAAATCAACGCATTATTTGGAACAAATCTTGAAGTGGATCAGCAACAACCTCTTGGAGGAAGCTGTGTAAAAGAACATTACCAAAAAAAAAACCAAAAAACCAAACACCAAAAAAGGTAAATTCTCTACAATCTTTTCATCAGTTATCTGAAAATAAGCTTATTTTTAGCTCTGGCAGTACAGGGTGAGGGGAAAGAGCATGAATCAAATGCCAGCTGTGTAGGCAAAGAGCAGATTGCTCTCTATGCAGCAAGGTGAAGCAAAGACTGGTTTGGTCAGGACTTCTTTTATCTCCCTGTGCTGGCTGACTGCCTTTCCCCAACTCCCAGTTTGAGCTCCCCCCACTATATCATATCACCTGCAGTTTGTCCCTCTTAGGGGACAGGGTGCTGGCTGTGCCGTGCCGTGCCATGCCATGCCAGGCACCTTAGTGCTTGTGGCTGCCCAGCCAGAGTGTTTATGACAGTGATGACAGCCAAGGACACGCTGCTGCTTTTTTCTCAGCCAGGTTTCTCCCTTCCAGAGGGACCAGCTTTCAAAACATTAAAAAATGTGTATCTGTGAGGTCTCAAATTTGACAGGAATCATCCAAACGATTCAAAAAGTGCTTGAAAGGGCAAGGCAGCAAAACAGAATGATCATATCAGGCCTACTCCCTTGGGAAAGAGGCTGGAAAAGGCCTGCGTGTCACTAAGTGAGAACAAATGGGTTACTGAGAAATTACTCATTGCTGAGGGTGTGTTTTCTGGAAATCCACACATGTGATGGCTACGTGACACATCAGCCCCAGTGACACCATCTGGCCACCTCCTGCTCCAAGATGCTGCAAGCAAAGTTCCCCAGGGCTCAGTGTTTGGGCCTGTTCTCTTTAATATCTTATCAGTGATCTAGACATGGGCAACCTCAGTATGTTTGCAGATGACACCAAGTTGGGCTGCAGTATTGATCCGCTAGAAGGTAGGGAGGGATCCACAGAGAGACGTGGCCAGGCTGGATTGATGGGCTGAGGCCAATGGGATGAAGTTCAACAAGGCCAAGTGCCATGTCCTGCACTTGGGTCACAACACTGCCATGCACTGCTGCAGGCTTACAGAAGTGTCCGGAAACTGCTTGGTATAAAAGGACCTGGGGGCCAACAGCTGTTTGAAGATGAGCCAGCAGTGTGTCCAGGTGGTCAAGAAGGCCAAAAGTATCCTGGCTTCTAGCAGTAATAGTGTGGCCAGCAGGACCAGACCAGGATTTGTCCCTCTGTACTCAGCACTTGTTAGGCTGCCCACAAGTCCTGGGTTAAGTTTTGGGCTCCTCACTTCAAGAAGGACATTCAGGGGCTGGATCAGGTCAAGATAAGGGCCACGAAACTGGCACAGGATCTAGATCACAAATCTTGTGAAGAGTGAGTGAGAGACCTGCAATTGTTTAGCCTGGAGAAGAGGAGGCTGAGGGGAGGCCTTCTCCCTCTCTAAAAGAGCCTGAAAGGAGGCTGGAGTGAGGCGGGTAGCCTCTTCTCCCAAGGAACAAGCAATAAGACAAGAGGAAACAGCCTCAAGCTGTGCCAGGGGAGGTTTAGATTGGACATGAGGAACATTTTCTCCCCCAAAAGGGTTGTCAAGTCCTAGAGCAGACTGCCCAGGGAAGTGGTGGAGTCACCATCCCCTAAGGGTTTTACAAGCTGTGTAGATGTGTTGCTGAGGGACATGACTTAGTGGCGACATGTCAGTGCTGGATTCATGGTTGCACTTGATGATCTTAAAGGTCTTTCCACATCTCAACCGTTCTATGATTCTATAAAACCAGCACTCCACACTGAGGGACAACAGCAGGAAGGCAGATGTGGAGCTGCTGGAGAGGGACCAACTTGTTAGCAGAGTGAGCTCCACTGAGGCTCATCTCTTGGGTGCACATTCCTGCTCCCAGGCTGCCCTGGCTGACATCTGCCATTGTGGTCGCAGTGCTGTGCAGGCCAGGAAGCCATGGGAAAGGAACAATATCCAGCCAAACCCACCCCTATAGAATCCATGCAGGCTTGGCTGAGCTTCCTGCAAGTTGTTTTTTTAATATCATGTTCCATAAATCTCTTTTGAATCTTAAAACCTAATAAAGTGTTAGTCTCAAGGAGACCATCTCAATGAATTTCGCAGCTACTACTCTGTCCTCATCTAGTGCTACACACATTCATCACTGCCCCTTTCTGGTCACCACGGTGTGGGCTAGTTTGAGGTTTCCACCTAAGAAAATCCACTTATTAATTAACCTCAAGGCATGTTTCTGGTTTCCCCAGCTCCAAGCCACCCAGCATGCCCCAAGGGGAACCTTACAATGATCATTTGATCTCGGGAGCGCTTGCAGAGCGCTTTGGTCTTCTTGCTCTTCTGTGAGGCATGAGGTGCTTTTGCAGGAGGGCTAGACCCAAAGGGACACGTTGGTTCATCCAGGGTGGCCTGGGGTCTGAAAATCAGAGAGATGAAAGTGAGTGGCTGCAGACAAAAGTTAACACGTAAAGTACCAGTGACTCTGAGGGCAGAATGTCCCAAACTAAGCCAGCAAAGCTCATGCCTGTGATAGTGGCAGCTCCTCTGGGGGAGGGAGGGAATGGGACTCTAGAAAGAGCCACAACTTCATCAGAAGTAAAATAACTCTTGATTAAGCACTTCTTCCCTTTCCAAAGCCATCTCATTTCCAAGAGAGTAGAAATTCAGCAGCTGAGGAGCAGAAGGCCAAGGCCATGAAGTATGGAAACTGCAGGTGAAGAAAGAGGCGCCCTAGTTCAGCAGCTTTCACTTCAACCTGCTTAGAAATGGATTTGGAGATCCAAAATGCTCCTGTGCAGACTCAAGCCGCTCAGCTCCAGCTCCCAGTCTCACTGGGATCCAAAAAGACCCCAAGTCTGATCTAAACAGGTCCCACAGGCACTCTCTGAACCTCAGTGGCATGTAAAAACACAGCTACAATCACATCCCCAAAACATGTCTACCCTTCAAGGGGGTGAGGAGAATGGTGGGTTTGTGAAGTCCCCAGTGGACTCAGGGAGATGTGGCTGTGAACATCTGAGAAGGGGAGCATGACTGGTTGTGTGACCAGGCTGCGGCTCACAATCACAGATTGGTGTGATCTGCTCGTGGAGTCATGTTAGGCTCCAAGACAGTGTGACATGACATGAGAATAAGGGTCACAGAATCCTAGCATGGTGGGGTCGGAAGGCACCTCTGCAGATCACCTAGTCTGTCCCCTGAGCAGGTTGCCCAGAACTGCCATCCAATTTGGTTTGGAATCTCCAGAGGAGACTCCACAAAAGCTCTGGGCAGCCTCCTTCAGGCCTCCAGCACCCCCACAGGAAAGTTTTTCCCTCATGTTCAGATGAAACCTCCTGGTTTCATATCCACTTTGTGCATATTTCCATTTGTCCAGTCACGGAGCATCACTGAACAGAGTCTGGCCCCATCCTCTTGACAGCTGCCCTTTAGTTATTGATAAGCACTGAGATCATCTCCCTTTCAGTCTGCTCTTCTCCAGTATAAACAGCCCCAGGTCTCTCAGCCTTTTCTCATTAGAAAGATGCTCCAGTCCCCTCAGGATCTTTGTAGCCTCCATTGAACTCTCTCCAGTAATCCTTTGCCTGTCTTGAAGTGTGAAGGCCAGAACTGGCACACAGTGTTCTGGATGTGGCCTTCCAAGGGCAGATAGAGGAGGAGGACCTCACTTAACCTCTTGGCTACACTCTTTTGGCTATACCCCAGGAGACCACTGGGATTCTTGCCTATGAGGGCACATTGTTGGCTCATGGGGAACTTGTGATCCATGAGTGCTCCCAAGCCTTTCTTTGCAGGTCATCCCCCTGTACTCAGCCCCACTGACACTTGTATTGGTTTGAGTTTACAACACTGCATCTCAAATAACCAGAATCAGTTTTGGGCCAGTCTCTCCAAGAACAACATTGAACTGCTGTAGGAGGTCAAGAGGAGGACAACAAAACTACTGAAGGCTCTAGGTCACAGGCCTTGTGAGAAGTGGTTGAGTGAACTGGGGTTGCTTAATCTGGAGAAAAGGAGGCTCAGGCAAGACCTTCTCACTGTCTCCGACTCCCTGAAAGGAGATGAGAGTGAGGTAGGGATCAGTCTCTTCCCACAAAGAACAAATGATAGGACAAGAGGAAATGCCCTCAAGTTGTGCTAGGGAAGATTAACGTCGGATAGGAGAAAAAAAATTTCTTCCCCAAAAGGAGGGCAGCCCTGCAATAGGTTGCTCAGGTATGTGGAAGGTCATCATCCCTGAGGGGATTTAAAAGCCACATAGATGTGGTGCAGAGGGACATGGTTTAGTAGTGACCTAGTAGTGTTTGGTTAATGGTTGGGCTTGATGATCTTAAAAGGTCTCTTCCATGGCTCTATACGAATATCTCAGTTTAGAGGGTGGGTTTCAGCCATAGGGGAGCACATTGTGAGGAGCACTGACAACTGCATTTTTCTCTCCTGCCTTTAGAGTTGTCTGTGTGTGTGGTAGCCACTTCTTAAACCATCTCAAAGTGGAAGTTTGCACAACTGCACAACAATTGTGCAGTGAACCTTAACACGGAACTAATTTAGAGAACCACCAAAGAGTTTTACAGCTTTGGCTACCAAGGAGAATTTCCAAAGCAGAGACTTCTTGTAGGAAAAGCTTGTGCTCATCATCTTCCCAAGGGACCACTACAAATCCAAGACTGATGCTCAGTTAATCACAAACACCAGGATTTCCACATATTCCAGAGCTCCACTTGCACCACGGAAGATATCTGAAAAGCCACATGAGGAAGGAAAGCAAATATCACAATCAGCTGCCTTTCAACACCTCTGTGGCTGAGGCCTACAGTAGCATGACAAGGCCTGGAAGGTTTATTTTGGCTCTTTTAGGAGCAAACTTAAGCATTTTCTTTTTCAATGTTCACAATAACAATAAAACCACTCTGAGCCCAGTTTAACAAAATGCTGATTGAAGAGGGGAGAGGAATTTGTAATTCTGTAATTCTTGCACAGAAAACAAGTCTTCCTCTATTAGGCCTACAAGTACTGCAGAAACTTATTTGAAATCAATTAATCAGCAGAGACACCAGGTAGTAGAACTACACCTTATGAGTAGGTCTTCAGTGCAGAAAGAAACATACATTTAGAACCCACACCACTGATTAGACCCTCCTGAGGGACAGTAGAGCCTCTCTGCTCATTAATTCATAGATTTGTGGAATCATTTTGGTTGGAAGGGACCCTTAAGGTCAAGTCCAACAGTTTACCCAGCACTGCCAGGTCACCACTAAACTATGTCCCTCAGCACTGTATCTACACAGCTATTTAATGTATACAGGGAAGGCAACTCCACCACTGCCCTGGGCAGCCTGTTCCAGGCCTTAACGACCCTTTTGGGGAAGAAATTGTTCTTCAAGTCATAGAATCATAGGATGGTAAGGTTGGAAGGGACCTCAAGGATCACCTAGTTCCAATCCCCTGCCACAGGCAGGGACACCTCCCACTAGTACAGCTCACTCAAGGCCTCATCCAATCTGGCCTTGCACACCTCCAGGGAGGGAGCAGCCACAACCTCCCTGGGCAACCTGTTCCAGTGCCACACCACCT
>VWZE01017679.1:51194-62989 GCA_013396675.1 Eubucco bourcierii
TCCATGTCCTTCCTGTGCTGAGGGCTCCAGAACTGCACACAGTACTCCAGGTGGGGTCTGACAAGAGCAGAGTAAAGTGGCAGAATCCCCTCCCTTGCCCTGTTGGCCACACTGCTCTTGATGCAGCCCAGCACTCGCTTGCTGTCTGGGCTGCATGTGCACACTGCAGGCTCATGTTGAGCTTTTCATCAACCCAGACTCCAAGGTCCTTTTCCTCAGGGCTGCTCTCCAGCCATTCACCACCCAGCCTGTACTTGTGCTTGGGATTGTGCCTACCCAGGTGCAGGACCTTATACTTGGCCTTGTTGAATCTCATGAGATTGGCCTGGGCCCACCTCTGCAGCCTGTCCAGGTCCCTCTGGATGGATCCCTGCCCTCTAGCAAGTCAACTGTCCCACACAGCTTGGTGTCATCTGCAAACTTGCTGAGGGCGCAAAGTCCTACCTAAACCTCCTCTGGTGCAACTGGAGGCCATTTCCTCTCACGCTATTGCTTGTTCCTTGGAAGAACAGAACAATCCCTACCTTGCTCCAACCTCATCAGGGAGATTTAGAGTGGGAAGATCTTCCTTCAGCCTCCTTTCTCCCACACTAAACAAGCACAGCTCCCTCAGTTGCTCCTCACAAAACTGGTGCTCTAGACCCTTCAACAGCTTCCCTGCCCTTCTTTGGACCTGTTACAGCACTTTAATGTCCTTCTTGGAGTTAGGAGCCCAAAACTGAACCCAGGATTCAAGGTGCAGCCTCAGCAGTGTCAAATGCAGGGGGACAATCACTCCCTAGCCCTCTGATCACACTATTGCTGATCCAAGCCAGGATGCTGTTGACCTTCTTGGCTACCTGGGCATGCCATCAAGGGTCTCTGGCTGATGGAGCTGCAGGTTCCTGAGGAACATCCAGCACAAGGACTGGAAGTTACTGCTTTTTGTGGATACTCTAGGCAGAGGATGCATAGAATACACCCATAAAAGCCTTTCTACAGGGCCAAACACCACCAGGTGAGCCATTCTTGGTGAAGAATCTATCTTTCAACAGTCCCCCTTGTTCTAATAATTTGATCATTAGCAAGAGTTAAGAGAAACTCACTAGCACCTTTTTAACTGAAAAAGTAAAGCACATCAGCTCAAGGACAGGTAGAAATTCACTAATAATAAAAAAAGGCTCAGGAGAGACCTTCTACCATGTAGGCATGGTGCTGAGGGACATCATCTAGTGGTGATCTGGCAGGTGTAGACACCTCCAGTCCTAACAGAAGTTGTTACTTTAGCAACATCCTCGTGGTTTTTAGGATCAGTAACAGTGTGGCCAGCAGGATTAGGGCAGGGATCACCCCCCTCTACTGGGCACTGCTGAGGCTGCACCTTGAATCCTGAGTTCAGTTTTCGGTTCCCTCACTCCAAAAAGAACATCGAGGTGCTGGAGCATGTCCAAAGAAGGGCAATGAAGCTGGTGAAGGGTCTAGAGCACAAGTCTTGTGAGAAGCAGCTGAGGGAACTGGGGTTGTTTAGTCTGGAAGGAGGTTTGGGGAAAACCTTATTACTCTTTACAACTCCCTGAAAGGAGCAAGGTGGAGGATCAGTCTTTTCTCCCAGTGGCCAAGCAATATGACAGGAGAAAACACTCCCAAGTTGTCCCAGGGGAGGTTTCAGTTGGACATAAGGTAGAACTTCTTCCCCAGAAGAGTTCTCAAAGCCTGGAACAAGCTGTCCACAGGAATGGTGAAGTCCTCATGCCTGGAGGGATTTAAAAGCCAAGGAGATGTGGTGCTGAGGGATGTGGTTTAGTGGTTAACCCAGCACTGCCAGGTCACAGTTGGACTTCATTATCATAAAAGGTATATACCCAACAAAACCATTCTATCATTCTACAATTCTGCAGTAAGAAAATACTTGCTACCTTCTTCACATGCTGGACATGCCCTGGACCAATGTAAATTTAACTCCTCTTTAAATAAAAAAGAACCCACAAACACACTCAAACCAACCTCATGCTCCCCTGCCATACAAAGGTGAGGAGAAAGCCAAGCTGTTATATTAAGAACTTGTAATTCTGCAGCTCTGATCCTTCTTGGGGAGCAAAGATTAACCTACCTTTTCTTGCTGGCACTGAATATTGGGTAGACAACAGCATTTGAAGGAGGTGCTGGAAAAAAAAGGAGAGAAGTTACTGTGTTTCGAGATCCTCTTTAACCACAGAACACCTTGATACAGAGAAACAAAATTTCAGACACAAAGGAGGCTTCAAAAGGATCCACCTGGAACTCAGAAAAGAGTTTTAACAGAGCTGGGAAGCTGTTGATGATAAAGGATATGAAAGTGATGTCCAAGAGTCTTATCCAGCCATCATTAGCTTTGATTAAAGGTAATCACTGACACTGAAGTGCTATTGATCAGGTTATCTGGTCCCTTCTTCTCTCACACTGGAATCAGGAAGCCAGTATTTGTGTTTTAGTGGTTTAATGTTTCATTGACTAGTGGAGGGAAGAAGGTTGTAGCAAAGTGGTGAGTGGTCTCTTCATCAAAGTAGCAAGTGACAGGACAAGAAGAAACAGTCTGAAGTTGTGCCAGGGGAGGTTTAGGTTAGACACAAGGAACAATTTCTCCCCCAAAAGGGTTATCAAGTTGTTGAAGTAATGGACTCCCCATGCCTGCAGGGATTAAAAACCCTTGTAGATGTGATGCTGAGGGATATGGTTTAGTGGTGACCTGGCAGTGCTGGGTTAAATGTTGGACTTGATGCATGGTGGTGCTTGGAAGGGACCTCTGAAGATAATATAGTCCAACCCCCGTGCTAAAAGCAGAGTGACTCAGAGCAGTTTGCCCTCCAAATTCAGATGGAAACTCCTGGGATTCTGAGAGAGAAGTCAGACATCAGGATCAAAACAAATTGCACCTAGTTGAACGCTAAACCAGATTCATCAGCATTTCCATCACAGGTGTCCAGTTTATTAAAACACTGAAAAACAGGATGAGGTGGGAATTTAACAGTTGATCCTGCTGGGGAAAAACAGGTAACCCAAAAGATATTCCAAAGTCTTGTCCACCTCATTCTCTTACAGCACCAAAAGTCATTAACCAGGAGCGGTATAATCCATCTTACCTTGCTTGTCGATCTCACACAGAGACTGGCTTGAAAGGATGACACAATCATCTGACTCACAGGCTGTAGAAGGGTTGATGTCATCTACATCCTGTAAATGAAGACTTTTTTTTAGGGCAAATAAAACAGTTTCTATTCGATGAAGTTATGAGAGAGCAGCTACAGAATCCCAAATCAAGCGATCAGCACAATACACATTAAGTGACAGTGTCAGGTGTTACAGAGTTGTATTGTCAGTGACAAAACATGGTCCAAAACTGGGCCAAGTCTTGTTCAACATCTTTATCAATGACCTGGGTGAAAGGACAGAGTTTGCTGATGGTACCAGACTGGAAGGAGTGACTGAAACACCATCAGGTTGTGCTGCTGCTCAGCAACACCCAGACAGGCTGGAGATTTGTGCAGAGGGGAACCATAGGAAGTTAAACAAGTTTAGAATCCTGCACCTGGGGGGAGGAATAACCAGGACAGGTTAGAGGTTGACTTGCTGGAAAGTAGCTCCATGAAGAACCTGGGAAAATTGGTGGGAAAATTCCCTTTGAGCAAGTCAGCAATGTGCCCTCGTGGCCAAGAAGACCAACGATCTCCTTAGGGTGCATTAAGTAGAGTGTGGCCAGCAGGTGGAGAGAGGTGCTTCTGCCCCTCTACTCTGTTCTAGTGAGGCCACATCTGGAGCACTCTGTCCAGATCTGGGCTCAAAAGTACAAGAAGGACAGGGAGCTGCTAGAGAGTCAAGCAAGATGCTGAGGGGTCTGGTGCACCTCTCTGAGAAGGAAAGGTTGAAAGCTCTGGGGCTGTTTAGCCTAAAGAGCAGCCTGAGAGGGGATATTCTCAATGTTCATTAATACCTAAAAGGAGAGATCAAGAGGATGGGCCCAGACTCTTCTTAGGTGTCCAGCAGCAGGACAAGGGACAATGGGCACAAACTGGAACCCAGAAGGTTCATACTGAACATGAGGACAAACTTTAGTGTCTCACATTCCTGAGTTGGCTGTCAGTAAATTTTTGCAGTGTAGCATTCCTAAACAAACCACAAATGTCACCCTGTGCAGTCTAATCTTGCACATGCAGTGAAAAGACAAAACAAACAACAAGACCAACTCAAAAGCATTTGATTCTGCTGTGATGGTGAGGTTTTTGTGCTAGCAAAACATTACCCAGAGGTTAACCCACCACAGTAAGTGTTGAAAAAGGGAATTTGGTGACTTCATTGCTGTGAAGAGGACACAGGCTAAGCTTGGCCTTGATAGATGTTTGGGTTCTGCTGCAGCTGATGGCTTTGCCTGGTGACTGTGCTGATGGGATGGGAAATAACCCAGTTGGGTACAAAAAAGGCTGAATGCAAGGGTGGGGAAAAAAAATAGTTTAGGAAATTTTCCTTTTTACAGGACATTTGAGAGATACTTCCAAAAGCTGGGAAGATGCACAGTGGTAGTCAGAGAATGTGAGAGACTCCCAAATCTTCTTGGGAGACTTTCAAAACCCACTTGGATGTGTTCTTGTGTAGCCTGCCCCAGGTGATCCTGTTTTGGCAGGGGGGTTGGACTAGTTATCTCTAGAGATTCCTTCCAACCCCTAATATTCTGTGATTCTATGATCCTTGCTGCCTGGGAGAAAGGAGCTGCCAAATGAGCAGATATAGAAAATAATAATTAAAAGACAACCCCAGAGCAGCTCAAATCTGCTCAAATAATAGCAGAGGCTGCACCAGAAAGAGACATTATGTGACCCAGGGCAAATGGCTAAATAAAGACACTCTGGAAACAATTTTACTTCACAGACTGATAAGCAAATGAGTAGGGAAACAAGGAAAGCTTTAAAAGGAGCACAGCAGCAGAGGGTTGGAGTGGCAGCACCATCTTCCAGCTTGGAGTAAGTCATATTTTCAGACAGTTACCTAAGAAGGTGGCTCAGGACCTCTCACACAATGTGGGATGTGGTCATGACCTCCACAAAACTCAGCAAGGTCAATCCTGGCATATGGAATATTGATTAAAACAAGAGGGAAAAGAAAAGGATGCTTCAAAGTTTCATTTTCAGCTCTGCCCTTTAGCAAGAAAATAAAATGATCTCCACCATCAAAAATGGAGCATTTCATAGAATCACACAATTGGTTTGGTTGGAAGAGATCTTTGAAATCATTGAGTCCAAACACTAACCCAGCACTGCCAGGTCACCACTAAACCATATCCCTAGGCACCACAACTACTTCAATCTTTCCAAGGATGGAGACTCCACCACTTTCCTGGGAAGCCTTTTCCAGGCCTCAACAAACCTTTCCATGAAGAAATTCTTCCTTGTGTCAAACCTAAACCTACCCTAGTGCAACTTGAAGCTGTTTCCTCTTGTCCTATTGCTTGTTCTCTGGAAGAAGAGACTAACACCCAACTCATTCCAGCTTCCTTCCAGAGAGTTGTAAAGAGTGACAAAGTCTCCCCTCAGCCTCCATTTCTTCAGACTGAACAACTCCAGTTCCCTCAACTGCTTCTCACAAGACCTGTGTTCTAGACCCTTCACCAGCTTCATTGCCTTTCTCTGGACCCACTCCAGTACTTCACTGTTCTTGGAGAGTGAAGGGTCTGAAACTGAACCCAGGATCCAAGGCACAGCCTCAGCAGTGCCCACTACAGAAGAACAATCTCTGCCCTCAACCTGCTGGCCACACTATTGTCGATCTAAGCCAGGAGCTCTTGACCTTTCTAGCCACCTGAGCACCCTCACCACATCTTAGACCTTGCAACAGGCAGGAATGTGACAGGGACTTCAGGTTTATGCTTTCACAAGGCAGGCATAAAGCTGTGACAGTTTCCTAGCCAAAATCCACTAACACACTTCAACAAACACCCTGTGTTTGAAAAACTGGAGCACATGTTAATTCCAGCAGCTCAGCACAGCGTGTGCATGACTCATTCCCCACAACACCTCTACTCACCACATTCCCTGTAGCTGCAGGCTGGGAAGGACCAGCAGTGCTCCCATTTGCCTGCAGAGAATTTTTCCCTTCACTTTCCAAGTCTCTCCCTTGGTTTGTGCACCTTGTCAAGTTCTCCCTGCTCTCATTTTCTAGCTTCTGAGGCATAGAAGCATTCCTCAGTACACCAGCCCCTTCAGGAATTCTGTTCCTGTCAACTGAATTAGGCTTTGCAGGTGGTGGTGGTGGTCCAGTCTGATCTTTTTCTTGCAGAGGTTTGGGGAGACCATGGAGAGACTCTGTGTCTACAGGTGGTTTTTTACTGTGCGATTTCTTCTTGGCAGAAAAAAAAGCTGCTCCCAACTGGAGTTTCAGAGCTGGTTTCACTGTCATGCTCAAGACTCTGAAGGGTGAATCCATCTTCTTTTTAATTAGGCAGCTCACATTCTCTTTCCCCATGCTAGGCTTTCCCACTGTTGCCTCTCCTTTTGCCTTGAGAGTTTTGGGGACAGTTTTGCCACAGTTGGAGCTGGCCAAGCGCTTGGTCGGTTTTGAGCTCGTGTTTCTGCTCCTGTTCATGTTCCTCTTCACAGTGCTGCTGCCAGCTGGGAGATTTTCATCCCTCTTAAATAAAGTGCAGTTCTCCCTCAGTTCCTTCCTCTCCAGAGGATCAAGATAGCGCTTCTCCTTGCTGTAAAAAGTCCCTGTGCTCACAAAGTGCCTGTAGGAGGAAGCAGTTTTGGGGGATGATTCTGTCAAGGATTTCCTCTGTGTGTAAGCTCCAGTTGCCTGAAGAGGTGAAATATCCAACCTCCTTGACAGTGCTGGCTTCACCACAACATCCCCATTTTCCTTCATCTCATCACTGGAGCTTGACCATTTTATTTGAGAAGCAAACCTCTTACTTCTCAATGTCTTGAGTGGAGACAGACCTCCCACAGAGCCTGTTGCCCTCCTCTTCACAGGGGTCTCAAAAGCTAAGGGTGAGCTGTGAAGATAATCAGGGAGGAAAACATCACACACTGTTGAAAGCTTCTCACTCATTATTTTGTTTAAATAGCAAGTGATAACACTTAATTTTCACTCAGCCTAGTTCTCTGCATTTGTGTATACCCTGAAAAAAAAATACAGGTATCAAAATACATCAGAAAAATATCAAAAGGCCAAAGAATGCCTCATCATTTTCCACATATTTATGTTTTTAGAGAGCAAATCTATTTTCTTGCCTCAGCTTGTTAAAACAAAAGTCACTCTACTTCCTGAATTCTTTCTTCTCACAAGATCAACCTGATTTATGGTTAAGGAGAAAAAAAAAAAACCCAATGTTTGCTTTGTTTCAAGTTAGCTCTAATCTGTGCCTCTAAAGCTTGTGCATTCCTCATCCTCATACAAAAAGTTCATAGAGGTGGAGGTAATCTCATACTGTTTCACAGCAGTTTCTGGAAGGCACACGGTCAAATTCAATAATCCCAACATGGCGAGAGTTGGAAGGGACCTCTGGAGATCATCTAGTCCAACCCCTCTGGTAAAGCAGGGTCAGCCACAGCAGATTGCCCAGAATGCTCTCCAGGCAGGTTTGGAATCTCTCCAGAGGAGACTCCACAACCACTTTGAGCAGCCTGGTCCCAGGCTCCAGTACCATCACAGGAAAGAGGTTTCTCCCCATGTTTATGTGAAATGTCTCATGTTCCATTTTCTGCCTTGCCCTTTGTTTTGTCACTGGGCATCAATGAAAAGAGTTTGGCTCCATCATCTTGCTCTGCACCCTTTAGCTACTGATGAGCATTGAGATCCCCTCTCAATCTGCTCTTCTCCAGGCTAAACAGCCCCTTCTCTCTCAGCCTTTCCTCATCAGAGAGATGCTCCAGTCCCCTCAACATCTTTGTAGCCCTCAGTTGGGTTTTCCCCAGTAATTCCATGTCTCTCTTGAACTCAAAACTCAGGACATAACACTCCAGATGTCCTCACTAAGGCAGAGTAGAGGAGAGGAGAAGCTCCCTCAACCTGGACAAAACACTCCAGATGTGTCCTCACTAAGGCAGAGGAGAGGAGAAGCTCCCTCAACCTGCTGGACACACTGTTATTAATTCACCCCAGGAGACCTCTGAATTCCATCTCTGGGATTCAGTTCTGCTCTACAGACCTCAGCTTCCACCAACAATGCAGCTGCTCTTCTCAAGCAAAACTGTTCTGCTCCATGGTTCAGAGGAGAATTGTGCAGTTGGGCAGGATTAGGCATTTTGCAAACTTCATGTTTTTAATGATAGTAAAGTAGGTTTTGTACTGAAATTGTCTGAAAGGAGGTTGGAGCAAGGTAGAGCTAAGTCTCTTCTCCCAAGTGACAGGACAAGAGGAAATAGCTTTGAGTTGTACCAGAGGAAGTTTAGGTAGGACATAAGAAATTTCTTCCTCAAGAGTTGTCAAGCTTTAGATCAGGCTTAGCAGGTTGCCCAGAGCCATACTGGAATTACCATCCACGGAGAGATCTAAAAGACATGGAGATCTGAGGAGGAAAGCTTTTCAGTGATGCTCAGCAACAGGACAAGGGGCAATGAGCACAAACAGGAACACAGAAGGTTCCACCTGATAATGAGGAAAAACTTCACTGTGAGAATGATGAAGCACTGGGACAGACTGCTCAGAAAGGCTGTGGGGTTTCCTCCTCTGGAGAGACTCAAAACTCACCTGGACACCATTCTGGGCAACTTACTGTGAGTGACCCTGCTTTAGAAGGGTGGGGTTGACTAGATGACCTCCAGAGGTCCATTTCATCACACATCATGCTGGGATTCTGTGAACAGGAGCCTGCAGAGGATCATAGAATCATAGAATGGTAAGGTTGGAAGGGACCTCAAGGATCATCTAGTTCCAAACCCCTGCCATAGGCAGGGACACCTCCCACTAGTACAGGTTACTCAAGGCCTCATCCAATCTGGCCAGATCAGGGCAGTGTAACAGCTTCTCACATTTCTAACTCTGTTCTGTACCATATACTGAAGTTCATTTTTTAGCATCAGCTGCCCTCTGTGTTAGATGAAACTTCTCAATATGTTCAGTACAATTACAAATGAATCACTGCATAAACAATAAATGTGGGCAGATGCTAACTGTGTCTCAGAACCACACTGATTTTTTTTCCCACTAAAAGATTTTAAGGATTTTAAGCACTCATCTGATTCTATTTTATAAGGGAATAAATCTCTCTCTGAGATATGAGCATACTCATCACTATCAGTAGAGCTGTGGCTCCTCTTCTGTGGAGTAAAAGCTGCCATTTCTTCACCACAGCACCTGAAACAACACATCTTTAATGACTGGAAACAGGTTTTCCAGCAAAAAAACAGCTCAACTCAACACAAAAAAACCAACTTAGTAAAGAAGGAAGAGGAGGTATGGGACTGAGAAGAACACATTGAATGACAGCTATTCAGGCATGATGAAGGCAACAGCATGCAGAGTCATAGAACAGCACAAAATCATGGAATGGATTGGCTAGGAAAGGACTTTCAAAGGCCATCTAGTCCAAAAAGCCTTGAAGTAACCAGAGGCATCTTCAACTAGATCAGGCTGCTCAGAGCACCATCCAACCCAGCCTGCAATGCTTCTAGGGATGGGCCAATCTGAGCCACGGTCTTACCACCTTCACAGTGAATAATTTCTCCCTTATATGTAACCTGAACCTCTCCTCTTTTAGGTTTAAACTGTCACCTTTTGTCCTGCCATAACATGTTCTGCTAAAATGTCTGTCCTCAGTTTTCTGATAGGCTGCTTTAAGTACTGAAAGGCCACAATAAGGTCTCCCCAGGGCCTTCTCTTCTCCCAGGATAAACAACCCCCAACTTTCTTAGCCTGTCCATACAGCAGAGGGGCTCCAGACCTCAAATTATCTCTGTGGCCTCCTCTGCATCTGTTCCAACAGGTCGATGTCTATCCTGTGCTGAGGACTCCAGAGCTGGACCTAGCACTGCAGGTGGCATCTAATCAGAGTGGAGCAGAAGGGTAGAATCCCCTCCCTCAACCTGCTGGCTACGTTGCTTTGGATGCAGCCCAGGAGACAGTTCACATCCAGCTTTTAATCTCCCTGGTCAAATGCATTTGGTCAAATGCATTTCTTTCACTCAGTTCTGGTTGTTCCAACTCAGAACTGAAAGCCAAAAATAAATCGTCCACCCAAGAAGACTAACAGTAAATATTTACCCAATGATAGAAACAAGATTTATTCCACAAGCTGCCAGCAGAGGGAAGTTTCTTCCAACTTGCCTGTGTTTTCACACGATGCTGGGTTGAGGAATCGGAGACTAGGGACAGCCCAGCCTAATGAGCTGTTCTAAAGACCAGGAACACCAAAGATAGGTGAAAACGAATCAGCCAGGAGCTGTGTGCTGCAGAAGTAGCTGTAGAACCTCAGTGCAAAGGGGAACTTTAAAAGAGGGTAGACAATGCAATAATTTTAAATAAATTATCAGGTCTAGATGGAAGTGAGATGGTAAGACAAGACTGTTGGCAGAAGAGTCAAGGGGTGTGTGAGGGTTAAAATCCTTGTAACCTGCACTAAGAACCAGAGGATCCCATAGACAGCTCCCTGCAGAGCAGCTCCAAGCTGCCAGCCCAGCCACCCACATACTTTCCCAGAAAGTTTGTAGAATAGTTTTGGTTGGAAGAGACCACTAAGATCATCAAGTCCAACTTTTTACCCAGCACTGACCACTAAATCACATTCATCAGTGCCAGATCTGCACAGTTTTTAAACCCCTCCAAGAATCAGGACTCCATCACTGCCCTAAGCAGCCTCTTCCAGCCTGGAGAACACTTACACAGAAAAAATTCTTCCTCACATCCAACTGAAACCTCACCCAGAACAACTTGAGGCTGTCTCCTCTTGGCCTATCACTTGTTCCTTGGGAAACCGATCCCCACCTCGTTCCAACCCACTTGCAGGGAGCTAGAGGGAGTGAGAAAATCTTTTTTGAGCCTCCTTTTCTCCATGCTAAACAACCCCAGTTCCTTCAGCCCTTCTCACAAAACCTGTTCTCCAGACCTTTCACCAACTTTGTTATCCTTCTCTGAATGCAACGTCCTTCTCGGGATGAAGGGCCCAAGCTGAACACAGTATTTGAGGTGTGGCCTCACCAGCACCAAGTACAGACAGACATTCAGTCCCCAGTCAGCCCCTCAGCCCATGAGCCCCACAGTTCTGTAGTGCATAAGACCTTCATCATAGTACCCCACAGCCACCCTACTGAGGCACCAATCCCTTACCCCAGCATCCTCTCTTACACGAGTTAACCAAAACACCCCACACCCCCACAAAACCACTCCTCACATCTGACTCTGCACCAGGGCCTGGCTCCCCGCCTCCCCCACCTCATTTGCACCACTACGTGAGGCCTAATGCCCTTCAGCACCTCACCAATCCCTCAGGCCAGAGTCCCACAGGCCTTCCTAAGATCCACACCCGATCCCACACGGGCACTTCAGAACCACCCCAGCTTCTATCCCATGCGCCCCTAACATAGACCCTGAGCCTCGGCGCGGCCACTGCGAGTGACCCTCTCACCATCCTGTCCCCAGCCTGGTACGCTCCCAGCCCTCTGACCCAGAAACCTCACCTCAGCGCCGCCATTCCTCCCGCGCTTTCGACCGCGCGCGCTCTCTCCCGTCCGCCCAACCCTCTTCTTTGC
Organism: Eubucco bourcierii; assembly: GCA_013396675.1. NCBI lineage: Eukaryota > Metazoa > Chordata > Aves > Piciformes > Ramphastidae > Eubucco > Eubucco bourcierii. The sequence continues at coordinate 62,885 of VWZE01017679.1, forward strand.
ATTGGCCCAGCGTCATGTCACTCATCTTTACTTCGTCACCATTGGCCACTTTGCTCCCGCCCTCCCCGTTATCCGCACAATTGAATGCCAGTAATTGCTTCCCCC
>VWZE01017679.1:66466-77915 GCA_013396675.1 Eubucco bourcierii
TTTTTTTTTTCCTTCTGCACCTGTTCCAGCAGATCCATGTCCCTCTGGACCTCTGAATTGTCTGTGCCCTTTTCTGTCTCTGCTCTGGTCCAGCAGTGGACCAGCTGTGGAGGGTTCCTGCTCAACAGATCACTGGGTTTGTTGTTGATGAGGTTCTGGGCTTTACTCATTGATACTTTTATTCCCACAGATGAAGACTTGATAAAGTATGGCTGGCCTGAGGATATCTGGTAGGTACTTAGACAAATTGCCTTTCCTTACACAGCTGCATCTCTTGAGCCATGCAAGAGGAACAGCTCCTGGGTGAACCTCAGCAGGTTCAACAGGGCCAAGTGCAAGGTCCTGCACCTAAGTCAGGGCAACCCCTGCTATCAATGTAGTCTGGGAGATGAAGGGATGGAGAGCAGCCCTGCAGATAAGGACTGGGAGGTGCTGGTGGGTGAAAAGCAGGACAGGACCTGCAACAGGACAGGTTGCACTTGCAGCCCTGAGGCAAATCAGTCTCCTGGGCTGCATGCAAAGCAGCATGGCCAGCAGATCGAGGGAGGGGATTCCTTTGGATGAGGCCTTGAGTGAGCTGTACTAGTGGGAGGTGTCCCTGCCTATGGCAGGGGGTTGGAACTAGATGATCCTTGAGGTCCCTTCCAACCTTACCATTCTATGATTCTGCCCCTTTGCTCTCCTCTAGTTAGATCTTATGTGCAGTGCTGGGTCCAGCTCTGGGGTCCTCAGCACAGGAGACATGGACCTACTGGAGTGGGTCATGGGAGCCATAAAGATGCTCTGAAGTCTGGAGCCCCTCTGCTGTGAGGACAGGCTGAGAGAGTTGGGGTTGTTCAGCTTGAAGAATAGTACTGAAATGGATCCCACAAGAAAGCTGGAGAGGGACTTTCCACAGGGGCAGGGATTGATGGGACAAGGGGTTATGACTTTAAACTGAAAGAGAGGAGGTGAAGATTAGATGTAGGGAAGAAGGTCTTCACTGTGAAGGTGGGGAGACACTGGACCAGACTACCCAAAGAAATGGAAGATGCCTCATCCCTGGAACCATTCCAGGTCAAGTTGGACAGGGTTCTGAGCAACCTGCTGTAGCTGAAGATGCCCCTGCTCCCTGGGTGAGGGGATAGATTGGCCTAACTGACCTTTAAAGGTAACTTCCCCTCTAAAGCTGTCTGTGGTTGTGCTCCTTTTCGTTCTTCGAGGTGGCTTTTCTAGCATGTTCCGAGGGGTTGGTAGATCTGAAGCTCCAAGAGGTTGCAGCTGACAGGCTTTACAGGGGATGTTTTCTCAGCAGTCAACAAGCTGCCAGGGGAGTATTTTCCTTCTCTAACAGAGGAGGTGTCAGCTGAAGAACACCTTGCTGCAGCAGTATCACATTCCTTCTCTGTTTCATGTTTGTCCTGTCAGGACAAAATTTAAGATGGGCTACACAGTTACTTGGGAGTGACCTTGAGATGAATCCTCAGATTGCCTGAACCATCAAAGTCATCTTTCCTAGTCTCCTTTGGTTCTTGTAGTTCTCACTGACATCATCCACACTGTTTTTTTTTTTTCTTTTTTTCTCCCATCTCAGCACAAGAGATGATTTCTTGTTGAGGCCTCCTGGGAGTCATTCTTCTTAGGGTACCTGACAGCTTTTAGACCTTATTCTGTTTAAAAGGCTTGCAGTGGGTTTAAGGCAGGAGCTCAGAAGGTAAAATGAGAGTTCATAGATGGGTGTTTGAGTGGTTTCTGTCTTGCAGCAGGAAGGAAAAAGTCCTGTTAATGAGAAAATAGTGCTGAAAAAGGTTAGGGTGTGACATCAGTTCTTCTGCCTCTGTCCTTGGAAATTGCAGGGCCGAGATCAGCATTGATCAGGACAGAGACTTAAAAATAGATGAATGTGATTAAAAAACAAAAAAGGTTTAGACCAGACCTGTCTCTTGCCCTGTGTGAAATGTGCTGCTGTGTTCCATAGGTTCCATGTGGACAAGCTCTCCTCTGCACATGTGTACTTGCGACTGCACAAGGTAACCCTGGGGCAGGGCTGCTTCAGCACTTTCACATTCACCCACAACAGTGCCACAGGCAGCCAGTCCTGCTCTCGAGGCCATCTTTGCTCACCTGAACTGTTGAAGTCTGCAGGGCTCCCTCAGTGTGCAGGTAACATGCAGTCAGGGGGGCTGAATTGACAGGCTCTATTACCAAGCAGCGTGGGGAGGGGTGGGAAGTGTAATGTGGTCTGACAGCAAGTGTGGAGCCATGACACCCCAGTAAAATGGGGTGAAAACCTTCAGGAAAAGAAATTATCTATGGTGCCTTGAGGCTTTCCTTACAAATCTGAGAATCCCAGCATGGTAGGGGTTGGAAGTGAGCTCTGGAGATCATTTAGACAAGCTCCTCTTCTAAAGCAGGGTCACTAACAGCAGGTCACCTAGGACTGCTTCCAGGGAAGGTTTAGAGGCTTTTCAGGGAAGGAGACTCCACAGCCTCTCTGGGCAGCCTGGTCCAGGGCTCTGGCACCCTCACAGAAAATAAGTTTTGTTTCATGTTCCATTGGAACCTCTTATGTTATTGTTTGTGCCCATTGTTCCTTGTCCTGTCTTTAGGTACCACTGAAAAGAATCTGGCCACATCCTCTTGCCCCCCTGCCCTTTAGCTATTGATCAGCATTGAGAAGATCCCCTCTCAGGCTGCTCTTCTGCAGGCTAAACAGCCCCAGCTCTCTCAGCCTTCCCTTACAGGAGAAATGTTCCAGTCCCCTCATCCTCTTCATAGCCTCCACTGGACCTCTCTCCTGTGGTTCCTTGCCTCTTTGGAACTAGAAATCCCAGAACTGGACCCAGTACTCCTGATGTGACCTTACAAGGGGAGAGTAGAGAGGGAGGAGACTCTCCCTTGACCTGCTGGCCATACTTTTCTTCATGGAGCTCAGAAGATCACTGGCTTACTTGGCCACAAGAGCAGATTGCTGCCATGGAAGACTCCAGTCTTATAATATGCAGAGAGTAGAGTTCCTGGCTGGGATGGCAGAGCGTTGTGCTCTGTTTCCATCCCTGGAAACATGGGCTTTGAGCAGCCTGCTCTAGTTGAAGATGTCCCTGCTCACTGCAGAGGGGTAGAACTAGATGACCTTTAAATGAGCCTTCCCCTGCAAACAATTCTATGATTCAATGGTTCCTGGCTGTTCTGTGCTCACCAGCTGATGTTGCCTTGCTCTGTCACAGGGGCAGACAGTGGATGACATCCCCAAAGAGGTTTTGATAGACTGTGCCCATCTGGTGAAGGCAAACAGCATCCAAGGTAATGCCAGTGCCTGGAAGGTGGGGGTGAGGTGTTTGTGGTCCACACAAGTGTGTGGGGTTTGGAAGGGATGTCTGTGATGGTTCTGCTGTGGTGCTCTCTGCTGAGTCTTGTGCCTGTTAGCCTTACAGGAAGCACATGTCGTGGTGGCACTGCTTGTTGTAGAGTCAAATTAAATTGTGTTAAGTTGGAAAAGACCTTTAAGTTCATGAAGCCCAACCAGCCCAAGCCTCATTCAGCACTGACAGCTCACCACTGAAACATGTCCTTCAGCACTGCATCTACAGCTTTCCAATCCCTTCAGGGGCACGAACTCTGCCACCTCCGTGGGTGGCCTGTTCCAGGCTTTGACAGCCCTCTTGGGGAAGGTCAGACGTGTTCCTCATGTTCAACCTAAACCTCCCCTGGTTCAACCTGAGGCCATTTCCTCTCATCCTATCATTTCTTCCTCGGAAGAAGAGACCAACTCCCATCTCGCTCCACCATCCTTTCAGGACATTGTAAAGAGTGAGAGGGTCTCCCCTGAGCCTCCTTTCCTTTCCAGACTAAGTAACCCCAGTTCCCTCAGCTGCTCCTCACAAGACTTGTGCTCTAGACCCTTCACCAGCTTCACTGCTTTTCTTTGGACACACTTCAGCACCTCAGTGTCCTTCTTGGAGTAAGGGGCCGGAAATTCAACCCAGAATTCGAGGTGTGGCCTTCACCAGCTTTGTTGCCTTTCTCTGGATGCAATCCAGCACCTCAATGTCCTTCTTGGAGTGAGAGGCCCAAAACTGAACCCAGGATTTGAGGTGCAACCTCACCAGTGCTGACCACAGAGGGATGTCACTGTGCAAACAGTAGACTCGTGATGGTTGGTGTGATCTCTTAAGTACAAAAGCTCAAGCAACCGTGCCAGGGGCTTTACTTCAATCAGCAGTACAACTTTAGTGTTTGCCCATAAGGTGATGATGTTTGCCCAATAGGTAGAGAAAAGGGAAAGGTAAGGTGAAAAGAAAAAGGTTTATAGCTACCACCAGGGGCAAGGTCCAAAGACGTCTCTCTAGTCCCAGGTTCTGGTCCTTCTGATCTTAATGTTGATCTTGGTGGGGAGAGTTCCCCTTCAAAGTCTTCTTGTCCCTCTTTTATAATCAGTTTCACACCTGTCAATGTCTGAACTTCACCCCTCTTACCTCCTACTAGTAAGGCTTCCACATATACTCAAGGAGGAGTGACTGAGGTGTGGTCTGGGCTCAAGGAGGTGTGCCCAAGGCATGGTCTGCCTTGGAGGTGGATAGCTTTGGGCCAGGAGATGTGTTTTTGTATTACAATGACATTATAACGAGCAGGGTTCAGTAGAGTTGATGGTTCCCTTAGCAACAAGGGATCTGTTCAAGGCCAGATTGGATGAAGCCTTGAGTAACCTGTACTAGTGGGAGGTGTCCCTGCCTATGGCAGGGGGTTGGAACTAGATGATCCTTGAGGTCCCTTCCAACCTTACCATTCTATGATTCTATGATAACACCAGGGGCTCAGTCTCTTTTGGCAACAGTTGTGTTCCTTCATTCTGAAGCAATGATCATGGACAGTGGAGTCCTCCAATATACTCAGCAGGTATGGACCATTGGTACCAGGCAGGTCTCTTCCCACAGGTCCTGTACCTGCTGAATCTTTGGAGACTACATTCCATTGTACAGGCTCAGTGCCTTAATCAGTAATTTATTAAAGAGTAGCCCACTGCAAAACTCATACTAAGATGTTAGCCTGAATATCAGTCCAAGTCTTTGAGCCACGGGAGTCCTGATTCCTGATGGCAGTGATGAGACAGATAATGCTCTTTGGACTGGTCCTTACAGGGGACAATACCTGTCCTAGTCCTTCTGGACACACTATTGCTGATCCAAGCCAGGGAGCTGTTTGCCACCTGGACACAAGCTGGCTCATGTTCAGCCAGCTGACAACCAACACTCCCATGTCCTTTTTCATTGGGCACTTTCCAGCTTCAAGCCTGTAGTACTCATAGGGTTGTGCTGACCGAAGTGCAGGACCTGGCCCTCAGCTTTGTTGAACCATTGTGTTTGTCCCATTGATCCAGCCAGTCCAGATCCCTTTGTAGATTGTCTTGACCCTCCAGCAGACCTACACTCTTGCCCAGCTTGGTGTCATATGCAAGCTGCCTGGGGGTGCCCTAGCTCCCTTCATCCAGATCATTGCTGTACTTCCATAAGAAGGGGTTTTAGGTCTGACGTTCCCTTTCATCCCTCTACGTTGCTGCCTAAGCCTAGGAGGCCTCACAGTCTACTCTCTGACACCACCCCAGGGTCCCCTTTCATTACAGTCACTCTGCTGGCAGAGACAGTGTGCATTTGGAGTTGGTTAGCACTCTGCAGTGCTCATATTGCTGCTGAAAATGGTGTTCTGTTTCACTGTAACGCTGGAAGGACTTTTCCCTTTTCTCCTGGTAAAGTCTGTAACAAGGATAAACTGGTGCTTCTGTGTGCAGGGGAGACTTCAGGCCTCTTGCAGCAGGGAAGGAATTGATGCATTTCCCTTCTTCCCAGGTTGCAAGATGAACAACGTCAACGTGGTGTACACCCCATGGACCAACCTGAAGAAAACAGCAGACATGGACGTGGGGCAGATTGGCTTTCACAGGCAGAAGGATGTAAGTGTGATGGTGACCTGGTGGCAGACTGTAATGTTTTCATCTCAGGAGCTGGGTGGGTTGTCTTCAGCATCTGCCCTAAAGCCAGAGAATCACACAGAATTCCAGCATGGTGGGGATTGGAAGGAACCTCTAGAGATCATCTGCTCCAATTCCCCTGTTGAAGTAGGGTCACCCACAGCAGGTTGCCTAGGATTGTAACGTCCAGCCAGTTTGGGAATGTCTCCAGAGAAGGAGACTGCACAACCTCTCTGGACACCCTAGTCCAGTGTTCCTGCACCCTCACAGGAAAGAATTTTTCCCATGTGTTCAGACAGTGCTTCCCGGGTTCCAGTTTGCACCTGTTGCCCCTTGCTGTGTCATTGAGCACCACTGAAGAGAGTCTGACCCCATCCTCTTGCCCCCACCCTTGGTCTGCTGCTCAGCAAGAAGCCACTCTAGAGGTGCAGTTTGACTGGAACAGACCTCACCAGCGTGAGAAACACTACAAAGCCCACAGCCAACAAGCAACAGATGAGTTCCTCCTTCCCAAATGCCATGCAGCACCCTCCTGGCACCTCTTCAAGAAATGACAGAGACCAGTCCTTATCTCTTGGCCTCTTTGTGTGCCAAGAGGTGGCATTAGAAGAAGGCACTGCCTGTGTTTGTTAACTCTGTGCTTCTGAGTGTCGAGAGTTGGCCTCTCTCCGCTGTTACACAAGCGGCCGAACAGCCCTGGGTGGCTGGGATTTTCCTCAGCAGCTGTTTGTGTGGGACTCAGCCATGTGTGAAGTGGGAACAGGGAGTTTCCTTTCCTCTGGGAAAGTGCCAGAGTAGAAGCGTTTCTTGATAAGGCTCTTGGTTGTTTGCGCTCCAAAGGTGAAGATGCTGACGGTGGAGAAGAAGGTGAACGAGATCCTGAACCGTCTGGAGAAGACCAAAGTGGAGCGTTTCCCAGACCTGGCTGCGGAGAAGGAGGCCCGGGACAGGGAGGAGAGAAACGAGAAAAAAGCCCAGATCCAAGAGATGAAGAGGAAGGAAAAGGAAGAGATGAAGAAGAAGAAAGAGCTGGAAGAACTTAGGTGGGTAATGAGCTGTGGAGCCAACCCCTGTGGTGATAATGATTGCTGGGAGGGAGTTGTAGGTCAGCAGTCATGCTCTATAGCTGGCCTGGCGCTACTCAGTGCTCAGCTGACTGCTCTGGCTCAGCCCCTACATGGCCCAGTGAGTTCTTTTGTCTAGATCAGAGGTGGTTTCTATGTTGCTCCTAAAACAAACTGGAGTGGTAAAAGGAAGGACTGTGTCTTTCCAAAGCTTTATGACACCAAGCCACTTCACAATATCACCAAGGTTGGAAGAGACCTCAAAGCTCATCAAGTCCAACCCGATACCACAGTCCTCAAGACTAGACCATGGCACCAAGTGCCACATCCAAACCCGCCTTGAACACCTCCAGGGACGGTGACTCCACCACCTCCCTGGGCAGCCCATTCCAGTAGCCAATGACTCTCTCAGTGAAGAACTTTCTCCTCACCTCCAGCCTAAACTTCCCCTGGCGTAGCTTGAGGCTGTGTCCTCTTGTTCTGGTGCTGCTTGCCTGAGAGAAGAAAGTAACCTCCCCCTGGCTACAACCACACTTCAGGTAGTTGTAGACAGCAAGAAGGTCTCCCCTGAGCCTCCTCTTCTCCAGGCTAAACAATCCCAGCTCCCTCAGCCTCTCTCCATAGGGCTGTGCTCGAGGCCTCTCCCCAGCCTCGTTGCCCTTCTCTGGACATACTCAAGCACCTCAATGTCCTTCTTAAATTGAGGGACCCAGAACTGGACGCAGTACTCAAGGTGCATTTGACATGCCTGAGGGACAGGATCCATCCAGAGAGAGATGGACAAATGAGAAGTGGGTCCATGTGAACCTCCTGAGTTTCAGCAAGGCCAAGAGCAAGGTCTTGCACTAGGATTGGGGCAACCCTCAGTACCAGTGCAGGCTGGAGGGTGAAGGGATGGAGAGCAGCTCTGCAGAGAACGACTTGGGGGTACTGGTGGGTGAAAAGCTGGACAGGAACTGGCAATGTGCACTCACAGCACAGAAGCCAACTGCATGCTGGGCTGTCTGCAAAGCAGCTTGGCCAGCATCTCCAGGTAGGGGATTCTGCTCCTCTCTGGTGAGACCCCACCTGCAGTGCTGTGTCCAGCTCTGGGTTCCTCATCACAGCAGAGACGTGGACCTGTTGGAGTGGGTCCAGATGAGACCACGAAGACGATTCAAGGTGTGGAACCTCTGAGACTGACCCTGAAAGGTCCCTTTGCACCCAAACCATTCTGTGATTCTAAAACACATGTAAATCCATAGTTAACATGCTCCCTCAAGCCCAGAGTGAGGGACAGTGGTTTGAAATGCCACCTTGACCTTTGAGTTTCTTAGTGCTGACAGCCTTGTCTGGCAGATGTACCTGCTGGCTGGCCCAAAAACCTGCACGCTAAAGTTCAGTGAGTTGTGTTTATCTGTAGATGACAGTGAAACAGGAAATTGAAGAGCTTGGGGATTTCCTGAGTGGCTTAACACTTGGAGAGCTCAGAACATAGTGATTCCTTGAATGATTCAACACATGGAGAGCTCAGAACGAAGGGCTTAGAGGAGCAAACTAAGCCACCAGCGGACATGTCTGGTGGGAGGAGAATCTACCAGTGGACATGTCTGTGCTCCTGGCTTATTTAGCCTCACACCAGAGCTGCCTCTTGGCCCTTCCACAAAATAAAGCATTGTCTCCCTCCTGGGATGATCTAGATGCTGAACAAAGCTGTGGAGAAGTGGTCTGCAGAGTTCCTGGGCTTTGTCTGGTGGGTTTGATGAGCCAAAGCATGTGAGAGAAGCAAATCCTGGTCCAGTCTGAGGAGTTCAGGAAGCCAAACCCATTGTTTTTCTGGTTCTTGATCCAGGACTGTTCTTGATTGCTGGATTCTGAAAATGTTTCGTGCAATGATCTTGCATCTTTTCTCTTCCAGGAGCTACTCCTCGCTGATGAAGGCTGAGAACATGTCCTCCAATCAGGTGAGACTGCCCACAGAAGCTGTTCCAAGATGACTGAAATCCAATCCAGGATCATGATGGCACAGCTCCCGCATTGCGGTCTGCTGCGGGTGACTCCTGCATGACAGAGCACATCTCTGTCACCCCTTCTCAGTGAAGGACATTGCCACCTTCCTTTACTTTCTGAGAGGGCCCTCTCACTTGCCTGTCAGCCAGCAGGAGCCTGTGCTGCTAGAAATGATTCAACAAGGACAAGTGTAGAGTCCTACCCCTATGGAGGAATTATCCCCTGCACCAGTACAAGTTAGGAATTGACCTGCTGGAAAGCAGCTCTGTGGGTCCTGGGAGTTCTGGTAGACAAGTTCTTTGTGAGCCAGTCATGTGCACTGGTAGCCAAGAAGGTGAATGATCTCCAGGGGTACACTCAAAAGAGCATGGCCAGCAGGTTAAGGGAGGTTCTCTTCCCCCTCTATTCTGCCCTAATAAAGATAGGTCTGCAGTCCTGTCTCTTGGCTCCCCAGTTCAAGGGAGACAGGGAACTACTGGAGAGAGTCCAGCAGCAGCTGGCTACAAAGATGCTGAGGGGACTGAAGGATCTCTTTGGCAATGAGAGACTGAGAGACCTGAGGCTGTTTAGCCTGGGGAAGAGCAGCTTGAGAGGGGATTTTCTTAATACTGATCAATAGCTAAAGAGCAGGGATCAAGAGAATGGGGCCAGGCTCCTTTTTTTCAGTGCTGCCCAGTTACAGGTTAAGGAGCAACAGGCACAAACCAAACCACCTTCAGCACATCCATATCCTTGCAGTGAGGGGCCCAAAACTGAACCTAGTACTTGAGGTGTGACCTTACCAGTGCCTTAGCCCTGCTGGCCACACTATTGCTGATCCAAGCCAGGATGCTCTTGGCCTTCTTGGTCACCTGGATACACACTGCCTCATCTTTAGCCAGCTGTTGACCAACATGGGTTTAAACTGGCAGAGGGGAGATTTAGACTAGATGTTAGGAGGAAGTTCTTTACAGTGAGGGTGGTGAGGCACTGGAACAGGTTGCCCAGGGAGGTCGTGGATGCTCCCTCCCTGGAGGGGTTCAAGGCCAGGTTGGATGAGGCCTTGAGTGAGCTGTTCTAGTGGGAGGTGTCCCTGCCTATGGCAGGGGGGTGGAACTAGATGATCCTTGAGGTCCCTTCCAACCTTACCATTCTATGATTCTATGATTCTAACACCCCAGGTCCTTTTCCACTGGGCAGTTTTCAGCCACTTCCCCAAGCCTGTAGCATTGCATAAAAACGTTGTGACCCAAGTGCTGGACCCAGCACTTTGCTTTGTCTGACTTCATCTTAATAGCCCCTTCCCATTGATCCAGCCTTTCCAGATCCTTGTGTAGAGCCTCCCATACCCCCAGCAGATGCAGCACTCCCACCCAGCTTGGTGTCATCTGCAGAGTTACGGAGTGTGCCCTCGATGCCCCCATCCAGATCACCAATAAAGATCACTGAGCCCTTTTTGTTGTTTCTCCCTGCAGGATGGCAACGATTCAGATGACTTCATGTAAACGAATCCTCCTCTCTCCATCAGGAGGTGGTTTGGGATGTTTTAATACTTCACCATCGCTAAGAACACCAAAAAAAAAAAAAAAACCAAACCCAAAGAAGTGAACTCTGACTGCAGACTTTTCTGACAGCATCTGACAGGAGAAGATCTGTGTTGTCTGCATGTAGATCTCTTTTATCAGAGACCTGGGTGGAAGATCTGACTTCCAAAAGTTCTACAGACAATGGTATTTATTCCAGGGAAGGACTTGGTGCAGCTTTTAATCCGATGAGATTTAAAGGAAAGGAGGTTGGTGCTGTTTCACCTCTGTCCTGCCAGTGGAGGGGACACAAACGTGATGCTGCCACCCGTGTAACTGCGTGCTGAGAGCTGAGGGATGCCTCTGTAATTGAGGGGTGGGGGGGGGGATCAGCTTGGAAGTGCTCACAGCTGCCTCATAGACCTCCCCAGCTCTTACATCAGATTTACCACCAGCCTCCTCATTACATATCAAGCTCCAGATGATGAAGGTGAAGCTGGGCTGTGGTTACAGCCAAGATGAGCTGCAATAGCAACCCTGTAGCACAGGGCAGGGACGTCCCTGCCACGTGTTTTCCCTTAAATCACACTTGATTTGTGGAGAAACCACTGGAGAGAGAAGTCTGTGAAGAAGAACTGAGTTATGGGCAGCATCCTGACCCAAGCTCCTGCCCCAGCATTCTGTAAGGCTTCATGGCTGAGTCTGTGTGAAACAGTTGCAATAATACTTGCACCACCTGTAGCTATGTCACGATTCCATTCATGTGGTGGTAAAATGCTGCTGGGTGGAGGTCACCTTGGGCTGTTTGTGGTTCAGAGGAGTGGAGCTCTCATGGTCCATAGAGTGTCTCCTTGGGTGGCTCTGGTGAGGGTGAACATCATGAGTCTGGTCTGAGTGATGTAGTTGAGTTGGGGGGGGGGGGGGGGGGGGGGGGTGTTTAAGATGGGTGT
>VWZE01017679.1:77927-89430 GCA_013396675.1 Eubucco bourcierii
TTTTAAGAAGGATAGTCTGGTTGTAGAGGGGAGGAGGGTGGTGGCCTCTGCACCCTCTTTCTGCTCATGTCCTGTCTCAGCTTGGGCTGCTCTGACCCTGGGGTACCTCCAGCCAATACCATCCCAAGTTCTCTGCAGTGTCCTGCTATTTTGGGGGACCCTGAGATGGGGTTAAACTATGCCAGGGCTGATGGGGAAACCAAGGCACAATGCAGTGACTGGTTTTGTTCCTCCTCCCCTCCAGCTGAGCCTGGCAGAGGCAGGGAAGAAGCCAAGAGGCTCCTGTGGGGCAGGATGATGGGTGAGGAGCTGGGGTGACCCCATCTCACTGCCAGGTCCCCTCCTTCCTGCCATCAAAGAACCCTTTCATGAGAGAAGGGTGTTGGCTGGTGTCCTGAGCACTGGTCCTGAGCCATGCTGCCATCAGCAACACCCATGGCCACAGCCCTGCAGCTGCAGACTGTTGTGTTTGGCCATGCTGCCCATGCAGCAGCTCCAGTGTCTTCTGGTGTTTATAGGTGGGTCATGTCCCCTGTGTCTCATGGATGTGTCCCCCCAGCATCCTGGGCATCAATGGCCATGGGGTTGTGTGTCCCCAGGTGCCCTGTAGTCACTGCCATCAGGCCATGTGGTCCTGGGCACTCTGTGCATCGATGTCCATGGGGCCACAGGTCCCCAGGCATCCAGTGTGTCCCTGGGCCTTCTCTGCATTATTGCCCAGTGGGGCCACATGTCCTCAAGCACCCTGGGCATCAACGGCCATGGGGTCCACATATTCCAGCACCCTATCATAGAATGGTCTGGGTTTGAAGGGACCTCTGAAGGTCATCCAGTCCAACCCCCATGCAGTCAGCAGAGACATCCTTGGTTAGATCAGGTTGCCCAGAGCCCTGTAGAGCCTCGCCTTGAATATCTCCAGGGTTGGGGCCTCAACCACCTGCCTGGGCAACCCATTCCAGTGTTCCACTGCCCTCATGGTAAAGAACTTGTTCCTAACATCCATCACTGCCACAGCACCACCGTCCCCAAGCACCTTTTTCATGGGTGCCCATACCGACGCGTGTTCTGTCCATCACTGCCTGGAGCAGGAGGTGCTGGATCCACTCCATCCTTCCACAACACTCCTGAAGCCAACCTGTGGGGGACAGGCAGGGATGGTGGGAAGCCACCCTGCTCCCAGCCCTGCCCATCCCATCAACCAGCAGCTGCCAAGAATAACCCAAATAACCCCCTGGAAGGCGAGGTCAGCACTTACCCACCCAACCCTTCCCTACCTCTGCTCCTCGTTTATTTATTAATCCTGCTCCCAGCCCTGAAATCCATCCTGGGCTCACCACCCCTCGGAAAGCTCAGATCTGGCCGGCGCTGGAAGGGGCAGGGGAGCAGGAAGTCCTGCCCTTGCACATTTTTGGCAGGCCCAAGGGAGGAGGCAGCCGCCCATCCACAAACACGGGCACGACTGCTGCTCCCGGTCAGATGTGCTCCAGCTTTCTGCAGACGCAGGACTTTGGGAAGGGCTGAAGAGGTCAAGGACAGGGAGCTGTAGTGTGGCTGGCTCCAACCTAGTTGGGAGAAACTGAGACAGGGCATCTGCTGGGTGCTGCAGGTTGGTGTGCCAGAGACAGAACCCACTTGTGGCACACGCACCCTGAGCAACACCCATGCCCTGCTCCCCACTGCAGGAGGTCATTTTCCCACTCCAGCATCAGGCAGGTTTGCAGGGTGCCCACCTTCCCCGCCTTGGCATCAGGCAGGTTTGCAGGGTGCCCACCTTCCCCACCCCGGCATCAGGCAGGTTTGCAGGGTGCCCACCTTCCCTGCCTTGGCATCAGGCAGGTTTGCAGGGTGCCCACCTTCCCCACCCCGGCATCAGGCAGGTTTGCAGGGTGCCCACCTTCCCTGCCTTGGCATCAGGCAGGTTTGCAGGGTGCCCACCTTCCCCACCCCGGCATCAGGCAGGTTTGCAGGGTGCCCACCTTCCCTGCCTTGGCATCAGGCAGGTTTGCAGGGTGCCCACCTTCCCCACCCCGGCATCAGGCAGGTTTGCAGGGTGCCCACCTTCCCTGCCTTGGCATCAGGCAGGTTTGCAGGGTGCCCACCTTCCCCACCCCGGCATCAGGCAGGTTTGCAGGGTGCCCACCTTCCCTGCCTTGGCATCAGGCAGGTTTGCAGGGTGCCCACCTTCCCCACCCCGGCATCAGGCAGGTTTGCAGGGTGCCCACCTTCCCTGCCTTGGCATCAGGCAGGTTTGCAGGGTGCCCACCTTCCCCACCCCGGCATCAGGCAGGTTTGCAGGGTGCCCACCTTCCCTGCCTTGGCATCAGGCAGGTTTGCAGGGTGCCCACCTTCCCCACCCTGGCATCAGGCAGCTTTGCAGAGTGTCCATGTCTCACGCCCCAGGAACGTTTGCATCCTGTCTCTTGTCACCAACTCAGGACTGAGATACCCTCCCAGAAGTCCCCCTGGCCGTGCTGAGGGCTTTCTCCTGCCCCCCAGAGGCCCAGCACGAGGAAGGCAGCCCTGCCTGGGCAGCCTGTGCCCCATCTGTGTAATGAGCTGTCAGGTCTCTGTTCCTCCCACCACCCCCTTCTCAGAGGCCCCCCACACTCAGCGCTGCCTCTGCAGCCTCCAAGCAGGGCCGAGGCCGTGTTGGATCATGTTAACAACCAGCCCCGGGGCTGCTTTGGGGATGAAAACAGGAAATGGCTTTGCCAACAGCAATAAACCACCCGCCTGGGTGGATCCCGAGCCCTGGGCAGGGCTGTCTGGGTAGGGCACAGGTCTCCCGGAGCTGGGGCACCCTCCAGATGGAGAGGATGGAGATAGTGGGGCTGGCTGGTGCGCCCAGAGCCACGATGGTCTTTACACCACGGTCCTGCTTGGGCACAGGGGCCATCTGACTGCTCCCCCTGCTCTGGTGAGGTCCCACTACAGCAGGCCTTGGTACAGCAGGCCTTGGTAACAGCAGGTTTGGCTCACAGAGGAAGTGGCACCATTCTCTTAAACCTCTTGGCCTGTCTGATAGAACTACTGAATCAGAGACTGCTTTGGGTGGGAAGGGACCTTTCAAAGTCATCAAGTCCAACTCCCCTGCATTCAGCAGGGCCACTTTCAAGAGCTGATTGCTGAGCCCTATCCAACCTGACCTGGATGGTTGCCAGGGATGGGCATTTACCACCTCTCTAGGCAACCTGGGCCAGTATCTCACTGCCTTCATAATGAAGAAATTCTTCCTTGCATGTACTCTCCATCTCCCCTCTTTAAGTTTAAGCTGTCACCCCTTGTCCCATTCCTTCCATACCCTTGTAAAAAGTCCCTCTTCAGCTTTCTCATGGGGTCCATTTCAGAACAGAAGGAGTACAAGGTCTCCCTGGAGCCTTCTCTTTTCCAGGCTCAACAATCCCATCTCTCACAGCAGAGGGCTTTCAAACCTCATGTGGTCGTGGCCTCTTCCTCTGGACCTGCTCTAATAGATCCAGTTCTCTCCTGTGCTGAGGACCCCAAAGCTGGACCAAACACTACAGGTGGAGTCTCACCACTGGGCACACTGCTTTGGATGCAGCTCAGGATGCAGTTGGCTTCTGTGCTGTGAGTGCACACTGACAGCACCCACCAGCACCCCTGAGCTGCTCTCTATCCCTTCATCCCCTAGCCTGGATTAGTACTGGGGGTTGCCTCAACCCAGGGGCAGACCCTGCACTGGGCCTTCTTAAACCTCATGAGCTTCACGTGGTCCCACTTCTCCATCTTGTCCAGGTCCATCTGGATGGATCCTGTCCCTCAGGTATGTCAACCACATCACTCAGCTTGGTGCCATCTGCAAAGATGCACCCCACCAGTGGCTGTGTGCAGATCCTCCTCTAGTGCACCCCTGTGCCTCCAACCCAGTGTCCCCAAGTTCAGGAGCTGCCTGTTCCCACAGAGCTTTATTGTGCTGGGAGTACATGGTGGGGGACAGTGCAGGGTTGGGGAGGACAGACAAAAAGGGGCCAGAGGGGGGCAAGGGCACAAACCAGCTGCACTCCATCCCACAGGGACCCCCCACCCTGGAGCTGGCAACATCCCTGAGAGCTGGGGACCAGCCCCAAACCCTTGCACTAGGGCGGGGGCAACACACACACACGGGAACCCCTCTGCCCCTCCATCCTGCAAGGCTCAGCCTCGCACCCCTGCAGGGGACGCGCTGGGGGGGATCTGGAGGATTAGCAGTGGGGACCCCTAGTTTGAACCCACTGCCCCAATAGCCTGGCTGGCAGCAGACTGGGTTACTGTCCTGGGGGGCCAGGGGGACCTGGTAGCCCCGGGGGTCCTCGTAAACCAGGGTCTCCCTTGGGCCCCATGGGGCCAGCCTGACCCACAGCCCCGGGGCTCCCAGGGAGTCCTGGCTCACCCTGTGGGCCAGGGGGTCCCAATGGCCCAGGTCCTCCTGCTGGCCCTGGAGGACCAGAGTCTCCCTTCAGTCCTGCCTGTCCCCGGGAGCCAGATTGCCCAAAGCTGCCCTTGGCACCCTTGAGGCCAGGGAAGCCTTTCAAGCCCAGGGGCCCCCTTTCTCCCTGGGGACCAGGGTGTCCTGGGGGGCCAGGTGGTCCCTGGGGTCCTGGTGAGCCCAGGCTGCCTGTGTCACCCTTCTCTCCTTCGATTCCTGGGGGGCCCTTGATGCCCACATCGCCCTTGATGCCACGGGGGCCTGGGAGACCTGGAACACCTAGGGGAGAGAGGAGGGGGTGAATGGAACGCAGGGACCATGGTGGGGACAGGGCACCACAATGGGAAGAGAGGGAGATGTCCCAGCCCTGCAGAACTTGCCAAGTCCAGGATCAGCTGAGCCCATGCAGATGTGGTTACTAAGAGACACCACACTTGGTGGTCCATGGCACAATGGGAAGCTCTGTGGAGCTGGAACAGCCTCGCTGCTTCCCAGGGTGGATGGAGATGTCCTCAAACCACTAAAGCCATGGGGGGAAGATTTGTGCACTCTAGTTAAGGGTCAGCCATACCCTCTCTGCTAGGACCAGCAAGAGGGGTCACTAGCATCAGTGACAAACAAAGGACAAGGGTCACCTTCCCAGTGTTCCCGTCCCCATACACAGGCATAGCTCTGCAAGCTGAGTCCATGCATCTCCATCCCCAGGGCACCTCCACATCCGTGGGCAAATGTCGGAGTGCCTTCCTGTGCATCCCAACACCACACTGGCCTCAGCACACATGGCTTGGGTCCTTCACGGTGCGGGATACTCTCAAGGAGCCCAGATCTCACCATGCTTGGCCACAAAATAAAACAGCCCCCAGACTGCCTTCCCAACATGCATGGCCCCAACCCATCCTCAGGCAGGACTTAGGCTGTGCCCACCAGGATTCACCTCACCTCGCAAGATTGTGATGTTCTTCAGCATCTTCCTGTGCTGGATGTCCACCACCTTCATCTCCTCCATGACCATGGAGAGGTTGCGGATGTCGAAGTCCAGGCGGGCGCTGAGCAGGCTGTAACGCTCTCGCAGCAGGTCGGTGGTGCCCTGGACCAAGCTGAGGGACTTGTTCAAGTAGTAGAGCTCCTCGGCGTGGGTGTGGAAGCCCAGGGTGCAGGAGAGCCGCACGTCGTCCAGGTAGCGCAGCATGCTGTGGACGTGGCTGTCGGTGGCGTTGATGTTGGTGAAGATGGTGCCGATCTCGATCTCGTGGGAGCTCATGCGGCCCTCCAAGGTCTCGAAGCGCTCGGCCGTGCGGTTCTCCGTGTACCTGTGGTGGTAGCGCAGGTCGTTCATGTTCTCCTCGTGGTCGTCCAGAAAGGAGGAGACGTTGTCCAGCTGCAGCTGCAGCCCCATCACCTGCAGCACCAGGTCGTGCATGCTCTCTGAGTTCTGGCTGACCTGCCGGGCTGCCGCACCCACGCTGCCTTGGATGTTCTTCACCAGCTCGCTGGTCTTGGAGGAGGTGGCTCTCAGCCCGCCAAAGAGGCGGGTGTAGTTCTGCCACTCGCTGACCATCTTCTGCAGCGTCAGCGTCTCCTCGTCTGTTTTCCTCTGGATGACCTGGATCCAGTCAGAGGTTTGCCCCAGGGTGAAGTTCATCTGCTGCATGGCTGCTCGCACATCGTAACGCTCCTGGGCCAAGCCTTTGAGGGAGTTGTCTAGCTGGGAGGTGACCACCTGCCAACCCCCAACCTGGGCCAAGAACTGCCCCAAGCTTTCGTTGACCTGCCGGATGGAGAAGGAGCAACTGTCCACCTCACTGGTGATCTTGTTGCTGGTGGAGGAGAGCTGGTTGTGGGTCTGGGAGGTCCGATCGAGCAGGATTTCTTGGATCAAAAGCATCTTCTGGATCTCCTCCAGCTCACCCTGCAGCTTGGTGATCTCCCGGCCCAGCTGTCCTGTCTCATGGCAGAGGGAGCAGTTCCCTGAGGTCTTCTCATCTGAATGAAGGGCAGAGGAGGCCTGCTACCTCACTGTCCCTCAGTGGGCCTAGTGGCCCTCCCACAGACCGGAGGAAGGAGCCTCACCATAGCCTGTCCTTGCAGACCCTGGGGATGGGCACCACAGAGCTGTGGCTGGGACGACCCTGATGCCACCAGCCTGCAGCACCTCCCACCCTCATCCCGCTCCTACGACTTCTGTGCAGCAAGCTCTCCAAAAAGCCAGACACCACCAATCACACCAACCCCACCCTTGGGGTCATGCAGTCATCCCTCCCCCCAAATCCTGGGAGATAAGCAGCTCCCAGATGAAGTGGTGTGGGAGCCTCAGGACCTCAAAAGTGGGGACGCTTCAGCACCAAGCAGCTGAGCTCCATGGGGGATCTCCAGGTACAGGGACAAAACACTTACCCAACCCTTGAAGGTCCTCCTGGATGGATATGATCTTCTTCTCATAATAGGTTTGGGCTGAGCTGATGTTGTTGGAGATGGAATCAACCTTCTTGAACACTGTGGAGGAAAGGTGGGGGTCAGGGAAGGTGGCAGGTGCCGAGACGTGACTGTCCTCCACACTTCCACTTCCCCTCTGGGCTCTTTCCCTGGTAAGGAAGGCGACCAGGCCTGGCAGCTGTTGGGTGCTGGCTCCATGGGGTGAGTATCTCTGGGTGCTTTCAGGTTCAGGCCTTGGTTATGGAGTACTAGCAGCTCCAGGGTCCAGCCCCAGGGAGCATGCCATCACCTGAGCCTGGGAGGCTGTTTCCTGCCCATGGAGGTAACAGGATGGCAACCTCTGGGCTCTGAGGTGGTTTCTGAGGTCCCTATAGGGGTAAAGCTATCCCCCAGACAGGTGGCATCAAATGCAGGGTCCCACATGCATCCCAAGGGCTTGGCAGGGGGAGATGGATGCTCCTCTCCACGGCTGGGTGCTGAAGGTGCTTTTGGGGAGCTTCAGTGTCCTCCAGGAGGGCAGGTGCTGGACTTTCCAAGCCTGCCTGTGCTCACCCAAGGCAGCCAGCACGGTCACAGCCACGATGAGGAGGACGGAGAAGATGTAGAGGACTTTAACAGCTGTCTGGAGAGAGATGTTCTTCTGGCACCGGCTGCAGTTGGTCCGTGCCCTGCCTGAGCACAGAGAGGGAAGGATCAGGCCCTGCCACAACCCCAGCCCACCCCAAGGGATGTTCTTACCACTGGGTCGGTAGCTGAAGGTTGGCATCTCCTCCTCCTCCTCTCCCCCGGCTGGTTCCTCTGCTGAAAGCAAACACAGCAAGGACCTGAGCTGCCTGCCCTTTCCTGCTCCCAACCCCAAGGATGGCAATGTCCCCAGGGACACCAGAGACACACAGTCACCTGCCATCGCCACAGAAGAGACACAAAGCTACATGGCAGCCACCACTGCCACCCTCAGCTTGCCAAAGCCCAGTGGCACCACCCCGTGAGGACATGTACCTGCAGCACTACCTGTTTCTGCAGGGCTTGGCTAGGACCTTTTCAATCCAAAACCATAAACATGGGTGAATTTGGTGAAATTTGGCCAAAAGGCAAGTAGTAGAGAAGCTGACAGCTCCTGCCTTCTGGCCCTGAGGGGTTTTGCAGATTCGCAGCCCCTAGTGTCACCTCATCCTGGGACCCTCATTCTGGTGGGGAGCAATTTGGGATGTTCCTGGCAGAGTGGACTGGATCCCATCCATGGCTCCAGCACAGGAGATGAGTTCAGCACCACTACCCGACCCTGACGAATCTTGAGACAGATGAACAAGGTCTCCTTCCCTGGCTCCCCGTAGCTCCCCAGGAGCTGTGCCATGCCCCACAGCCCCCCCATCACCCTCTGCCCAGGGCATTCCTGTCTTTCTCACCAGCAGGAGGAGGTTTTCCACTTGGAGTTGCTCCGGAATGACCACACAACCCATATCCCCTGCTTTATACAACCCGGGCTCCCCCCGAAGAGGTGGGTGGGGGGCAGGAGAGGGGCTGCGGGCAAGGGGGATGGAGGCAGCTGCAATTCCTTCAGTCCTCCCTGGCACAACCCTTTGCTTTTTGCGCCCCAGATTTTGCTTTTCTGCCCCGTGAAATCAACAACTGGTGGGCTCTGAACAGGCTGGAAGCACTGGACCCCACCCCAATCCCTTCTGCCTCTCCGCCACGATGTGTGGATCCTCGGTCACGGCCGGAGCCGACTCGGCTCCAGGGTATGGAGCAATGCTGCCCGTGGGGAGCGGGGATGCGGTGGGAGTCCGGGGATTGCCGGCTGCCCCCCAGCTCTGCCACCCACTCCAGCACAGCCGTCCCCTCTTCTCCCTCACGGCTCCAACTGCCCCCCACTCACCTCTCATAGCCCCCGAGCTGGGGGGGCAGCGGGAACAACCCTGCCCCGTCCAGGCCTCAGCGCCCCGGTTCCCGCATCCGCCCCGGCACGGCTCTTCCCGGTGCAGCCTCAGCAAGTGGCCAGCATGGCCGAGGCTGCTCCCCGCCGCCGGCCCCCCGCTCCCAAAACTTCCTGAGGAGCCTTCAGAAGCAGCCAGGGCGGTGAAGCATCCCCGGCACTGCCCGCTCACCCATGGCCGCCGCCCAGGCGAGGTGGGCGACTGGGATTGGGGGGGGCTGGGGCACGGGGGATGGCACAGCCTGGCCGAGGCTGGAAGCTGGACGCTGGCCACCAAAAGGCGAGGCGCTGGGAAATGTGCTGGAGAAGAAAGGCTGCTCCCGCGCCCGCCCTCCTTCCCTCCAGCCCTAATGAGTACCAAATGTCTGACCGACGTCGGGCCCGGTCGTGCCAGCCTTGCTCAGCCGTGTTTGGGCAGCCTGGGGTCTGGGGAAGGGTGTCCTGGTCTGGAGGAGATGGCCCCAAGGGTGTTGGGGCTCAGGAGGCTGGCTCGGGGAGGGACTGGGCACAGGACTGGGGGGTTCAGTACATGTGTCTGGGGTGGGGACAGAAGAAGATGGGTCTGGGGTCATGCTTTGGACCCATGGATCTGGGTAAGGAACATGGGAGATGGGGCTGGGGTCCCGAGTCAATCCCCTGGATCTGGGTGATGGATGTGGGCACATGGGTTTGGGACCCTGGATTTGGCCCCTGGAACTGGGTCAGACACACAAGGTGCTGCAGTTTGGGATCTGGGATTCTGGCTGGGTCTCAGGGTACTGTGGTTTGTCTCAAATTTGCTGGAGATGTCCCAGTTCTGAGATGTGGGGCAGGGGTCCCATGGGGGTTAGGGACATTTGAAGGGGTTCCTTGCAGAGACCCCTTCCCAATAAGGCTTTCATGTTGGGCTGCTGCTGCCCTCTGCCAAGACCTGGCCAGGCTCCTGAGCAAGCTTTCTCCCACTATGGTCTCACTCTTCCTCCAAGGGTCTCCTGGGCCACCCCTAGGCCCCATGGTGGGGTCTCCACTTGGCCAGACCTTCACAACTCCTATTGCAACCCCCTGCTTGCTTCAGGCCAGATGTGTCCCTGCTTGGGTCATATTAGTTGATTAATATTCCCCATTCCAGTGCCTATCTACCCCTAACTCACTTGGATGTGGCTCCTGGACATCCCCATCCTGTGTTTTCAGGTCCTGGAGCCTCCTCCTCACCCTCTGGGCCATTTCTCAGAGCATTTTAGGGGTCTCTTTTCCCCAAGCTTCCTTCACCACATCATGCCAACAACCATCACAATAATCACAGAATTGTCAGGGCTGGAAGGGACCTCAAGGATCATTTAGTTCCAAAACCTCTGCCATAAGCAGGGACACCTTCCACTAGATCAGGTTGCTCAGAGCAACATCCAGCCTGGCCTTAAAAATATCCAGGGATGGGGGCTCCACCACCTCCCTATGGAACCTGTTGTAGTCTCTCACCACCTTTATGGCAAAGAACTTATTTCTGTTTTAACCACCCCAGCCCCACAAGTGTTGCTCTTCAGGGGTTGTGTCTTTCAATACCTCAGCCCATGACATCTTCTGGGGCTTCACAAGGTGGCCACCAGATGATGTTCAATGGCACCCGAGGTCTTCTTCCCACCATCCTCATCCTTGGCAGCTGATGCCTGCTGCACAGGCTACTGATGACTCATGGCTGATCCAGAGGTATCCAATTTGGCAGTGGAGTTGCTCCCCTGTATCCATGCTGACTCAGCATTTGGGTTGCCCATCTCAACACAGATGCTCTAAATATACATCTGCTTGGGGAGGCAGATGGGTCCTCGCCACAAGTCCCCCGAGTTATCAGTCCCTGTGTTACCTGCTGTGCCCTGAATCCTGCCCTCAAGTGCAGCTCTTTGTTTAGGAGTCAATACCACATCAAGGTGGCTGTCCCACATCAACTTCTGTGAAGCACCCAAGAGCATCCCACCTCGATGCTTCTGGTTTCACCTTGATGCTCTGGTTTCAACCACAGCTTGATGTTCCCAGTGTCTGTGTACCCTCAAGGCTTGTGGTTGCCCTCCACTGTATTTGTCACTGGGTTGACCAGCTGGACTTACAGAATCCTGGAATGGGTTGGGAGACTTGAAACATTTAGTCCAACTCCAGTGAGCAGGGACACGTTCAACATGTTCAGGGACAGGTTGCTCAGAGCCCTGTCCCTGAACACTACCCAGACAGCTGGTAGATGCTCCATCCCTGGAAATATTCCAGTAAGTTGGACAAAGCTCTGAGCAACCTGATCTAGATAAAGATCACAGAAACACTGAATGGTATGGGTTGGAAGTGACCTTTCAAGTTACTCAGACATCTTCCAGGTTGCTCAGAGCCCTGTACGACCTGATCTGGAATAGTTTCAGACTTGATGATCTTCAGGATCTTTTCCAACCTAAAGGATTCCAGGATTTTAAGTAGCAGAAGAGATTAAGAGAGCTACAAACATCAGGAGAGATGGAGAAGGGTGTAAACCCACGACCCTTTGAAGACCAGGAGGAGCATCAGGAGGTCACTTGGAGGTCACTAACAGGGCTTGAGACTTGGGTATTGGACAATCACCACCACTCCCGGAAGTTGCTGAGCCTCAAGACATGATTCTTTGGTGCCCCAAATCCAAACCACAAGCTGCTGTGAGGAATTTTCACTCTATACCAGTCAAACCCAGTGCAGAAACAAAAGACAAAATGAAAAAAAAA
>VWZE01017679.1:89508-109105 GCA_013396675.1 Eubucco bourcierii
ATTTCTTCTAAAAACACAAAAAACCAAGACAAAAAAAAAAAAAAAAAAAAAAAAAAAAAAAAAAAAAAAAAAAAAAAAAAAAAAGTCGTGTCTCAAGATAAAACCAAAAAAGTTTAATAAATGAAGAAGTGGGGAAAGAGGGAAAGAAAACAGTAACTGCCAAGGCCATTGCTCAGCATCTCCCACAGCTCTCAGCAAAAGCTGGCACAGCTCCACCAAGATAGCAGGACTGAGAATGGAAACACCATCCCCATACTCCCAGCACTGCGGAGGCCACAGTGGGAGATCCCAGCAGCCTGTTGGATGCTATGAAAAAGCAACTTAATTCTAATCAAAACCTGTATACCCAGCAAGGCTTCCCTCCCTGTCTTTGAACACTCTGGCAAAAAGAGTTGTGCATTGCTTGGTCCTCCCTAACAGCTCCTCACTCCTAAAAGCTTCTCAGTTCTACCCAAAACCTCCTCAGTCCTAAAAGCTTGTTTTTACCTAAAAATTCCTTGGTCCTTCCTAAAACCTCCTTAATCTTGCCTAGACACTTCCTCAGCCCTAAAAACCTCCCAGATCCACCCAAAATCTCCTCAGTCCTGCCATAAAGATGATCCAAGGGATGGAACACTTCTGCTGTGAGGATAGGCTGAGGGAGCTGGGGTTGTTCAGCCCAGAGAAGACTCCTTATAGCTGCCTTCCAATAGCTGAATGGATCCTACAGGAAGGCTGGAGAGGGACTTTCATAAGGGTATCAAGCGAAAGGACTAGTGGGAAGAGTTTTAAGCTGAGGAAGTTTAGACTGCATCTTAGGAAGAAGTTCTTCAGTATGAAGGTGGTGAGACTCTGGAATAGGTTGCCCAGGGAGGTTGTGGATGGTTCCTCCCTGGGGGTGTTCAAGGCCAGGTTGGACAAGGCCTTCAGCAGCTGAGTCTAGTTAAGAGGTGTCACTGGCCACGGCAGGGAGGTTGGGATAGATGAGCTGTAAGGTCTCTTCCAACCGAAGCCATTCGATGACTCTATGGTATGATAGAAACTACTCAAGTCCCCAAAGCCTCCCAGACCTCCCCAAAAGTTTCCCAGACCTGCCTAAAAGCCCCCTCAGTGCTACCACCCCACCCCCACCCAGCAATCCCAGTACCCTCATTTTGTCCCCACCCCACAATACATGAGTTACAGGTGAGATGCTTCCATCTGCCTGCCTCAGAGTCCAGGTCTCTTACTGGAACCACTCAACAAAAAGTAACATTTGCCTCTCCCTTTCCCAGTGTCCCACTCAGGGCTTGCACTGCCACAGCTTCAGAAAGGTAAAAGAATGAAGAGGTTAAATTCATTAAAGCCACAGACACAAGAGACTGAGGCTTGCCAGTGAGAAACACACTGCCTGTCAGTGATCGAGCTCAGCTTAATAAATCCTGGTGGCAACTGACACAGCCAGAGACACAAAACGTTTGCAGCAGCTCCAACCACAGAAAGGCAGCAAGAGTTGGCCCCTGTGCAGTTCTTAGCAAGAGAGGTGTTGCTGTTTCAGGTGGAGGAAAAGAAGAGCATCCTGTCCCCTGTCCTTGTCTCTGCTAAATCCAGCCTTTCGCCCCTGTCTACTGATGGTGCTGCTACTGCCCAGAATGTTCCTCTCATAGGTTTTTCATGCCCTGGGTGATGTTTACCATGATTTGGGTGGATACAGTGGTGTCTGTTTAGCTTGTGCTCTGTTTGGCTCATTATCATATTAAAGGACGTCCTCTTTGGTATTAGAATTGCAGTTAATTAGGCAAAGCTCTTCACTCAGGCACTCGCCCTTCAAAATCGAGTTTGAAGCTGGTTGCTTTGCCGTTTTAGCCTTGCTTCACCAGTTTCAGGCAAAGCAGGGCTGTCTTATCTCACAAGAATCCCTCCCTCAGTCGTTTGGCAGGCCAGCTGCAAAGATCTTCCTCTTGGTTGTAAACGACCTTGCTCCTGATAAGCACCGAGTTAATTTGCATTCCAGTCCCACGGTAAAACAGGCAGTTAGCCCACACCAACAGTAATCTCATGGAGGACTGGAAGGTCTATGGCCAAGCAGTCTCTTCTCCTAGGCAGCCCCTCAGCAGCACAGCTTCCATCTGCTGTTTGTACCCAACCCCATCCTCCTGAAGCTGGCGGAGCCAAGAGAGGTCATTGTCCTGGGGACTGTCCTCTGCCTCCTGTCCCCACCGCATCTCCAATGGGAAGCCACCAATCACTTCATAAGAGCCCAGAGCCTCTCCCTGCACCCATACAGATCTGATCGCTGCCAGGATCACAGGGAGCATCTTCACCCACTTCTTGCCAGCCCCTCGGGCCAGTCTCTGCAGGGTTGATGTGGCTGATCCCACCTGCCCAACCTGTAGGATGTCCCATGGAGACTCCACGCCAGATGTTGCCATCATGGCAACATTCCGGAGGAAGGGTGGGACACGGGGCAAACGTATGACAGAAGGTGTCCCATACCGGGCAAAAATCTCCCTGGAGAGCACCTCAACCATCTCCTCCACCGTTTTCTTCTGTATGGGGAAGGCTTCTACCCACCCCGAGAACACATCCTCCACCACCAAGAGGGAGCGATACCCCTCCTTGCTCTCAGTAAGGCCACTGATGTAGCCCAGATGGAGCTGTGACCATGGCCCCTCTGCTCGTTGAGACTTTACCCTACGTGAAGCAGCACACTGCAGGCAGTTCTGCACCCAATAGGTCACTTGCCCATGATCACCTTCCCAGGAGACAACTTGCCGCACCCTCGCCAGGGTCTCCTCCACTTCCTCGTGCAACCAGCTGTGACACTGGGCAATTATTTCTTGCTTCTCATGCTTGGAAGGCTCCCAAAACAGTTGGCTGCCTGTGGCCCTCAATGACATAGCCCTGGACCTTCTGACCACTTTTTGGTTCCACTCCATCTCCTTTGTGTCCTTGCTTGCATCCACTCCCACGTACCTGACACGTAGCATCCCTGGGTTGCTGTGGACCCACTGTAGGATGCTTGGCCATAAATCCTGGCCAGAGCTCTCCCCTGGTCCCCCCTTCCACCAGTCTTCCTGGCTTTCCAACCTATCCACCAAGGACTGACAGCCAGTGTACAAGTAGAGGGGTGAAGAGCACCAGTGATGGTACAGGAGCTGCCAGAGAGCCACTACCTCTGCACCCAGCACTGAGTCACACTCGGCCGCCCCAAGCAGCCAGCGCTCCTCCAGGTTGGCTGCAGCAAAGCCAACTGAGCAACCCTTCTCACTGGCACTGAACCACACATTGGCCTTGGGGATGTGGAAGGGCAGCTGACATAGTGGGGGAGCAGATGGGACTAAGGGGCTGAGGAAGCCTTCCCACCCAGGCTGGGGTCTCTTTGCTACCTCTCCTCCATTGACCAGCAGCAGAGTCCATTGGGCTGGGTGTAGGTTGGTCCCACTGGACCCCAATGCATCACCCCATAAGAGGTACCTCCAAGGAGAATGGGCCATCTGGATAAGGATGGGGGCTGACCCCATGAGGGTCTCAAACTTCTGCATGGCCAAGATGGCTGCCAAGCAACCTTTCTCCTCTGCCTTGTAGAAGACCTCATGTCCTTTCAGGATATGGGAGCTGTATTTCACTGGGACCAGCTGACCCTCTTCGTTCTCCTGCAGCAGGGCAGCTGCCACCACCTCTTTGCTTGTTGTTAACTTGATAATGAAAGGCTGAGATACATCTGGGAACCGCAGGGCAGGTGCACTCTTGATGGCATCTTTCAGGCATCCCAGTGCCTTTTCCTGCTCTGGTCCCCATTCCCACCTGGCCTGGTTCAGGGTGAGGCGGTGGAGAGGTCGGGCCAGCTGCCAGTAGTTGTGGATGTGATCCTGCAAGAAAACAAACTGCCCAAGTACCGAGCGGACGTCGCTGACATTTTTTGGGCAGGGTGTTCCCCTGATGGTCTCCAGCATTCTGTCTGAGATCTCTCGCCCCTCAGGCCCAAGTATCATCCCCAGGTAGACCACCTTGGGCTGGACAAGCTGTGCCTTCTCAAACTTGGCTTTAAAGCCTGTTTTTTGGATCAACTTCAGGACTTTCCTTGTTCGGGCTTCGGTTTCCTTTTGAGTTTGCCCGGTGATGAGGATGTCATCAACATAGGAGAAGAGCCAAGGGCTATGTCCTTGGTCCAGCTGAGACAACATCTGAGCCACTCGCCGGTGAGTGATGGAGGTGGTGCTGTGGAAGCCTTGGGGTAGGCGGGTGAAGAGGTACTGCTGGTTCCGGAAGGTGAAGGCAAAGATGTCTCTGGAGCCTGCAGCTAAAGGGATGGCAAAGGAGGCATTGGATAGATCCACCACTGAGAAGTACTTGCTCTTGGGACTAAGGGTTGAGATAAGCTTGGCTATGTTCAGGCTCACCGGCCCCACCACCTTGGGGGTGGCCTTGTTGACAGCTCTGCAGTCCAGCTTCAGGCGTAATGTCTTCCCATCGCCTTTGTACTCAGGAACTAAAGGGATGTTGTAGGGCAAGTGGCCTTCCACCACCACACCATCACGCAGCAGGACCTTCAGGAGGCTTGCCACCTTGTTTTCCATGGCTACTGGAAGTACAGGTTGTGGTTGGTAGTCCAGTTGCTTCACGTCCACGTCCACGTCCACCTCCTCAGACACCAGCCCACAGTCCATCTCATATTGTGCCCATACGCCTGGGAATTCCTCCCTCCAGTGCTCTTCCTTCTTCACCACCACAACATAGGCCAGCACAGGAACATCTGATAGATCTCCCTGCTGCAGAAGGTCAGAGTCCTCCCCAGGTGGCTCTGGCATGGTGGGAACGTACTGATTGTTCTTGTATATGAAGCCACTGAAGGTGGTGATGTCACGGTCCACAGCAAGGTCCTGCTGCATAGTGGTGGCCACCGTATGGGTGTCTACCAAAGCACCCACCTCCTCAGAGCCACCCACCCTGACTCTCCCCCCTCGCTGCTGCTGAGGGTCACTCTGTCTCTCCATCACCATAGGGTAGTCCTTGGTTTTTATCTGCAGGATCACCTCCACCAGCCTGACTGACAGGTCTTTCGTGGACCTCCCTTGCCACCTCACCATGTCTTCTCCCAGAAGCTGCAGCTTCTCCCACACTTGCCTCCTCTGCTCTTCCCCAGACCTTCCCTCTGCTGACTGAGCGTTAACGTCCTGCCAATCCCCTTGCGGGACGGTGGCAGCATCTTTCACCCACAACCCCAGGCTCTGGGGTGAGCCAGTGGTCCTTCCTTTCTCATCCTTGCTGGTACATGCGTGGACCATATTGGCCCTGTGCCCACTACAACCACTTGGCGAGTCCCCATGCCATGCTTTGCACCCGATGATCGGCTCATCCCGACCATCTTCCCTGAGGCATGGGCCCATGCTGCAGATGCTGACTGCTGTCACCAGGTCCGCCTGGTCTTCCGTCTGGGCATCCCCATCTTGGGTGGCTTTTTTGCAGGTCTTTGGCCCCACCAGCGACCCCGGCACTTTCCCCTCCGGCTTGGCACATCTGTTGGCAGTCTGTTCCTGCATCCCAGTAGTTCTCCATCTCTTCTTGGCTCCTTGGGAAGCCTGTTGATGCTTGCTCCCACCCTTCAACTGTCTTTTGCCCCACAGGCACGGGTAGGACTTGGCAAACTTCTTCCCTGGGTCCCCCACCACTGGCTGCTGGGAGACAGCATCTTCCATCCAAGGCTTGGGACTGTTCTTCTTGATGTGTATCCCCAAATCTGCCCCGTGTGAGGCTGGTGGTGGGGAGACACCCCCCTTCCAAGTGACCTTCCTGCTCCAAAAGGAGCCCACTGCTGTGAAAACTGAGTGTCACCCTGATGGCTTCCAGTCTTTCTCTCCCACCAGGTACCAGGGCTTGTGGAAGTACTGAAGGATGTCTGTCTGTGCCAGTGGTAGGACCAAGAGATGCCCGTCTATGCAGGCACAAGCAGTCAAAGGGTTACAAGGGCTCCCCTGTGCCTGAGAAGATGGAGGAAGCTGGGGGAGGAAAGTTGGTCTGACGTCTCTTCTGGGGAGGATGGCTCGAGATATCTCCTCTTCGCTGGGAGGTCAGGCTTCAGCAAGCAGCAAGAAAGCCCTGGAAAGAGAAGCAGCAGGGTGGAGATGTGATAGGGATTAAGTTGTTTGTCAAAGATTAAAGGGGAACTTCTAGGGAAATGAAAGAGCATTGTAGCATAATGAATCTTGTCCGTGATAGCTAAATGCTGAATGTATA
The DNA here is from genome assembly GCA_013396675.1 of Eubucco bourcierii. Classification (NCBI taxonomy): domain Eukaryota; kingdom Metazoa; phylum Chordata; class Aves; order Piciformes; family Ramphastidae; genus Eubucco; species Eubucco bourcierii. Next base: position 95,704 of record VWZE01017679.1, read on the forward strand.
TATATACCTAAACTGCAGAAATATACTGTAGACAACGAAGCCTGTGCTAGCTGAATGCCTAATACAGATATGCTTAAACTGCAAAAACATACGAGTAAGACCCTTCGGTAACCGCAAGGCTTGCAGACCTCTGCATCCTCAACTACTAACAAACGGATGATTGCACAATCGAAGGAGCTGCAACAGATGAGCAGAGCTGAAGATAAAAGACTGAGATGGACCGCCCAAAATTTGCAGCTGTTGGTGGAGTGGTGACTCCCCGGCTGCCCAGCGCTGTTTTGCTTCCACATATCTTGCTAATTTTGTAATAAATTCGATTTGAGCATTATTGGGGTGTTACGCTCGTTTTCATATAAAACAGAGAGGTGAAGCATCAGACCCACCACAGTCTGCACCCACCTTTCTCTCCTCAGCCATGGTTTGCCCAGGCCAGCCTCACCATCCTGCCTGGGGTTCCTGGGGCAGAGGCAAGAGAACCCCACACCAGGCCCGTATGGGGTGGGGAGAGCAAGCAACCCATGTCCCACCCGAGGGCCTGACAGAACATGCACCCACATGTCCCACTCATGGCCCGGTAAGATCTCAGCCCTTCACTCCCCTTCCCGTCCAGACACGTGTCCTGCACACAATGCCGGAAAAGCAGGCGCAGACATGTCCCCTACACAGGCCTGAGAGGTCTTGTACTTTTCCTCCTTCAACACCCGTGTCCCGCTCATGGTCCCATGAGCTCTTGCACACATGTGCCGTGCACACGCATGCCTCGCACACGACTCTGGGAGAACATGCACCCAGACCTCCTACTCCTGCTCCTGGAAGACCCTGCACCTCCCTGCACACGCGTGTCCTGCAGACGGCTCTGGGAGAACATTCGCCCACGTCTCCTAGTGTGTAGAGAGACTTTTGTACCTCCGTGTCCCCAGCAGAGCCCCGGGAGAGTTCATACTCACGTTTCGCACCTCGCACCCCCATTCCCAACACTGCCTCTCTCCCGCAACGTGTTCCGCACCCCGCCTTGTGTGTCCCCTCCCGGTGTCCCGCACCCGCCCGCGTCCCGTACCCGCTCCGCTCCCGCACAGCCGATGCACCCGGGACTCTGTCGGGGTTGTGTGTCTCTGTTGCGCTCCGGAGAGGCCCCCGAGGGCTGCTTCCTGCTCCCAGCCTGGCCCCGCCTCTGTACCGGGCGCCAACCGGTTCCCTCAGCTATAGTGTTCGCGCTGGTCCGTAACCGTCAGCCGGGCAGTTATTTATCACCCCCGGGGCGACGGTAGGGATCCGCGGTTTGGGGCTGTGGAGCCGTGCGGAAGCGGATGTGCCTCAGTTTCCCCCGGCAATGAGGGATGATGCACCCTGGAGGCTGGGGGTGGGATGGGGGAAGATTCCCCCCCGCCTTCGACGCACGCAGACCCCACACCGAGTGTAAAGTCACGGATGGGGGGTAAGGGGGGGCAGTTGCCCCATTTGTAGCAGCTCCCCCGAGGCCGCAGCAGCCCCTCCGCGGGATGGTGGAAATAAGGATCCCCTGGAGGGGGCCAATGGGGAGAGCATTGTGCGGCCAGATTTTATTTACCTCCTCAGATTGCAGCACTTGCATTTTAGGCAGCCTGGGGAGGGTGCAAGCACCCCTGCTTGAGGATATAAGCCCTCTCCCTCCTTCCCTCCCTCTTCCCTTCCCCCCGCCCCCCNCTCACACCCCCGCCACCCCCCAGCTTTAGGAGGGCAATGCCCACCCCGTTTTGGAAGCGGGGGGGGATATCCGATCCGTTGCCGAGCGGCACCGCGCCTACCCCCGCGGCCTCGGTCACCCGTCACTGCCGGGGTGGGGGGATGGTGAGGAGGGGGATGGGAGGAAGGCACCGGGAGCGGGGGGGCCGGGCCCGGTTCCAGAAAGCTCCGAGGCCGGAGCGGGGCGGACCCGCAGCGCCGCGGCCGGTTAAATAGCAGCGGGCGGGGGCAGGCAGCCGCGGAGGAGCTCGCCGGGGCGGTCGGGGTGCAGGTAGGGCTTTTTCCCTTCCCTTCACTTCCTTCCTCCTCCCCTTCCCCTCTACCGTTCCCCATCCCTTCTCCCGTTCCTGTTCCACTTTTTCCTTCCCTTCCCCTTTTCTCTTCCCTTTTCCTTCCCCACTTTCCCTTTCTCCGTTTCCCTTTTTCACTTCCCTGCAATGAGGTTTTGCTGGTCTCAGCCCATACTGAAAGCCTGCCCTTTCCCCACAGTGGGGAACACAAATATCCCTCCCAGGCGTGCCCTGGTTAGGGTGTAGTGGGTTGTTCAGGATGGGTCTGGGTTTGGAGGTCAGTCTGAGTGAACCACTGGGAGCATGGGACATGCTGTGAGCTGGGGGGGGCTGTGCACCTTGGAGAAGGTACTGTGGCAGGTGAATGCTCATTCCGTCAGGCAGGAGTTTCCCACAGTGCCTTGGGCTGGTCAGCAAGGAACTGGGACAGATCTGGGGCAGGGGGGAACTCTGGGAGGGCTGGGTGTCAACAGTGCTGGTATGCTGCAGTGCATACTGCAATAGGCCCTGCAGTGGATGTTGGTGGGCTCTGGATCAGTGATGCTAGGAGGGTTCAAAGTCCCTCTACAGCCCAGCCCTGTCCCAGCTTTGTTCCACTTGCACCCCTGAAGCCCTCTCCAGCCCCTCGCAGGGGTGGCAAGAGAAGAAAGGCAGCACTGGCTCCCTCCCCAGGGTGGGGGAAATCCATGCCTGGGCAGCAGTTTGGCTGCCTGCCCTCCTTGGCCTCAGGCCTGGGGCTTGTTTGTCCCTCAGGCAGGCAAGGGAGGGACAGGGTTCTGCACCCTGCCCCGCCCCAGACAGGGCTCTGAGCAGGGCCCTGCTACCCAGGGACCCCCTACCTAGGGATGGGGCGCAACCCCCAGTCCCCCAGGCAGCATGGCTTTAGTGCAGCCGTTGCTGTGCCCCCAGAATCATGTCTGGAGAGGGGGCACAGCGGATGGGGGAGGGGTTGTGGGCTAGTCTCTACTGTTGACTCAGAACTCGGTATCCAGGTGGGGTCAAATCCTGCTCTGTTCCCTCCTGCCTCCCTCTCAACCAGCTCCAGAAGAGGATCATGGCGCTGCTGCTGTTCTCTTTGCTTGGTCTCCTGCTCACCTGGGAGGGGGGCCAGGCCCTCGTTCCCCCCAGCGAGCTCAAACGTGAGTGGGAGCTGGGGGGGTAGTAGTGGTGGTGCAGCCCTGGGTGACTTGATAGAAGGAGGGGGGATGAGATCATCTCTGGGAGGGAGGGAGGGATGGAGGGAGGGAGGCATGGAGGGATGGATTGAGCAGAGCCAGAATCATCCCTGAGTGGGTGACTGGCTAGCTGGCTGGAGAGGGCACATCATTATCCCATGGAGGCTGGAAACCCAGGTCCGGGGTTTCCACCACCACTTTGTGAGAGACCAGCTGAAGGATGCTCTTTCCCAACCCCAGAGATGTCAGCAGCTGGCAGCAAGTACATTGACACAGAGGTGGAGAACGCCATCAATGGGGTGAAACAGATGAAGACTCTCATGGACAAAACCAGTAAAGACCACCAAGCCATGCTGCACAACTTGGAGGAAACCAAGAGGAGGAAGGAGGTGAGTGAGGATAAGAAGAGTGGATGCTCTAGCCTTGGTACCCAAAGTCCTTGACCAGGCTGGACACATCCAAAGGACTCAAGAGCTGTGTCCCAGGAGAATGGTGATGACCTTGGGGCTGGATGTGGGTGCAAGGGTTCTGTATGTTCTGAGACTGGGGAGATATCCTTGGAGGCTGGATGTGGGTACTGGGAGTCTTGTCTGTCCTGGGACTGGAGGGATACCCTCAGGGCTGGAAACAGGTGCCCAGGGCCTGGTCTGTGTGTCCTGGAAGCAGGGGATCCCCTCAAGGCTGAACTCAGGCACACATGGTCTTGTCATGGAATTTGGGGTGGAGTGGGGTGTGATGCCCTTGAGGCTGGATGTGGGGGCCTTGCAGGAGGCAGTGCAGCTGGCCCGGGAGAAGGAGCAGCAGTTGGCAGCGAAGCAGGAGGTGTGCAACAAGACGATGCTGGCCCTGTGGGAAGAGTGCAAGCCCTGCCTCAAGCACACTTGCATGCGCTTCTACTCCCGCACCTGCCACAGCGGTTCGGGGCTGGTGGGACGGCAGGTGAGTGGTCAGTCCCACAGAACCTCAGCAGTGCTGAGATCCGGAGGACTTTTAGCTTGACCCTGCTCTCCTTGCTGGCAGCTGGAGGAATTCCTCAACCATTCCTCACCCCTCTCCATCTGGGTGAACGGTGAGCGCATTGACTCACTGCTGGAGCGGGACCAGAGGCAGGAGAAGCAGTTTGAGGACCTGGAAGAACGTTTTGGCTTACTGGAGGATGGAGTGGATGACATCTTTCAGGACAGCACCCAAGTCTACAGTCGCATGTATCCCTTCTTCCAAGCACCCTTTGGTGGCTTCCGTGAGGTTTTCCGCCCTCCCATCCAGCATATTCGTTTCACCCCACGCCGCGAGAGGTTCTCTAGGGAGCTCCATCCCTTCTTCCATCATCCCCATCATGGCTTCCACCACCTCTTCCAGCCCCTCTTCGAGATGACACAGAGGATGATGGAGGAAGCACAGGGTGGTTGGGAGCGCTCCTTGGGTGGCTTTGCCTCAGGTAGGGGTGCTCACCGCGGGCTGGATGTTGTCACTCCCCAGTATGTCTGGAAGCAGCCCAATTGCCCAGTTCATGGCCAGGCTTCCTGGCAACTGCCCCTCACTTCTTGTTACGAGAAGTCTTAAGATGAGCTCAACCTTAATGCAACACATCAAAGCCTCCTCGGGGGAGCCCAGGAATCACAAGCTCCATTGTTTACAGACCTGGGCTGGGTTTCTTTAAATCTTGGCTGCTGGAGCCATCTGGGGAAGGTGTTTGTTTTGGGTGGGCAATGTCCATCAAGAGCCTAGTGCCATCACCGTCTGCCACTGTGGCCTTGGCTTGGGCAGCTGGGAAAAGGGTGATTTCGAAACAGAAGTTGGCAAGAAGCACTTTGTTTCGGGAAGCAAACATCCAGAAGGGCCAGCATTGGGAAAAGCTCTTTTGTGTCTCCTCACGGCACCCTGGGGTATTGGCTCTGCAGCTCTGCTTGGGGTTTGGCGGGGGCAGGGTTGTGATGCTGTCTCCCCTCACCTCGTGACGTTTGGGGGTGCTAAGACCAGGATGGGCTTTCCGCAGAGTACCAAAATTCCAGCAACGATCGTATGGTGTGCCGGGAGATCCGACGTAACTCGGCTGGCTGCCTGCGGATGCGGGATGAGTGCGAGAAGTGCCGAGAGATCCTCAACGTGGGTGAGCTGGGACGGGACGAGGGCTGTGAATGGAGATCGTGGGTGGGGAGGGATAGATGTAGGGGATGCGATGGAATGGAGTGCAAAGCGGTGCATGCACCAGGGCTAGGGGTAAGGCCTGACCCTCCCTGAAGCCTCCCAAACTGCCCTGCTCCCAGACTGCCAGCAGACGGACCCTGACCAGAGCCAGCTGCGGGAGCAGTTGGAGGACGCTCTGCACCTGGCCGAACGCTTCACCCGTCATTACGACGACCTCCTCCGTGCCTTCCAAGCAGAGATGCTCAACACCACCAGCATTCTGGACCAGCTCAACCGCCAGTTCGGCTGGGTCTCCCGTCTGGCCAACCTCACCCAAGGAAGCGATGGCTTCCTCCAGGTCACCACGGTGAGTCCTGCTGGCTGCATGGCATGCCTGATGGGCTTGAACCATCCCCGCTCCCTCCTGGGTCCCCCCCATCCTCACAGGCCAGCAGCCACCAGAATTGGGTCAGGGGCAGAAAGAGACGATTGTGTGCCTGCGCGGGTGCCTCTCAGCACAATAACTGGCTGCGTGGCAGGGTGCCAGGGCGAGGGGCCAGCGTGGGGGCTAGCCCAGCTCTCCCTACTTTGTCCTCCTCCCTTCCCCCAACTTCTCCAGGTCCTCTCCAAGGCTCCCAACCTCGAGGACCCCTCAGCACCCCCCGACACGCAGGTAACAGTGCAGCTCTTTGATTCGGAGCCTCTGTCCCTCACCGTGCCTGGGGACATCTCCTGGGAGGACCCTCGCTTCATGGAGATGGTGGCCGAGCAAGCGCTTCAGCACTACAAGGAAAACACCATGTGAGTCCTAGCTCACATCGCCCCAATCCCTATGGCAAGGCTGGAGTGGGCCTCCTGCCATGGCTCACCCTTTTCCTTCCTCCTGCAGAGAGTAGCTGGGTGATGCACCCCATCACTGCCACAGCCTCACCAAGCCTCCCTCTGCCACCTGTCCCTATACCAGGGGGTGAATTCCGCTGCTGTCATCATCAGCCTTGCCTCCACTCGTGCTGGGGTCCCACCATGGGCCCCAAACAGAAAATAAAGGTAGAGTTGAACCTTCCCCAGGTATTTTCTCCTGTGCCTCTTTGGGATGAGTCCTGACAAACAAATAAAGGTTCCAGAAAGCAGCTGCCTGTGCCTGGGGATGATCAGGAGATAGTGTGGAATAGGCAGGGGAGGCAAAGGACCAAGCTCCTCAAAACCTCCATCAAGAGACCCCCCACAACAATCATGGGGCCTGTTGCCTTCTCCTACACCCCACATGAAAGGAGTTTGATTGCCTTCCTCTGGGGACACCAAGGATCATTTCCTGCACAGCCACCCCCTTGAGGACAGGGGAAACTATGCTGGGGACCACATCCTGTTCCCACATCCCTCCAGTGAGGCCCCACCTCCCTCCCAGGACCATCCCCACCACCAGCACAGATGCGGGAAGCAAACCACGGACAGATGCACTTTACTGGGGGGAGACACAAGTTGGGGAGCAGCAGGGCCAGCCCCATCCCCAGCTGCAAGCCCCCACCCATCCCCTCCCAGTGCCCCCTGGGACCAGGGGCAAAGGCTTTGATATGCCGCCCCCACCCAAACCACAGCTGGTGCTCAGCTCCCCAGCTGGAAGGGCAGGAACAGCCTTGTGATCTCTTTCTGACCCTTGGCAGTGAGGCAGGGGTGAGGTTTGTCCTGCAAAGATGGTGGCCACCATCATCACCAGCACTGTGTCCATCATGCCAATACCTTCCTGATGAGGGGAGGACAGATGGTCATGGGCAAACAGAGGGCAGACGTAACCCTCAGCTGTCACTGTTGATGGCCGTGCTCTCCCCACGCAGCAAACTCTCCCGTTCGGCTGTGCTACCGCTCTGCTCCTCACACTGAGGCAGGCAGGCGGGCAGGGACCGGTACAGGCCGTTGTAAAGAGCAGCGCCCATCAGCAGCACCCCAAACCCCAAGATCTCCAAGCCATGGAAGGTCTCCCAACCCAGGGCCAAGCTGACAGCCCAGATGACGAGGGTGCGGAGGCTGTCCAGGACCATGCGAGTGGTGGCACTGATCTCCTTGGTGACGCTGATGCCAGCGAAGTTGAAGAAGGCGATGCTGCTGATGTTGCCCAGCAGCGCCAGGGCGATGAGGGGCCGGCGGCCGATCTGGCAGAAGGCATCCAGGGCATCTTCTAGTGTCTGCCGAGGGTTCCCGCTGAAGCCTCCCGCCGGGATGTAGTACATGGGTACGAGCAGCAGGGCCAGGATGATGAAGCCGAAGAAACCTGGTTGTGAGAGGGCGCCAGAGAGTCAAAGAACGATTTAGGTTGGAAGGGACCCTTAACATCATCAAGCCCTATTGTTAACCCAGCACTGCCAGGTCATCGCTAAACTATGTCACTCAGCACCACCTACAGAGTTTTCAAACACTTCAGGGATGGAGACTCCACACCCTTCCTTGGGGCAGCCTGTTCCAGGGCTCCACGACTCTCCTGAGGAAGAAATCGCTCCTTGGGTCCAACCCAAACCTCCCACAGGGTAACTAGAGGCCATTTCTTTTTGTCCTATCACTTGTTCCTTGGGAGCCCAACCCTCACCTGGCCCCAATCTCCTCTCAAGGTGTTACAGTATCACAGTATCAGCAGGGTTGGAAGAGACCTCAAAGATCATCAAGTCCAACCCGTTACCACAGACCTCAAGACTAGACCATGGCACCAAGTGCCAAGTCCAAACGCGCCTTGAACACCTCCAGGGACGGTGGTGACTCCACCACCTCCCTGTTGTTGAGAGCAAGGAGGTCTCACCTCAGCCTCCTTTTCTCCAAGCTCAAGAGCCCCAATTCCCTCAGCCTCTCCTCACAAGACTTGTGCTCCAAATTGTTTGCCAGCTTTATTGCTCTTCTTTGAACACACTCCAGCACCTTAATTGGAGCAACTTCAACAGTTTCAGCACCACTGTGGGCTGCCTGATCCCCTCTCTGCTAAACCTCCCTGCTCCATGGGACACCACCTATGCCACTCACTCCCACCTCTCCCAGCACCAGCCAGGCCTCCCCAGGCTTGGTTTGAAGGATCCAGCACCCAGAAGGAGCTTGGCTGATGTTGCAACAGACCTTCGGTGCCAACTGCCTGCAGCGGGTGCACATCATGCTTGTAGACAAACTTCTCCTCCAGCACCATCTGGACAGCAACAATGACCTGAGCCATGATGATAAGCAAGTCACCTGTGGAGAAAAAGGAAAAAGGAGGGGGAAAGGGAAAGAGGAGTTTGAGCCCCTATTTTGCTGCCAGGTTACAGGCTGTGTGGCACAGCCATGCATGGAGAGCTGGACACACACCCTGCAGGGGGTTATTTCCCCATCTCATGTCCATCCCACCTCCCCCAAGGGTCATCATATACCTGTTATCACCTCGCTGAGCTTGTGTTTCTGGTCGTGGGAGCTATTCAGGTCAGCCAACCCCACGACCACCAGCCCCACGATGGTGACAAGGATGCCCAGCCACTGGTTGAGCTCCAGCTTGCGGCCCAGGAAGGCAACAGAGAGGAGCCCAGTGAAGATGATGACGGATCCTCGCAGCATCTGGAAGCTGGAAGCACTGGTCATGTTCAAGGCTGCATGGGGAGAGACAGACCCATGCATGTGCTCAGCTAAAGCAACCACCCCTTCTCCTGAACAATCTGCTGTGGTAATTACGAGCAGACCACTCATTAATGGAAGAGGCAGCGACACTACCCCTCCGCACACCTACTCAAACCTGGCAGCAGAAATACTCCAAGACAACCCTGCTCCAAGGGACCTTTGTGCCCCTCAGGGCTTACTGAATCCTGTGCCACAATGTGATGGCATGAGCGGGAAGTGTTTGTTCAGACCCCTCTTAACCAGCTTCGGGGTCATTCCCCACCCAAAAATTGAATGCATTATGGAGTCCTGCAGGCCAACAGCTGGTCCCAGGCATAGCCAGGTCCTCACAGGACAAGGAGGGGACACAGAGGTTGCACCTCCATCTCCAGCACTTACCCACATACATGATGCTGGTCCCAGTCATGTCGCAGAGGGCAGGGGGCAGGAAGAGCAATGAGTTGAAAGGTTGAGATGGGGCCATGCTAGGCTCTGGCCTCCGACGATCCCTCCACATCAGCAGGTAAAACACCCACAGGCAGGAAAATTCCCCCAGGAACATGCCCACAGCCTATGAGAGAGTTGGGTGAAGGGAGGGCTGGCCCTGCTGACAAGTCATGTCAAGATCATGTCCTGAGCTGAGAGCTTACCTGCAGGAAGGGGTGCTGGAAGCTGTGCTCCACTGTCTCACCACAGCCAGCTGCACTGAAGTTATCAGCCCACCTATGAAGCAAGCAAGAGGAGAGGGTGGTGTGGTTAGAGCAGGGGGCTGTAGGGAACTTTGCAATCTCTTCAGGGACAGAGTCTACATCACTGCCCTGGGCAGCCTGTTAACAGGGCTTGACAACCCTTTCCATGAAGAAACTGTTCTGTGTCCTAAACCTCACCTGGTGCAACTTGAGGCTGTTTCCTCTTGTGCTATCACTTGTTCCTTGAGAGACCAACCTCCCTTCACGGAGTTGTAGAGAGTGAGAAGGTCTCCTGTGAGCCTCCTTTTCTCCAGAATAAACCACCCCAAATTCCCTCCTTACAAGACTTGTGCTCTTCAGCACTTTTGTTGCCCTTCTCTGGACATGCTCCAGCACCTCAATGTCCTTCTTGGAGTAAGCGGCCCAAAAATGAATCCAGTATTTGAGGTGCAGCCTCACCAGTGCCCAGTACAGGGGAACAATCCCTGCCCTAGTCCTGCTGGACACACTATTGCTAATAGAAGCCAGGATGATGTTGGCCTTCTTGATCACCTGGGCACACTGCTGGCTCATCTTCAGCCAGATGTCAAACAACACTCCTAGGTCCTTTTCCACTGGAGCCGTTTCCGTCCACTCTTCTTCAAGCCAGGAGCGTTCGTGAGGTTGTTGTGACCCAAGCAGAACCTCTCTACTCTCCAGCAGATCAACACTCCTGCCCTGTTTAGTGTCATCTGCAAACCTACTGACAGTGCCCTTGATCCTCTCATCCAGATTATCAATAAAGGTATTAAAGAAAACGAGCCCCAATACTGAGCCCTGGGGAATACCACTCCTCACATGTCCATGGGGAAAGAGACAGGAGAGAATGAGACATCACTGCAGCTGTCCTGACCTGCCAGCAGCTCCTGGCTTGGCTCCCAGCCCTGAGTGACAGGCAGGGAAATGGACACCATCATGTCACACAGCCCAGTGATCCAGTGTCCCTGCACAAATCACAGCACGCTCAGCCTGAGCCAGCCAGGCAGCACCATCTCTTGTTGAGTAGTCTGGGACAGCATGGTGAGGGGTCACCCCTACCCCTCCTCTCCTCACTCTGCCACCAGCCTTGTGGGGCCATGAAGCCCCTAAAAGGTGCTGGATCACAGGCTGGAGGCAACAGCTCTCATTACTCATACTCCCCTCCAGTCAGTTTTGGGGCACAAGTGCCCTCTTTTGAATATTCCAAGCAGCACAGAGGGCTATATAAACCCGAGCTGTGGTACAGGTCCTCACAGCCCATTTTGGTGAGGTTCTTTCCTGTTCAGTGACCACCCACATGGGGAGGTGACCTCAGCCTCTCCGTGGATGCTGCCCCTCCCCAGAGGACCCCCAGCACGGCAGTGCACTCCAACACAGGCAGGCAGGAAGGCACCCAGCTCCCTTCCGGATGCTTTTGCTGATGTTAAGTGGCCACAGACCTGCTGAGCTCAGGGAAAAAGGGCAGGAGCAGAAGCCAGGGCAAAGGGGGTTTCAGCCAGACCAGCAAGATCTGGGCATGACTCAGCCCAGGCTGACACACCACAGCCCCTCCACCACCGGCTGGCTTGGGGCTGTGTTTCGCAAGAGGTTTTGTTGGGCCACACACGAGTCTCATGAGCCGGCGAAGAGCTTGGGGCCATCTCCCACCTCTGCTCTGCCCCGTGGGAGCTTCTGTGCCTCAGTTTCCCCATCTGAGGACTAGCTGGAGGTTTGCCACACGGTGAAACGCTCCCGACTACCACGCGTCTGCCTGGTAGCAATGGGACAAACTGGCCTGGCAGGTCTGCCTTGCCCAGGCAGCTCTTCTGAGCATCATCATAATCATCCTTGCTGCAAGGAGCTCAGGGCTCAAGCCAGCCCCTGCTTGGCTTTTGTGGCGAGCTGGGGTGAGGATGCAGGACCAGGGAGTCTGGGTTTGAGGGACACACACACAAGCAGCTCCTCCCCAGCACCCCAGGGCCAGCCATGGCACCCACAATAGGACACCCACGCCCCTCAGCAGCACCCACAAGAGTGCTGGCAACCCTCAGCTCCTCCTGGCCATGCATACCCTCCCTTCTTCCCCCATCACCACGAGCGGGGTCTCCAAGTAGCAGCAGCAGCAGCTCCAGTCCCTGCGGGGCACCCCACAATCAGTCCTGCCCCACCTCAGTGCAATGGTAGTTGCCCAAGGTGGGGGGTGCAGAGGCCAGGTCCTGGCAGTGTCAACCCCTCAAGACGCGGCTGTGGCGGGGCAGAGGGCAGGTCCCGGGGCTTTGCCAACACAGCCTGGAGCAGCCCCAGGTGCACCCAGACCCTGCGTGGGGTCCGGGGAAGGCCAACCCCAAGGCCACACGTGGGGACTCGAAGACAAACTCCCCGGGGTGTGACGTCCCTGGAGCTCGGGGAGAACCGACAGGGATTGGGAGCCTGAAGATCAGGCTCCTTGCATCCCCGAGGGGAGTGCTGGGCCCGGAGGGGCCCGGGCCTGGATCCCGACCCGAGGAGGAAACGGAGCCACTGCGGGCCCCCTGCCCGGGGGTGAGAATACCCCCCAGACACCGGAAGAACTCACTTGGCCGCCAAGGTGTTGATGGAGCCGGTGAGCAGCATGAGGGCGGCCAGGCCCAGCTGATACCGGGACCAGGCCATTGCCCCACCGCCGCCGCCGCCTCCCGCCCTGCACCGGGGCCGCCGCCGGCACGGCACCGCCCTCCCGCCCCCTGAGGAGCTGCGCTCCGCCCCGCCGCGGATCCACACGCCCCTGAGGTCTATGGCCCCGCCCTTCCGCCTCGCGCTCTCGGGGCTTCGTGTCCCGGTACCAACTACGCCGGTGCTGGGTTGCCTCGATGCTGAGTTGCCCCCGTGCTGCCTGTCCCAGTGCATCCTGCCCCGATGCCACCTGCCCCGGTGCTGCCTTGCCCCGGTGCTGCCTTGTCCCAGTTCTGCCTATCCCGGTGCTCCCTGCCGCAGTGGTCCCTGCCCTGGTGCTCCCTGTCCCCGTGCCACCTGCCCCGGTGCTGCCTGTCCCGGTGCTGCCTGTCTCAATGGGCCCTGCCCCGACACCGCGATCCTCCGGTGCCCTGCTCCTCGTCTCGGTTTGAGGTGCTGTTTGTCCCCGTGTCCCGCAGGTGGCGCCATCTGTGCAGGCTCGGGCTCCTCGCCGAGCCCGGGGCTCGACTCCCCCGCCTTTACCGGGCAAAGAGGGAACAACGGAGCCCCAACTCCGGCTGGGGTTACGGTCCCTGGCTGCCCGGCCCGACCTAATCCTGCCTGGGTCAAACTTTGCCTGGGTTGACCCTGCCGGGGTAAACTCTGCTCGATCTTGCCTGGACTAAACCCTGCCGAGCTAACACTGCCTCGGCTAAACTCTTCTACCTGATCTAACCTTGCCCAGGCTAAAACTTGCCTGAGTTAGCCCTGCCCTGCCCGGTCTAACCCTACCCGGTCTAACTCTACCTAGACTAGCCCTGCCTGGATTAATCCTTTAGGGCTAGGTGTGGATGCTGTGCCAGGGACGCTTTTGGGTATCAGAACCCTCCCTAATGGACACAGCTCCAGGGCAGCCACCCCCAGCTCCTGGGGCTGATTCTCAAGAGGGGCACACCGACAATTCTCCTACCCCGGCCCTATTAGGGACCACCCAGGGTCTCACCACCCACCGCCCCAACCCGAGGGATGACGTCGGGGAGGCCTTGCAACGAGCTCCGCTGCCGTCCCTATGCCGGTCCCCCGCCCCCCGCGCCGGCAGCCTCCTCGCCAGCCAGGAGATAAATTGTTTTTCCATCCGACGTCAGCCCCG
>VWZE01017679.1:111125-121666 GCA_013396675.1 Eubucco bourcierii
CTGGAATGGGCTGCCCAGGGAGGTGGTGGAGTCACCGTCCCTGGAGGTGTTCAAGGCACGTTTGGACGTGGCACTTGGTGCCATGGTCTGGTCTTGAGGTCTGTGGTGACAGGTTGGACTTGATGATCTTTGAGGTCTCTTCCAACCCTGGTGATACTGTGATACTGTGACATCATGCCACAGATGACAGCGCAAGGCAGCCCATGTAGATGTTGCAGCAGGTTCCCTCTGCCCCATGGGTCACCCCAGTGTCCATATCACTAGCTCAAAGAATCTCCAGATCTCAGCACTGTGAGGGTTGGAAGGGACCTCTGGAGATCATCTAGTCCAACCCCCCTGATAAAGCAGGGTGACCCACAGCAGACTGCCCAGGATTGCGTTCAGAATTGCATCCTTCTCTTCAGAGAAGGAGACTCCATGTCCTCTCTGGGCAGCCTCACACAGTGCTCTGGCAACCTCATGGGAAAGAAGTTTTTCCTCATGTTCATCTAGAACCTCTTGGGTTCCAATCTGTGCCCATTGCCTCTTGTCCTGGTTCTGGGCACCACTGAAAAGAGTCTGGCCCCAAGCTCTTACACCTATCCTTTAGCCATCAGTCAGCATCAAGAAGATCCCCTCTCAGGCTGCTCCTCTCCAGGCTAAACAGCCCCAGGTCTCTCAGCTTTTCTTCATCACAGAGATACTCCAGTCCCCTCAGCATCTTTGGGTCCTCTGGTGAACTGTCTCCAGTAGCTCCCTGTCTCTCTTGAACTGAGGAGACCAAAACTGGATGCAGTACTCCAGATGCAGGCTTGCTAGGGCAGACTAGAGGTGCAGAATCCCCCTTGACTTGCTGCCTACATACTTCCTAATGCACCCCACTGCTGTCTCCTCCTCAGCCTTCACTGCCCAACCCTTCTCCTCTTCCTTGTGTATTGGAGGAGGTGGCAGGATGAGTCCCAGCTGCTCCCAGCAGTGCTGCTTTCTACTGGGGAGGAATTTTAAGTCACTCCAGCAGACTGTAAATATTTGGGCTAGGGCTGACAAGGAAAATCTAAATGCTTCAAGAGGGACAAAAGATCCCACAGGATGAGGCAGCAGGGATTTGGGTGCTCCTAAACCCTTTGGGACCTGCCCAGAGCCTCTTCCACCATGTGGCTTTCCCAGCTGTACCCCATCCTCTGCCCACAGCAGGCACCTGGCTGGAGAGGACTGGCCCTTGTGGGTCCCCATCACTCCCCTGGGGATGCTCCATCTTACCCAAAGCGGGTAGTGGAATTGAGGAACCTGGCGGAGGTGGTCAAACCTTTTGTGCTGTCAGTGGGCAGTACTGGGAAGATCCTGACTCACTCCTCTTCCTCATCAAGTGTTTACAGCCATGGTGAGAACTCTCTGAGCTTTCTTTTGCCTGCTAACTCTATCAGTCTCTCCTCTGAGACGATAAACTCCAGTCCACCATCCTCATGGCCTTTCCCTGGACTCCTTCCAGTATATCCATGTCTGACACAGACTGAGGAGCCCAGAACTGGATCCAACACTCCAGACATGGCTTTGCTAGTGCTGAGCAGAGGAGAAGGGGCCCCTCCCTCAACCTGCTGCTAATGCTTTGCCCTGTGAAGATCAGAATGCCCTCAGCCTTCCTTATAGCAAGGACATTGTTGGCTCATGGTCAACCTGGTGTCCACCATCACCCTTAGGTCCTCTTCTGTTGAGGTCCTGTTCAGCTGGGGTCACACCTCCCAGGGGCAGAACTTCACACTTCTGCTTGTGGAACTTCATGATAATCCTCTCTGATCACTTCTCCATCCTGTCCTGGTCCCTCTAGCATATCCACCACTCCCAGCCCTATGTCATTAGGAGCCCCCTTGCAGGTCCATGCCAATCTGTGGGTGACTTTGTCTGCAGGTGCCTTAGTGCCAGGGCGATTGTGCAGTGCTAGGCAGGTTGGTGGCTGCATGCAGAGGGCTGGTGGCAAAGCTCCAGCTAGATCAGCATTGTGCCTTTCTGATGGAGGTAGGGGAGGGTGGAGGGATTAGTCCACCTCTAACAAATGCATCCCAAGGGGATAGAAGGGTAACAGAGCCACCCAATACCATGGAACCACCTAGACACCTGATGCTCCCCACGGGTGCACCCTTTGGCAGGATGAAAGCTGCTTCTGGGATGAACCACTCTCTCCATCCACCACTGCCAGGACAGATCTGGTCTTTGCAGGCCTCAAGTTATTAGGTTAGGTGGTGACTCTGGCCTGGCTTTGGAAGGAGCTGATTTTCTCCATTTAAAAACAAGAGAGCGTCCAAAAGCTCTGCTAGTGGCCCCATCCATGGAGGTGATATCCTCACCTGTTCTAGTGTATCCTGACCACCAGCAATGCCCAAATTCCCTTGGAGGTTTGGATACAGATGGCCACACACAGTTTGAGGTATGTCTTAGGTCTACACTTCATGCATGTCATATCTGTACCTCAGTTTCTCCATGCTACTCAAGACAGAGCATTCAGCCATGTCCCACCTGAGTCACACAGTAGGTCCTTGTGGTCATTGGATGCTTCTTGCCTGTTACACAGAGAAGAGGGAGGTCTCTAGCCCCAGCACAGGCTGCAGAGATGCTACTAGGGGCAGGAAGGGGATGTGTTTCAAGGCACTCCCATAGGAAAAACCGCTGCAGGTTTCCCTCCAGCCTTGGATTGGTGGGTGATGGTGGAACTGTCCTACCCAGTAGCCTGAGGTCAGTCTCCCACTGAGCCCTGAGGATGCTGCAGCCCAAGATTCTTCTCCCACTGAGCTACAACCTAAGGTCCTTGTGGTGAGGTGTGAGGACGCTGCAGCCCTGGAAGAGCTTAAAGGTGTGCCACTTCCTTCCCCCTTTCTTCTATCCACAGGAAAAGCCAGGAGAAGGTGAAACAGAGGCTTATGCTGAAGCAATTGTTACCCTTCCCCATTTCTGCAGAACAAAAATGCAGAGCCGCAGAACAGGGAGGTCTCAGGATACCAGAACCCTTCACTCCCACCCCCTCACCCTCCTCACCCAGCACCCAAGGGAAGGAACAGAGCCAGTGCTGGGGTTCAAACCAACCTTTTATTTCTCTCTCTACTACTCAGCAGTACAAATAGACTTTGGCATGAGAAGCAGAGAAAAACCTTGCTGGGGGCGAGGCGGACAGGGGGAGAGGACACACACAGAGCATGGATCCCTATGGGTGCCTTAGGATGAGAAAGATGCAGAGAGTGAAAAGAAATTCCACAGAGCCGTCAGCGAGTTTCCCCCTTCCCGACAGATATTTATAGATTTCTATAGATAGGATGATAGTGGCATTTATAATAAATATCCTCTCTGGTATCTAACAGTATGTACAAGTAGTCAAGTATTAGAAATACATTGGTTTTCTTCTCTTAAAAGGTGAGAAAAACAAGCAGACTGGGTGCCTTGGCTGTCCCCAAAGTGCCCCTGGTTCCCCTCAGGGCTCAAATAGCATGTTGTGATGTCCCCCAGTGTCCTCACTGGCCAGTGTTTGGGTGCTAGCAGAGGGGACTGTGATCCTGGGCTGCTCTCTGTGGGGCTAAGGGGCTGCCCTTTGCGTGGAAAGAAGTTTTTGCCTCCTTCTTGCCAAGATGGGGTGGCCAGGAGGTGACCCCTGGGACGTTCTGGTTCTTAGTCCCGTGAGTATCCACTGGTCTGGGCAAGATGGGATGTGGGTCAAAACGGGACTGGTGCAACCTGGGAGCTGAAGAAGAAGAGTGAAAAACTCTTACAATGCTCCTGGTTGTCCCCAAAAAAAGGAGAATAGCTCAAGCTTTAGAGCTGCAGGGGAGGATGGAGATGGAGTCCCAGAACTGTCACAAGGGAGGTTGGAGTTGGGGGTCTCAGAGGTGCCACAGGGGTGGACAGATTTGGGAGTCCCAGAGTTGCTGCAAGACAGGACAGGGATGGGAGTCCCAGAACCACCACAAAGGAGGATGAAAATGGGGGTCAAGAGCTGCTGCTGCCCACCCTGCCTCCCGTGAGTAGTTTTGGGCTTCCCACTGCCTCGCCACCAGGATGATCCTGGGGATGCCCAGGTTTGCCCATGTAAGAAGGGTTAAACTAACCCCATAATGCTCTCAGAGGGCTGCCCAGCGAGTCATGGCAGGCGTTTTCGGCAGCCTACGTGACTCACAGCTTGTTTTCTGGGCCGCAGGGGCAGGCTGCTGTGTGCAGTGGACGAAAAAGCTCTGTCTAAGCCCCTCTTAGCCTGATTTGTCCATTGATGCGTGCTCGCCTTCACCACGGCGTCCCTCACTGCCCGGGGACCTGCCTTCCCCCAGGGCAGCCCACGGCTGGAGGAGGTCAAGGAAGAAGGGGATGGGACCTTGCTGCTGCCTGCTGTTGGTGCTGGGAGCCCCATATCCTTCTCTTCCTGTGTCCCTTGAGGCATCCAGTTCACATGCCTCCACACTCAGGCTGCTGTGAGGCTACCACGGGGCAACTATGAGGCTACCAAAGGACTGCCCCAGCTACTTACACAGAGGTATCATGGTAGGAGGTGCAGGTAGACCCCCTCCCCACCCCATCAGGTTAAAACCCTCACTAGCTCTTCAAGTTTCACATTTTTGAGGAGTGGTTTTTTGCAAAATAGAATAAAAATTAACTTAAGTTAAAAGAAAATAAACCAAACCCAGTAGATTCCTTCTTCCCGCTTCAGTGAGGACCAGAACAACTTCACTGTTGTTCCTGCATCCTCCTGGATGTCCTAACCTGCTGCATCCCCGTCCACAGCCAGACCCTGGGGTAGTTTCCTCCTGCCGTGACCAGCAGAGGTCCCTGGCCACTGGGCTTGCCCGTTGCGGGCGAGCAGCACCCAGTGCTGAGCATCCTGCATGCTGTCCTTGCCCACGGGGCCAAGGTGGGGGCCTAGGGGGGTGCAGGCGAGGATGGAGCGGGGCTACACGGAGCTACGGCGCTTGGTGAGCCCCTGGAAAGCTGCCAGGCTGTGGAGCCCGGTGGAGACGGAGCTGATGGCCGAGCGGCGGGCGTTGCAGAAGCATTTGTTGGAAGGTGTCTCCAGACAGCGGCCGGGTGAGGAGTGACTCTGCTCCACACAGGTATCCGAGGTGGAGAGGTCCCTGGGGATGATCATAGGGATGGAGTACTGCAGCTTCTCCCGGCTCTTGTACCACAGGCAGGAGCACATGGACTGGAAGTGGAGAACCTCGGCGTAGACGTTCCGAAAGCCACCCCCGCCGCCTCCCGTCGCTGCCGGCACGGCCGAGGAGGTGTCCGCGGCATGGACGCTGCTGGCCTGGCCGTTGCGGGTGAGCAGCGCTCGGTGCTCGGCGTCCCGCTTCTCGTCCTCGGCGTTCATGGTCATGAAGCGCAGCACCACCAGGTTGAGGAAAGCGCCGATGACAGTCAGCCCTGTCAGGATGTAGACGAAGCTGAAGGCCACGTACTGCGGCTTGTTCTGGAGAGCTTCATCCTTCTGCAGGGCCACGTAGTCCCCGAAGCCGATGGTGGTGAGAGTGATGAAGCAGTAGTAGTAGGCGTGGAAGAAGCTCCAGTGCTCGTAGTAGGAGAAGGCTGCTGCCCCGATGCAGAGGGTGCTGATGCAGGAGAAGAACCCAATGGTGACCATGTTGGCCATGGAGACCTCCGCCCGCCTCATGCCAAGGCACTTCTTGATGCGGTGGAGGAGGTATTTGACGAAGGTGTTGATCCTCTCACCCAGGCTCTGGAACATGACGAGAGTGAGGGGGATCCCCAGCAGGGCGTAGACCATGCAGAAGACCTTCCCCCCATCTGTGCTGGGGGCTGCATGGCCATAACCTGGAAGCAAAGTCACAGAGCTGGATCACCTTGGTGGTCTGAGAGGGGTCCAAGGTGTGCACCGCCTCAAACCACTTCCCCAGCAGAGTCACCAGTGGTGGACCCCAACCCTCACAGGTCTTATCCTCACCTCCAGCTACAAAGACTGACTGTGGATGGCTGGGCAGTTTGGGGAGGGGGAAACAACGACAATGGAGTCTCCAAATGAAAACAAAGAGAAGGGAGATGGAAAAGGTGAAAGCCTCAGATTGTGTGGAAATGGAGCTGTGGGACTGGTGGAGGGTGATGCACTAAGTGCTGCACTTCTGGGTTGGGAAGGGGAGGGGATACTTGGATGGACCCTGGCTGAGGTGGGTGGAATGTTCCCTAGCCTTGGGGGTTTGGAAACAGGAGTTGGCTCTTCCCTTCAACAGCCATCCCAGCTCCAAGTAGATGAGTGGAGAAGACCAGCAGATGGGGAAAACAGGGATTTTTAAGTGCTCAGGAGACTTAGCTCAGTCTTAGCTGCTACCTCAGCCCCATGCCCCCATGCCCCTGTGTCCCTGTGCCTCACTGCCCGCTCCCACAGCCAGCCCTAGAGGGGTTCCATCTGGGCTTCAATTAATCTCCTGCCCACACAACCCCCCTTGGACAGGACTTATTGTGCCTCGGTGCCAGCGGATTATTTGTCCCCTATGGATCCTGGGTGCCTGCAACCAGGCAGAGAGAGGGAGCCAGTGGGATGGGAGTGTGCCCAGCTGGGGTGCCTGAGGATATGCNTCTCCCTTTCCCTTTCCCTCTCCTCTCTTTCCCTTCTTTCCCTTTCCCTCTACCTTTCCCTTTCCCTCTCCCCTTCCCTCTCCCTTTCCCCCTCTCCCCCCTCCTCTCTCTTCCCTTCTCCCTCTCCTGTTCTCTCTCTCCCTTTCCCTTGCCCCCACTCACTTTCCCTTTCCCCCTCTCACTCTCCCTTCCCCTTTCCCCCTTTCCCCTTTCTGCTCACCAGCACCACACACCCTGGAGAAGCAGTGGTCCAAGGGCTACCAAGACTTTTCAGCTCCAGTACCCAGAGCCAGCAGGCCAGGGGCAGGGGCAGCACTCACCTCTTCAAGACCTATCCCAGAAAATTAAACTGGACCCAGAACCCACAGCCACATGATGCCACAGCAGCCCCTGCGCTGGTGAGAACAGTAGATAGGAGCCTGCCCTGATCTGGGGAATCCTGGCTGGATAGAGGCAGGTGGCTGCCCTTCCTGTCACCCACCCTGTCATCCTTGATGGAGGCCAAGGATTAAGCCAGGCCAGAGCAAGCTGAAAACAAGGATCATCCATACAAGCTCCCTCTGAGGAGCTGGTGTGACCTGTCCCAGCTGCCAGCATCGCCAGCCTGGGCTGCGACCATGGGAGCTGGAGGACACGACCAGAGAGCAGCGCTGCTCTCATTGGTGCCAGGTGCTGCCCTGCCCCTTCCCTCAGTGATGGAAAAGGGAACTGCCCCTTGCTGTCCTCTCCCTGCCAGCTGCTCGCTGTGACCTCCCCAACAGCAGGAGGACAGCGAGGCAATGCCAACCAGATGGCCACCAGCTTCCACAGCAGAGCTGGATGGTGCATTTTAACCCAGAACAGACACCAAGCCCTCACCCTGCCCTTCACCTCCTGCCAGACACCTCCACTCCCTGCCCCCCGGCCCCTCCAAATTTCCCCTTTCCTCTGGATCAGCCTGTCCAGGATGGGGTTTTAGGGTGTGATTGTAGGACACAAACTTCAAGCAGTGTCCGTGGGCCCTGTTGCTGCAGAGCACCCTCCTGCCTGCCCTGCATCCACACAGCCTCCCTCCCCCAGCTATATTTAGCTTGGTTTCCCAAGGGAAAGGAGTTTATGAGCTTTTGCAGCACGTCCAAGCATCCATCAATCTGCCAGCCCCGTCCTTTCCCCACTACAGCAGGCACTGCCTGAGGCTGAGGGAAGGTTGCTGAGAGAAGGGATTCAGCATCCCTGCTCCTCTCCATCTCCTGCCTTCCTCCTGCAGCCTCTCCAGACCTCCCTGCCGGCTCAGTGCTCCTCAAAGGGCTATCCCCAGCAGGATGCTGCCATGGGAGAGCATGGGCAGGGTGTGGTAGGCTGTGGTTCAGGGTGCTGTGAGCAGGCAGGGAGCACAGCCTGTGTCCCCAGGGAGAAGAGATGACATGTCCCTGAGGAACGCGGCCGGCTCGTGTCCTTTTTAGGGCTGTGGAGGAGCAGGGATGGATCTGGCCACAGCTCTGGAGAGCAGGTGCAGGTCCTGGCTGGCCTCTGGCCCAGAGCAAATCCCAGGCTGTCGGGAGCGATGGATGGTGGAGATTAGTGGGGCAGCTGCTGGGGATGGGAGAAGAGGTGCGTGGGGGGAACTTGCAGGGCAGAGGCTGGAGGGTGCAAAGGGTTGGGAAGGAAGCAAGAGGGATCATGGAAGGTGGCATTGGGTCCTGAAGGGGTATGGAAGGGGGTTTAGTCCTCCAGGGAGGGGATGGAGCCAGAGCAGGGGGAGGAAGGAGTGAGGGCAAGGGATGGAGGGTGCAAGGCAGAGGATGAGTGAGCCAGGATATGGGATGGAGGAGCAAGGACAGAGGATGGAGGGAGTCAGAAGAAAGAAATGGAGGGGCTGGGTGGCTGTGTCCACCTCCAAAGGGTGCCAGAGCCCTTCACCATGTTCTCTGACCTGCTGCTGATGCTTTCACTGTCCATTGCAGGAGTGATGTGGGATGGACGTGAGGGTTCAGGCATCCTGGCTCTTGGGTTATCTACCAAAGCATTGACCATTCTGGGGCTCTCTAACACTTTAGAGCAAACCCAGTTGCTGTCTCAGCCTGGGATGAAGACAATTCTGGTCCTTCCAAGTCTGAAACCCCACAGAGCAGCTGTATCTGTAAACACTGGAGAATCCACAGTAAGAGGTGTTCCAGGGACAGCAGAGTGAAGGAAAAGGTTCATCCTCCAAAGATGTCATCCTGCCCATGGAGCCCACCCTCCCCAAGCAGACTGCACATTGTCTGTCACAATGGCAAACCCGCAGCAACCTCAAGCTCCTAAAGACCCTTTAGCACCATCAGCACTCAGCCTTCCTCTTTTAAAGTACATCTTTAGATGCTGTCCAAGGCCCCTTCCAGCCTAAGCCTCTCTATGGCATTGCTCTTTTTCTGGCTTGCTTCTTGTAACTGGTTTTGTACAGTCATAGAATGCCACAGAATACACATGCAGGTGGAGTTGGAATATTAAATATATTTAATATATTTATTAATTAATTACTCAGCTCAGAGGCCTGGAGTACCTGCCCCAGGCACCTCCTCCTCCTGGCCTTCACGGAGAAATCCTTGGAGGTCTCTCAGACTCATGACTCATAGAATCATAGAGTGGCAGGTTGGAAGGGACCCCAAAGATCATCTGAAGCAGCCTTTCTAGGTGATAGTGTAGTTGAAATGAGACAGGCCACTATTCTGTCAAGCTCATCCAGTGTAGGGGGGTCCACTGCTTCTCTTGGGAGATGATCCCACTGTTCAGCTGTTCTTCTTTATTCCAGATGGAATATCCCCAGGAGCAACTTGTACCCTGCAGCTGTCAGAGGTGGAGGGAGTGGGTGGGCATCCCTCAGAAAATATCATGCCCTGGGCAGTATCCTCCTTCTGTTGTCAGCCCTGCAGCCATCCCCCTGCCCTATTGCTCCCAGTAAGGGCCAGCATCCCACTCAGCATTTAATTGGCATCTGTTTCCCAAGTTGTTCACTGGGTGATGTGAGCCCAGCCAAGGTACAAATGGTGCCTGGGCACTGTCAAGCTCTCCCCAGTGCAGCCCGGTCTGTGCCCAGCCTTGCCAGTTAACCACTTACCAGGTTGAGCCTGGGGACCTCAGCTGTCCCCAAGAACACAGCAGACCCAGGTGATGAATTTGGCACATGGGGTGCCCCTTGGCATTGCCTGGGAGGTGCCTAATCTCCTCCAGTCAAGCAAACATTGAGACAGAGAGCGGCTGGGAAAGGCAGCATGTGGTAGTCTGCCTTGGCAAAGATGGGGCTGGTACCAAGGGGCACAGAGCTCTCTGTGCTAGATGGGAACACACACACCTTGCAAAGCTCTGTCCCACCCTGGGCAGGCCTTGAGGGCTGTGGGAAGGGACTCAGCCTACTTAGGGACACCTTCTGGGCAAGGGAGGGTGGAAACAAAGGGATGAGACCAAGGAATTGCTGAAGTTGGAAGAGAGCTTTAAGATCATCAAGTCCAATCCCTAACCCAGCACTGCCAGGTCCCCACTAAACCATGTCCCCCAGTGCCACTGCTGCACAATTTCAGCCCCTCCAAGGATGGGGACTCCACCACTGCCCTGTCCAGCCTATTCCAGGCCTTGACAACCCTTTCCAAGGAGAAATTGTTCCTCATGTCCAGCTGAAACCTCCTTGGCATTACTTTCTTCCTATCCTATCATTTATTCCTTGGGAGAAGTCATCTCTTTCCCCTTCCTTCCTTCCTTACTTCCTTCCTTCCTTCCTTCCTTCCTTCCTTCCTAATATCTTCCTTCCAAATTTCTTCCTAATTCCTTCCTTCCAAATTCCAAATTCGTTCCTTTCTTCCTTCTGAATTCCTTCCTTCCGAATTCTGAATTCCTTCCAAATTCCTTCCTTCTGAATTCCTTCCTTCCAAATTTCTTCCAAATCCCTTCCTTCCTGTGAATCCCTTCCTTCCTCCCAAATTCCTTCCTTCTGAATTCCTTCCAAATTCATTCCTTCCTTCTTTCATGTCACATTCTATCCTTCTTTT
>VWZE01017679.1:136850-159350 GCA_013396675.1 Eubucco bourcierii
TGTACTAGTGGGAGGTGTCCCTGCCTACGGAACTAGATGATCTTTGAGGTCCCTTCCAACCTAAACCATTCTATGATTCTATGATTCTATGATTAATTCTATGATTCTGTGGTGTTGGCCTCACCAGCCATCAAGTGTTGGGACAGGATGAGTTGGGATGGGTTGTGTTGTCATGGAGTGGGTTGGAAGTGGATGCGCTGGGGTAAGATGTGCTGGGATGAGAGGGTTGGGTTTTTCCAAGCAGAACAATAACAAAGAGTCCTCTGAGACCCCAGGGCAGAGGCATGGTCCCCAAGGCAGGCTGGTTCTGCCCCCTGAGTGCTGAGACTGACAGATGCTACAGCATGCTCTGTTCTGCTCCTCCTCTACAGCCAAAGTCCACCACTGATCTTGGATCTGACATTCTTGGGGTTCCTTGGTTTTCTTTCTCGGGTGCTTTGGCCACTGACATAACCTGGACATATCCTGCAGAGGACCTTAGGCTTTGAAGCTAGGTGGAACCATCAGATCCACACTCCTACACCTCAGCCAGTGGATGCTGGTACAGGCTGCAGAGTTTCAGCTCATTTTCTGCAAAGCTTCTGCTTTGCCTGTTTCTGATGTGGTTTTGCCTGTGCCTGCTGCTGAGGTCCACGCAGAGGTCTCAGGAGCTGTGGCAACACCGTGCTCCTCGTTGTATGCCCAGGTGTGTTTGCTAACAAAACACAGGGCTTGGATATCTTTATAGAGCCACCCAGACAGAAGGTCTGGCTCTGCTGTTCATGCAGAAAGCAATTGCACAGCAGAAACAAGATGCAAAGTCCTCTTGGTGCTTCCTAACCTGGTGGGAGGTGGGGTTTCTACCATGACAGCAACCCCAAGCTTTCCATGTGTGCCTAGAAGGGGTTGGAGAACAGCAGCTTAGACAGATCTTGATTCTGGGGCTTGCAGCTTCTGGGACATGCTTAACCACTTCCTCTTGTCCTGGTCACTCAGCCC
Organism: Eubucco bourcierii; assembly: GCA_013396675.1. Taxonomy (NCBI): domain Eukaryota; kingdom Metazoa; phylum Chordata; class Aves; order Piciformes; family Ramphastidae; genus Eubucco; species Eubucco bourcierii. Next base: position 137,829 of record VWZE01017679.1, read on the forward strand.
AGGTCTGATGGAAGTTGCAGTTGCAAGAAGGGTTCCTGCAAGGAGAATATTCAGAGCAAGGAGTTGAGTTTGGTCTTCTCTTCCCATCATATTTCTGTCCACTGGGTGTGTGTGTTCTCAGCTTTGTCCTTCCTGACAGCACCAGCCTCCTGAAGCAGGAACTTCTGCACCACCTTGTTTTGGCAGGTTATTTCCCAGAGAAGTCCTTGAGCAATCCCATTATTCTCAGGTTTTAGAAAGGGGTTTGAAAGAGCCCAGGAGGCTGCTCCAGGCTCCTTGGGATTATAGAATCATAGATTTTCACTGGAAGAGACCTTTAAGATCAAGTCCAACCATTAACCCAGCACTACCAGGTCACCACTAAACCACATCCATCAGCACCACATCTGCATGGCTCTTCACTTCCTCCAGGAATGGGAACTCCACTATTACCCTGGGCAGTCTGTACCAGAGCCTGACAACCCATTCCATGAGGAGGTTGTTCTCCATGTCCAACCTAAACCTCTCCTGGCACAGCCTGAAGTAATTTCCTTCCACCCTATTACTTGTTTCTTGGGAGAAGAGACCAATCTCACGTTGCTCCTTTCAGGCAGTTGTAGAGCAAGATCTACTCTCAGCCTCCTTTTGTCCAGACTAACCAACCCTCAGCTTCTCCTCACAAGACCTGTGCTCTAGACCCTTCGCCAGCTTTGGTGCCCTTCTTTGGACACAGTCCAGTACCTCGAGGTCCTTCTTGAATGGGGAACCAAAAGCTGAACCAAAGATTTTAGATGTGACTTCACTGGTGTCCAGCACATGGGGGACAATCTCTGCCCTAGTATTTCTGGCCACATTATTACTCACCCATACCAGAATGTTGTTTGCCCTCTTGGCCACATAGGCACACACCAGATCATCTTTAGCTGCTGCTGACCACCACCTCCAGGTCCTTTCCCACTGGACACTTTCTAGGCACTTCCCCAAGCCTACATTATTCAGGGGATTGTGATCAGCATACAGGACCCAGCATTTGGCCCCGTTGAAGTTTATCCCATTGCCCTCAGCCCATTGATCCAACCTGGCCAGATCTCTGACTGCATCCCTGTTGGGCATTCTAGTGGGGTTGGCAGGGTACCCTGCACCCCAAGGCAGCAGTGAGGGCAGCAGCACACAGCCAGCCTGATCCTGTTGGCATTGTGGCTGCCTAATGCATCCTCAGCCTCTCCAGCCAGCTCGATTTAGCTCTGGTAAATGCTTTGATTTCCTGATCTGATTTTTTCTGACGTGAAGCCAGCCCCGATCTGTGAGCTGTTCTCCTTGTGTCGCTGGGGCTGGGTTGGATGTGGTCTCCCAGGACATGACACTTGTCTGCAGAGGTGAAGAGTGGGGGGAGCAAGCCACGTTCTCCACCACCCCCAGCAAATCCATAAAGGCAACCAATGTGCTGTGTGAGATGCAAACACCTTCCCCGCACACACTCTTCCCCCCCTCCCCCCAAAACCAAACCCAGCCTGGCAAGGGCCTCGTGATCCCTTAAAAACCCAATGAAAACACCAAAAGGGTTTGTTCGTGCCATCTGGAGCAAAAGAAAATGGAATTTTAATTAAAAACTCATGAGCCTGATGCTATAAATACATCATCTTGCTGTAAGTTATTCACCCGCCAGGAACACCAAGGTCTGATCCCGGGCTCAGCAAGAGGAGCAGAGTTGTTTTGTCAGTTCTGGGAATATAGGGCTTGTTTGGTTTTGGCTTTCCTTTTTGTTTTCTTTGAGTTGTTTTTTTTTTTTTTCCCCCACCACTTTCCTCACTTTCTTCCCAAACCCTGGTCAGCAGCAGCACCCAAAGCTTCGTTTTGGGGAGCCTCAGCCCAGCTCGGAGCTCTCTGCTCAAAGGCAGAGCTTGCCAACCCTTGGGTTGTGGCCAGCAGACCTCAGCAGTAGTGGAGGGAAGCATCACTCTCAGTTGATTTCAGACAGAATGACAGAATGTTAGGGGTTGAAGGGACCTCTAAAGACCATCCAGTCCAAGCCCCCTGCCAGAACAGGTCACACAGAAACACACCTGTGCAGGTTCTAAATGCCTTCAGAGAAGGAGACTCCACAACCTCTCTGGGCAGCCAGCTCCAGGGCTCTGTCACCCGCACAGTGAAAAGGATTTTCCTTATGTTCACATGGAACCTCCTCTTTGAGCCTGGATTTATTCTTTCCAAACACTGGGAATAACACACAGATCAAACCTTGAGGAAGTAGCAAAGTTGTGGTAACAGGCCCCAAACTGCCAGAGATGCTGCTCTCCCAGACCATCTGCCTCCACTTGTCAAGAGGAGACTCACACCAAGATAAAAAGGGTTAACTCTTGGCTCTGAAGCCTAATGATAGACATCTATACCTAACAGAAAAGGAAAAACTTCCTGTCAGCAGCACTGGGTGGGACCAAAGCATCACCTCATTCCCCAGTTTTGCCTCCATTCATGGAGAACAACGAGACAACCCCAGATGAGGACAGAAGCAGAACAGACCTACCCCTGTCTGACCACTTCCACCTCCAGGAGTTTACAGATATCCCCAAGTGCACACTGAAATCATAGATGCATGCAATGTTCTGGGTTGGATGTGACCTTTAGAGGGCATCTAGTCCAGCCTCCTTGCAGCCAGCAGGGACCTCTTTAATCAGGGCAGATCACTCAGAGTTTTGTCCAACCTGACCTGGAATGATTCCAGGGATTTGGCTTCCACTACCTCTCTGAGAAACTTGTCCCCACAGATACATTGACACTGGGGCAGAAGTCTTGGGAAAGTGATTCCATCCCTGATGTTTTTCACACCCAGGATTTCATTTAGGTCCTCCTCAAGCATCCTGTGCTGGGAATTAGCAGGTTCCCAGTGGCATGACAGAGACAGGAGCCAAGGAGACAAATCCTGCTCCCAGTCCTGTGGAGTTCAGGTGATTCCCTATACATAAATTCTGCCTCAGGACCTCCAGGAAGGTGGAGACTATCAGCAGGAAAGTGTTGTTGACCTCCTTCAGGACAGATAAAAGCTCAGAGGGAAGAGTTGTGAGAATGAGCAGCAGCTCTATCGGAAGAGATCTCCAATCCTCCATATTCACACATAACAAATTTTCTCCCAAAAATTACTGCTGGGAATTTCCTTGCAGGATGCTCCCAGACTCCATCACTGCTTGCTCCCGGGTAGGTCCCATGCCAAAAGATGTGGGATTCAAGCCATACCCAGACTGATTCTCAAGGAAGACAGACCAAAGCTGGTCTGGATGAGATGCAGAGCTCTGCTCAAAGGCTATTTATGGACAAAATCCACTCCCTGGACCCCTGCTCCAGTCCAGAAGTGATGATTTGGCTTTTACAGTGATACTTTTATGGGAAGAAGGTCTTCTCATGGCTGCTTCATTCCACTCTGAGGTAAGGGAACCACATGAGTGAGGAGTACAGAGGTGTAATAAACTCTTTCTGACATTCACTTATAAACCCTGCTGATGGAACTGCTCTGCTGACCCCATGGAGCTTCCTAGTCCAGGTCCTGCATGAACAAGGAGGCTCTGGGCAAATACTGTCTTCTGGAGCCAGCGGTGCTGGGAGGAGCAGGACCTGCTTGCAGCTACCTAGCTCTTCTCTTCTCCAGAGGTTACTGCCGTCTTGGAAGGCTCCCAAACCCACCAGAAGGAGCTCAGTGCTTCAGCACATCCTCTGCAGGGTGTTTAAACCAGTGTGAGGTGAACTGCCCTCTGAGATGCTGGCCCAGGTTGCCCAGAGAGGTGGTAGATGCCCCATGCCTGGCAATATTCCAGGTCAGGTTGGACAAGGTTCTGAGCAACCCGATCGAGTTGAAGATGTCCCTGCTGAATGTGTGTGGGAGATGGGGGTGGGGGATGTGGACTAGATGACCTCCAAAGGTCCCTTCCAACCCAAACTGTGATTCTATGCTGATCTCTCCCTCCAGACAAGGGAGGGAGACAAGTGTCTGGCCTGCAAATGGATGTGAAACATCGAAGTGGCTACAGAAAAATAGGGATTTATCACTATTTAAGCAGATCAAGCAAATCTAAGTTATTCAGCTTAAAACAGGGCACAGGAGGACTCATCAGAGCTGATCTGAAGCTTTTCTACACCCCACGCTCTGGCAGGGCTGGGGAGCAGGAGGAGCTCTCTTCTCTTGAGTGCTTTTTTAGGAGCCTGAGCTCTGACGGGCCAGGACACGAGGGAGAACTGGAAGCCACCAGAAAGCCCTCCCAAAATGCTGCCTTCTGCTTTGTTTGAAGCACACAACTTGTGCTGTCACAGAGACAGGCCCAAGAATGCTAATAAACGGCAAGCAATGTAAATATGCAGCAATGCAGTCAAAACAAGGACGGCCCAGAAGTTGCTCTGGCTTGAAGCGGCACATGAAGACAGCGACCCTGATCCCAGCAACATACCATGGGGGATTTTTAGCCAGTGTCTGATAAGTCCAGCCTAGGAGTGGCTGGTTTTGTCTTTGCAGGGTTGTGGATTCCATGGAAGCAGGTTTCCCAGCCCAAAACAACGTGGTTTGGGGATCCAGAACACCCTATGGGGGTTCCTCAGTCTGAGAGATCAAGCCTGGTGTCACAGAATCCCCAAATCCCAGCATGGTGGGGGGGGTTGGAAGAGACCTATGGGGATCATCTATTCCAACACCCCTGCTAAAGCAGGGTCAGCCAGAGCAGGTTGCTCAGGATCACACCCAGGCAGGTTTGGAATCTCTCCAGAGAAGGAGGCTCCACAACCTCTTCGGGCAGCCTGATCCAGGGCTCCAGCACCCTCGTGGGAAGGAATTTTTTCCTTCTGTTCAGATGGAAGCTCCCGGGTTCCAGTTTGTGTCTATTTCCCATTGTTGGTTTGATGGGCACCTCTGAAATGAGCCTAGCCCCATCTTGGTGTCTCACCATGCCACAGGCACAGCCAGAGAAGATACAGGAGGACTGGCACAAATTGAGTTATCTCCTGCATCACTCACAGCTACTTCTTTTATTCCACCACTGAGATTTGGGAGATATTGGTGCCCATTGTGCAGACAACCAAGTCCATGGACACTCCACATGTCCTTGTCCGTAGTCACAGGGTACAGACACCTCCGTGCAGTGCACCAAAGCCAGTCAGAATGGCACCATTTCTGCTCACCAAAGAAGTGGTGGCAGGTTCTGTCCCCTATGTGAAGCTGCCCCACGCAGTGCACCAGCACAGGCAACTTGCTCCAGGATGGGATGGAGCCAGGCACAGACTGGGGTGGGTTAGCAGGAGACACTGTGTACAGGTTGGTTCCATAGAGGCTGGCCACCTCTTGTGCATGCCTGAGATGGAAGCATCGACTGTGTCCTCTCAATCCTGGGCTCTCAACATCACAGAACTGTGGGATTGTTTAGGCTGGAAGAGACCTCCAAGTTCATCATGTCCAACCATTGACCTGGCACTGCCAGGTCACCACTAAACCATGTCCCCCAGCTCCACATCCCCATGGCTTTTCGATTTCTCCAGGGATGGGAACTCCACTGCTGCCCTGGGCAACCTGTTCCAGGCTTTAACAACCCTTTTGGGGAAGAAATTTTTCCTCATGCCCGACTTAAACTTCCTCTCATGTAACTTGAGGCTGTTTCCTCATCCTGTCACTTGTTCCTCGGGAGAAGAGACTGATCTCATCTCGTTCCAACCTTCTCTCAGGGAGCTGCAGAGAATCTCCCTTCAGCCTCCTTATCCCCAGCCTAAACAAGTCCTGTTCCCTTAACTGTTCCTCACAAGACTTGTGCTCTAGACCCTTCATCAGCTCTACTGTCCTTCTTTGGACATATTCCATCACCTCCATGTCCTTGTTGGTGTGACTGGTCCAGATCTGAACCCAGTGTTTGAGGCATGGCCTCACCAGTGCCCTGTACAGGGAGACAATCAGCGCCTTAGCCCTGCTGGCCACACTGTTGCTGACACATACAATCCAGAGCAGAATCCTCTCTCTCACCAGGACTTCTGGTACCCCAAAATGGGTGACACTCAGCAAGGCACAGCAGTCTCGGCCTGCCCTGGGGTTTCTCCTTGTGCCTGCAAAGATTGTTGACCTTTAAAGTTCCCTTTCAGCCCAAACAATTCTGTGATTCTCAGTCCCTCTGCCTCCCCACACCAGGGAGGTTTCTCCAGGACCGTGCCAGGCTTACGTAAAGCCCAGAGAGCTGCAATAACAGCAAGGATGTTTGGCTGGCTGAGGTTGAGCTGAGCTGTGAGCTGCTGCCAACCTCTTCTTCTCCTGCCAAGAGAACAGTGCACAGGCTCTCAGGACTTGCTGCGAGCCCAGCCAAGGAGTTGCTGCTGGCATCTGCCTGGAGCTTTGGGAAGAGTCCTGGGTTATGTATGAGAAGGACAATAAGTGGTGAACAGTCACCTTGTGCCAGATCCAAACAGTGCCCACGGTGCTGGCTCTGACCAGAGGTGCTGTGGGATGTCCAGGGATGGACTAAGAGTAATGGGAGTGGGAGGAATCATGTGGAGGAAAGCTGGCTGGGATGGGCTGGAGATGTTGTTTTGCTAAGAGAAGGACAATCATGGAATCAAAGAATTATTTTGGTTGAAAAGGGCCTTTCAGATCATCAAACCCAAGAGTTAACTCAGCATTGCCAGGTCTCCACTAAACCATGTCCTTCAGCACCATATCTACACATCTCTTCAACCCCTCCAGGGATGGGGACTCCACCACTGCCCTGAGCATCCTGTTCAAGGACTTGACACCTTTTTTAGGGGTGAAATTGTTCCTCATGTCCAACCTAAACCTCTCATGACACAAACTGAGTTCATTTCCTCTTGTCCCATCACTCACTGAAGTAGCATGGGACCCCTCTTACATCCCAGGCTGGCAGTTGCTGCTCAGCTGTGGATGGAAAGATGTGAGGAGTTCTTCTTTGCTATCTCAAGTCCCTACAAACTCCAACTACCCATGAAAAGAGTGAGATTACCTTTAGCTACTCCCTGGACACAGAATGGAAGGAGAGCATCATCCTTGTGAGAGATCTTCTGAGGGGCAGTTGAGGGAACTGGGGTTGTTTAGGCTGAAGAAGATGGCACTCAGAGAAAACCTTCTCACTATCTACAACTGCCTGGAAGAGGATTGGAGTGAGGTGGGGATCAGTATCTATTCCCAATGACCAAGTAATAATGTGCTGCCATTACTGGGATAGATGGTGCCAGGCTTGGGATGGACTGGAATGTGTGCTGCCAGAGTCAGGAAGGGCCCTGGTGGTGGAGAAATGAAATATTCTGCTCATGTGAACATCCAAGAGCTGAATGTTTGGTAAAGAAGAGGGAAATCCCACAAGGAAAGGCAGTGCAATAGGCCTTGGAGAGCCTTTGTGGGGGAGGAAAGCCCAGGGAGTGGTTTCAAAGACCAGAAATCCTTTTCTCCTTCCACATAGGTGTCTAAGGAGGTCACATGAGGAGGTAGCTGGCCCAGGGGCTGAGCTGAAATCATCCTTTCCCAAGCTGAAATGGAGGACACTGCTCTGGGACTACTGAAATGGGATTTCTTTAACCTCCTTTCAGAGAGCTGTGCATACCTGAGCTGCCAGAGGATCTGTAGGCCTTTGGAGCTGCACATGTGTGCAGCTGCTGGGGACAGGACCATGGAGTAAAGGAGGAGAGAAACCACAGGAGATACCCTCTAGATATTAGCATAGAATCATAGAATGGTAAGGTTGGAAAGGGCCTCAAAGATCATCTAGTTCCAACCCTCTACCATAGGCAGGGACACCTCCCACTAGTACAACTCACTCAAGGCCTCATCCAACCTGGCCTTGAACACCTCCAGGGAGGGAGCATCCACGACCTCCCTGGGCAGCCTGTGCCAGTGCCTCACCACCCTCACTGGAAAGAACTTCCTCCTAACATCCAGTCTAAATCTCCCCTCTGCCAGTTTAAGCCCATTGCCCCTTGTCCTGTCATTGCAGGACCTTGTCAATAGTCCCTCCCCAGCCTTCCTGTAGGCCCCCTTCAGATACTGGAAGGCTACTATCAGGTCCGCTTGAAGCCTTCTCTTCTCCAGGTTGCAGAGCCCCAACTCTCTCAGCCTGTCCTCATAGCAGAGCTGCTCCAGCCCTCTGATCATCCTCATGGCCCTCCTCTGGACCTGCTCCAGCTCTTCCATGTCCTTCCTGTGCTGAGGGCTCCAGAACTGCACACAGTACTCCAGCGTCTCTAAACCTGGGCCAGCAAGCATCACCTCTTCTATGACCAGCCATCCCCTGGCCATGGTTTGGCCTTTGCAATCCCACAGATGCTGGAAAGGCCTAGAGGATGGAGTAGCTCTAATAAAATGCACATCTTCTTCTTTCCCGTGGTTGTCTCCACCTGCACCAGACAGGCCTCGAGGTGATGTGGCAGGTCTACAGCCAGAAGCAGGGTTGGATCCAGCCCTTTGCCATGTCCAGATGGCTCATCTGCGGGATGCTGTGACCTAGATCACGTCCCTTCCCTCACCCTGGCTACGTGAGAGCCCTTGCTGGGAACACAGCAGCTTCTGGGCACGTTGATTTGTGCCATCCGGTGCTGGCATCGGCTGGCACCAGGTACTTAGATGCTATGAAGGGCAAAACCCCTTTTCATCTCATTTCCAACACGCCTGAAGCTTGGCATGGGTCCACACGGTTGGCAGTGGTTCCTCCATGCTCAGGCAGCCAAGGATTGCACTGAGAAGCCTGGGAAAGAGTGGACAGAAGGGAGTGATTGTTGGGCTCTGATGAGAGGGATTCCTCACCTCTTGCAAGTGAGAGAAAGTCATGCCCCAGCTGGGCAACTCCAGCCAAAAACCAGACACATCCTCCCATGGCACCCAGGATGCTTCTGGCATCTGTATTCTGAGCAGCAGAAGGGTAAGAGGTGTCAGCCAGGAGTTACAGACACAGGCACCCAGCAAATTATGGAGACAGATCCTGGGTTCAGTTTTGTCCAAGAAGGACAGGAAAGCTGGGGAGGGACTATTTACAAGGTCTTGCAATGACAGGACAAGGGGCAATGGGTTTAAACTGGAAGAAGGGAGATTTAAACTGCGTGTTAGAAGGAAGTTCTTTACAGTGAGGGTGGTGAGGCACTGGAACAGGTTACCCAGGGAGGTTGTGGTTGCTCCCTCCCTGGAGGTGTTCAAGGCCAGGTTGGATGAGGCCTTGAGTGACCTGTACTAGTGGGAGGAGTCCGTATGGCAGAGAGCAGGGACCTGCAGCAGGAGCAGGGAGGTCATTCTCCCCCTGTACTCTGCACTGGTTAGGCCACACTTTGAGTACTGTGTCCAGTTCTGGGCACCTCAATTGAAGAAGGACATTGAGGTGCTTGAGTGTGTCCAGAGAAGGGCAATGAGGCTGGGGAGAGGCCTCAAGCGCAGCCCTATGAAGAGAGGCTGAGGGAGCTGGGATTGTTTAGCCTGGAGAAGAGGAGGCTCAGGGGAGACCTTCTTGCTGTATACACCTACCTGAAGGGTGGTTGTGGCCAGGAGGACGTTGCTTTCTTCTCTCAGGCAAGCAGCACCAGAACAAGAGGACACAGTCTCAAGCTGTGCCAGGGGAAGTTTAGGCTGGAGGTGAGAAGAAAGTTCTTGACTGAGAGAGTCATTGGCTGCTGGAATGGGCTGCCCAGGGAGGTGGTGGAGTCACTGTCCCTGGAGGTGTTCAAGGCACGTTTGGATGTGGCACTTGGTGCCATGGTCTGGTCTTGAGGTCTGTGGTGATGGGTTGGACTTGATGAGCTTTGAGGTCTCTTCCAACCTTAGTGATACTGTGATACTGTGAGTTGGAACTAGATGGTCTTTGAGGTCCCTTCCAACCTTACCATTCTATGATTCTATGACACTGAGATTCTGGAACACGTCCAAAGAAGGGTAATGGAGCTGATGAAGTGTCTAGAACACAGGTCTTGTGAGGAGCAGCTGTGGGAATGCGGATGGTTTAGACTGGAGAAAAGGATGCTTAGGGGAGACCTTCTCACTCTCTACACCACTGTTTGCAAGAAGGCTGGAGTGAGGTGAGGTTTGGTCTTATCTCCCAAGGAACAAGTGATAGAACAAGAGAAAATGGCTTCATGTTGCACAAGGGAAGATTTAGGTTGGGCATAAAGAACAATTTCTTCATGTAAAGGGTTGGCAAGGCCCAGAACAAGCTGACCAGAGCAGTGGTGGAGTCCCCATCCCTGGAGGGACTGAAAAGCTGTGTAGATGTTGTGCTGAGGAACATGGTTTAGTGGTGACCTGGGTCTCAACATATCAGCACATCTACAAGTCTTTCAAATCCCTCCAGGGGTGAGGAGTCCACCAGTTTCCCTGGTAGCCCACAGGGCTTGGGGCTGTGCTTCCAAGAGGACCAAATGGTGTAAGATGAAAGACTGGACTCTTATGCCCCCAGGCAGACCATTTTGCTTGTCCTTAGGACTCCTTGGCACATCTTTGTTGATCTGTTCTTGAGGATGTCCCTTCATTGCCCTCGTTTCCTCTGCTTTCTAGAATTATTTTCCTCATCCTTCCTCCCCTCCCTTGCTGCTCTGTTGAGCTGGGACTTTTCTGCTGGTCACCAAGAAAGCAGGACAGGAGACAGCATAGTCCCTTCCTCTTTGCAGACCTACATTTTGGCAGTATCAGATCTACCTGGCACTGCTTTTTCTCAGATTAAAGCAAATCCCATTCCTCCTGACTGTTGTTGGAGGTCACATGTTGCAGGACCACTGGAAGAGCAGAAGGCACTGGTGAACTGGTGGTGAGATTTCAGAGCATCTGTGTTGACTCCAGCAGAGAGCGTAGGGAGGGAAAAGGAACTGAAGACATCTGTGTCCTCATCTGTCATTAAATCTCATCCTGCTGGGGGAGTTGGAAGGGTCCTCCAGAGACCAACCAGCCCTCTTGCTGAAGCAGGGTCACCCACAGCAGGTTGCCCAGGTAGGTTTGGAATCTCTCCAGAGAAGGAAACTCCACAACCTCTCTTGTCAGCCTGCTGCAGGTCTCCAGCACCCTCAAAGAGTTGTTTGAAGCAAGAACAGAAAAGCGTCAGGGAGCAGTGAGAGGCAGGAAAGCCACAAGCGCCTGATGTGACAGCAGAGGAATGAAATCAGAGGAAATCCAATTTCCACCAGAAAGCAAAAATAAACCCTGACAGGCAAGAGGAAGAAAGGAACAGCGTGTCCCCAAAGCCACCACTCTGCCAGGCAATGCCCAGAACCCAACTTGACAGGCAACAGCATCCTGCAGCTCTGGGGTCCTGGTCCTTGGAGATGATTGGGATCCTGAGCTATGTCCCAGTTGTGTCTCAGCACTCTGCCCTACACAGGACTCTGCCCTACTCTGGGCTCTGGTTCAGCCCAGTTCATTACTAGGACTCTGCTTGGTGCCCATAGTTACAAACCCCTCTGAGATCAGTGATGGGGAGCCCAGGGGAGCTGGGGTTTCACTGTGCTGATGCTAACAAGCCCTGAAGGGCTTAGGTTTCATACCAGCCTTGTGACAGCAGTAAGGACCTCAGGAGGGTGAGGGTAGCTTTTGCACATCAGCCAAAGTCAGGCCACAGGGATGGAGTGGGATATTGGTTGCTTAGGTGGGAACTTCCCAGTCACCTGGCCAAGCCCCTTCCAGCTGATCTTCAGGAGTTCTCACTTTGCAGACTGACATCTAGGTTTAGGTTGGACATGAAGAACGTCTCCAAATGTGGTTAAGGCCTGGAAGAGGCTGCCCAGGACAGCGGTGGAGTCCCCAGCCCTGGAGGGATTGAAAAGTCTTGTTGATATGGTACTGAGGGACATGGTTTAGTGCTGATCTGGCCTGGAATCATCTACTGTAAGAGGATATGTCTCTCTCTCCTTTGAGTTTTGAAGTCTGGAGACCAGTTTTCTTGAAAGCAAGCCTTTTCCTTTCAAAGCCTAGAGGTTTTATCTTCCTTTGTGCTCATCCTTAAAGAAAAAAAAAAAGCTATTCTTGCAGATGATGCATTTCATGGATCCCAGTGACCATCTGAGTTCAATCCTGGGCAGAAAGAGAGGCTATGAATGAGCCTGGGGCTGCAGAAGAGGAAGGGAGCAAGCAACAAGAGCATCTGTGAGAGTTTGGTGCTCTTTTTTCCTGTCTTTGGCAACCTGCAGACAGATGATGCTCAACCTCCTTTTGTCCAGCCTAAACAGCCCCAGTTCCCTCAGCTGCTCCTCACAACACTTGTGTTCTAGAGCCTTCACCAGCTTCATTTCCCTTCACTGGACCTGCTCCAGAACCTCAATGTCCCTCTTGTGGTGAAGGGCCCACAACTGAACCCAGGATTTGAGGTGTGGCCTCCCCAGTAGTGAGAACAGGGGGACAATCCCTGCCCTAGTCCTTCTGGCCACACTACTGCTGATCCAAGCCATGGTGCTGTTGGCCTCCTTGGGCACACTGCTAGCTCATCTTCAGCTGGTTGTCAACCAGCACCTCCAGGTCCTCTTCTGCCAGGCAGTTTCCAGCCACTCTGCCCCAAGCTTGGAACGTTTGTGCGGTTGTTGTGACCCAAGGGCAGTACCCAGAACTTGGCTTTGTTAAACCTCAGCCCATTTGGCACAGCCCAGCAGTCCAGCCTGGCCAGATCTTTCTGCAGAGCCTCCTGACCCTGCAGCAGATCAGTGCTCCCCTCCAAATATGTGTCATCTGCAAACTGACTTAGAATGCTCTCAATTCCCTCATCCAGACCATCGGTAAAGATATTAAAGAAACAGTCTCCGGTTCTGCCCTTCACACATGGTGGAACCTCAGCATGGGTGATGGGCTTGTAGGCCCCCAGTCTGGGGACCCACAGGCAGGATCCTGACAGTTCCTTGGGACTGAGAGCTGGTGCAAGCTTTCCCCAGGTGCCCTTCCTGCAGACAGTCTAAAGAAACAAGGTCAGGATCCCATCTTCAACAGCAGCCTTGAGAAGGTGCTTGTAAAGATTGAAAAACCCAATTCAAGGGAGAGGAAACCCAAATTCTGGGCAAACCTTCTCCATCCCACCAAAATAGCCAAGTCTGCCCCTGGCCCTCAGTGCTAATAAATCCCTCTGCCAGAAGAGTCCTGCCTATCCCTGTGCTGTTCCTCAGCCACAAATGTCCCTCCAGGCATCGCCTGCTGAGCCTGTGCTCTTGATGATGCCCTTGACAATGTCCTTCATCCCAGATGGAAACTGGTCTGCAGGGACAGCATGCTGCAGAGGGGGGGCAGGTCTCTGCAGCTTGGGGCTGCAGGTTTTGCTTCTCCCCAGGTTTCTGGAAAGCTTGATGGCAAACTGGGACATGCCAAGGAGGGTGCAGAGGATTACTGGTTTCACCAGGTGAGGTGGCTGGCCACCTGCAAGAACAAGGACTGCTGTGGTCTCCTGCTCACAGCCCATGAGGTGGGTACAAGGACACTAAGGTGTTCCTGTTCCTGTTCCCTGTGTTGTCGCTGATCATCTGAAGAGCTCTGGAAGAGATGCAGAGCATCAGCCTCCCCCTCCACTGACCACAGCCTACCTCTGAGGGCCTCATAAATGGAAAACATCAATATTTGATGGCTCCTGTCAGCTGTTTTGTTCTCAAGGTGAAGGAGAACAGACCCCGTGTCTGCCCAGCTTGTGTCTGTGCAGTGCTGGAGCACCACAGAGGGGCCAACATCATGTCATAGAATCACAAGGTCATGTATTTAGGTTGGAAAAGGCCTTTAAGATCATCAAGTCCAGCTGTTAAGCCAGCACTGCTAGGGCACCACTAAACCATGTTCCTCAGTAGCACACCAACACAATTTTTCAATCCCTTCAGGGGTTGAACACTGCCTGGATAGCCTCTAACAGGCTTTGACAAACCTTTCCATGGATAAATAGCTCATGTCCAACCTAAACCTCCCCATGTGCAGCTAGACACTCTTTCCTGTTGCCCTGTCATCATTCCTTAGAGAGGAGGTAGACTTCCACCTCAAATCAACCTCCTTTCAAGGAGTTGTAGAGATCACAAAGGTCTCCCTTTAAACCTCCCTTTCTCCAGGCTTCATGCCAGAGCTGGTTCTTCCTTCACAAAAAGCATCATCTCAGCTCATACAGAGCTACAACAGACTCCATCTATCCAGGTGGAAAGGAGCAAGGGGGCCATGGTGGGGTGTGGGACCAATAGCCTGGCCACAAACCTGTCCCCCACAGGCATGGGGCACAAGACAAGAGGCATCACATCCTGCCACAGTGACCCTCTGAGCAGATGGGTCTGGGAAAGCTCTGTGGTAGATGTGCTTCTGATGGAAAATAGTTTCACCTAAATTGGGCATGGGGCTCAGTTTGAGGAGAAGCCATGCCTGCTGCCAGGTTGCCATGCCACATTGGCAGAACTATGGGCTTTTTTCTGCATTAGGTTGTTCCCCTTAAAATATCTGCTTGGAGTTTGTTCTTCAAATCCTTTTTCCATCAAAACAATAAAGAAAAGGAGGTCAACCAAGCTGGAGTTCAAGGTTGCTGGTGCATGGCCAGCAGTACCAACCTGTACCAGAGCAAGGAGGTGGGGAAGCTCAGGGCTCTAATCAGCATCTGACTAAGTTGATGCTGGGCATCATCCTGCTGGAGTGGGGCCTTTCAGAAGGCCGAGTTCTCCATCCTGCGTTTGAGTCACACAAGCCCAATAACAATCCAGGCTTGGGGCAGTGGCAGGAAACCACCCAGCAAAAAAGGACCTGGGGGTGCCAATGGATAGCAGGTTGAAGATGAGCCAGTGTGTGTCCAGGTGGCCAAGAAGGCCAAGAGCATCCTGGCTTGGATCAGCACTGATGTTGTCAGCAGGACCAGGGCAAAGATTGTCCCCCTGTACTCAGCACTGATGAGGACACACCTTGAATCCTGAGTTCAGTTTTGGGCTCCTCACCGCAAGAAGGACATCGAGTTGCTGGAAGATGTCCAGAGAAGGGCAATGAAGCTGGTGAAGGGTCCAGAGCACAAGTGTTGTGAGGAGCAGCTGAGGGAGCTGGGGTTGCTCAGGTTGGAGAAATGGAGGCTGAGGGGAGACCCTGCTCTCTAACAGTTCCCTGAGTGAAGGTTGGAGCCAGGTGGGAATCAATCTCTTCTCCCAAGGAACAAACCACAGGATGAGAGCAAATGGACTTAAGTTGTGCCAGGGGAGATTTAGTTTGAACACTTCTCTGGAAGTGTTGTTGAGGCCTGGAACAGGCTGCCCAGGGCAGTGTTGCAGTCTCCATCCCTGGAGAGATTTAAAAGCCATGTAGATGTGGTGCTGAGGGATGTGGATTAGTGCTCACTTGTCAGTGCTGAATTAACCATTGGGCTTGACCATCTTAAGAGGTCACATCATGCAGACTTCTTGTTGGGTTCCTTGAGCAAACAGCCCTGTGAAGCTACCTATGTGTAGGGGTTCTCCTTCTTTTGCTAGGAGTGTCACCCTAAAAGTCAGTCTCCATGATCCCACCAGGATCAATGTGGTTGTGATGCCCCAGGGAGCCAACTCTGCAGCTGGAGGTGCTGTAAATCAGGAGGAGCAGGAGGTTTTAGCTGTCACCACTCTGATATGTGGAAGGTATTTTTAGCAGCTCTAGTCTGTGGGCTTGTAGTGGCATTACCCAGGGTGCTTGCACCATCCTTGTCCCTCCCAGGGCCAATGAGGCAGGGTAGGGACTGACTCAGAGACTGAATGCACCTCAGCACTCATAAAGTGTCATGTTGCTTGTTGGACTTTGGGGAATATGCTGAGGGCGTCCTGGGACTCTGGAAAATGTTAAGGTGAGAACATTTCTCCAAGAGGGCCTTCTGATGCCCTTAGAATCATAGTTTTGATTGGAAAAACATCTCCATGGCTGTTGAATACTTACAGAGGTGGTGACTCTGCTACTGCCCCGGGTAGCCTGTTCCAGGGCTCAATGACCCTTTTGCCAAAGATCTTCTTCCTCATTTTTAACTCAAATCTCCCCTGGTACAACCTGGGTCTGTTTCCCAGAGATGTTGTGGAGCCTCCTACTCTGGAGAGATTCCAAACCTGCCTGGAAGTGATCCTGAGCAAACTGTTCTTGGAGACCTGTTTTAGTGTCGGGGTTGGACTAGATCTCCAGAGATCCCTTCCAACCCTCACCATGCTGGAATTCTGGTGCCCTTCCCAGGAAAACCCTGCAGGAGTTGGAGCTTCTAGTCCCATGTCATAGAATCATAGAATCATAGAATGGTAAGGTTGGAAGGGACCTCAAGGATCAGCTAGCTCCAACCCTCTGCCATAGGCAGGGACACCTCCCACTAGCACAGGTTACTCAAGGCCTCATCCAACCTGGCCCTGAACACCTCCAGGGAAGGAGCAGCCACAACCTCCCTGGGCAATCTGTGCCAGTGTCTCACCACCCTCACTACAAACAACTTCCTCCTAACATCCAGTCTAAATCTCCCCTCTGCCACTTTAAACCCATTGCCCCCTGTCCTGTCATTGCAAGACCTTGTCAATAGTCCCTCTCCAGCCTTCCTGTAGGTCCCCTTCAGATACTGGAAGGCTACTATCAAGTCCCCTTGAAGCCTTCTCTTCTCCAGGCTGCAGAGCCCCAACTCTCTCAGCCTGCCCTAATAGCAGAGCTGCTCCAGCCCTCTGATCATCTTTGTGGCCCTCCTCTGGACCCGCTCCAACACTTCCATGTCCTTCCTGTGCTGAGGGCTCCAGAACTGCACACAGTACTCCAGGTGGGGTCTGACAAGAGCAGAGCAAAGGGGCAGAATCCTCTTCCTTGCCCTACTGCCCACACTGCTCTTGATGCAGTCCAGCACTCAGTTGCTGTCTGGGCTGCATGTGCACACTGCATGCTTCTGTTGAGCTTTTCATCACCCCAGACCCTCAGGTCCTTTTCCTCAGGGCTGCTCTCAGCCATTCACCATGTCCTGTGTCCCCGTGACTTAGCCAAGCCTGATCCCAGTGTGATGACCTTTTAGTTATCAACCAAAAGATCGTGGCTGGCCTTAGATGAAGACACATCTCTGGCTGGCCTGGAGGAGGCAAGATAGGGCTGTGCCTGCACCAGCGTTGGCTGTGATTGCTGATGCTCCTGGGATGAGCTGAGGCCCCTGAGGGCAAAAATGATCCTCAGTCATGTTATTAAGGATTGAGTCATCAGGAGGACAAGGACATCCAAATTAGTTGTCCAGGCAACAAGGATTCTGGTGCTTCCTTCCCACCCCTCTTTTTTTTTTTTTTTTTTTTAATTGGTGATTTCTGATGGAGTCACTTGGGACTGCATGGGTTGGGGATGGCAGAGGCAATTCCCACACAGCCAAGCCCTCTGACAGATGCCTGCAGGTCTGGGGAACTTCCAACCTGCTTAGCCCTTGCAGAGAAAGCCAATTACTGAAACTGGGTAACTCCAGGTTAAGTTCACCACTTCTGTGAGGGTGAGCTGGGATCTCTGGACCCTCAGCAGGTTTGCAATTTGCACCAAGCTGAGTGATATGTGATCCAGTTGAGGGACAGGATTCATCCAGAGGAACCTGAGCAAGCAGGAGGAGTAGGACCAGTTACAGGTTATGGGTTTAAACTGGCAGTTACAGTTATGGGTTTGAACTGGTAGAGGGGAGATTTAAACTGGATGTCAGGAGGAAGTTCTTTACAGTGAGGGTGGTGAGACACTGGCACAGGTTGCCCAGGGAGGTTGTGGCTGCTCCCTCCCTGGAGGGTTCAAGGCCAGGTTGGATGAGGCCTTAAGTAATCTGTAGTAGTGGGAGGTGTCCCTGCCTATGGCAGGGGGTTGGAACTAGATGATCCTTGAGGTCCCTTCCCCTGCTGATCACAGCTCTGAGTTCTGTCCTCCAGCCAGTTCTCAGCCCACCCCAGTGCCCACTCATGCAACTCACACTTCCTGTCCTTCCCTAGGATGAAGAGAGTCAAAAGTCATGCTGAAGTCAACAGACAGACAGCACACAGTGCTCTCCCCTCATCCACCTTGCAAGTCCCACCACCACCTGACAGAAGGCTATCAGACTGGTCAAGCACCATTTCCCCTTTGGGAATCCCTGCTGGCTACTCCTGATAACCTTCCTTTGCTCCTGGCTCAGGCAGTGGGAGGCAGCAGTGACTGCAAGGTTGCCACCAGCCACCTCCTGGGGAAGTTTGATCTTTTCCTCTGGTTTTCAGCACTGCAAGAAAGTCACCAGCAAGGTCCAGCTTGTGACATTCATTTTAAATCTCATCATCTCGAGCTTCTTTTGCGCTTACCATCTGCCAGCATCCGTTCCCCTCAAAGCCTGCACCCACCAGGAAATGAAAACTCTGGGCAGGGCATAAATAATTCATTGGGCTCAGTTACTGAACGCAGCATCCAAAGGTCATGCTGTGGTGGGTGTTAAACAGTCCTACTGTGTCACAGGGACCAAATAAAATCACTGGGCACCTCTTTGTCCTGCTGCTGGCATCTGCCAGGGCTGGGAGCACGATGTACCTGGTGCTTCTGTTGATGCATCACAGCATGCCTGGCCTGAAGATTAGGAGTTCTGGCACAGAAAAGAGAGAGAGAGAAGTCTGAGTTTTAAATAAGAGAGGCTGGTGATGGATGTGAGTTTTCAAGGGGGTTGGGAAAGAGGCAGAGCTGATGGTACAGAGGATGAAACCCTCCAGGGACTGTGGTGACTCAGCCAAGGTATCCTCAGCTAAAACTGCTCCATTCCAGCTATGGTTGAGTCCCCATATCCTTGGGAAAGCCTCAAAGATGGTATTGAAGGCTCAGGTGGGGTGTGGAGGAGAAGAGGAGAGTGGGTGGGTAGGCTGAGTAAGGCAGAGTAGGTTCAGAGAGATGGCAACCCTGACAGGCCATCCCAGTATGACCTCTAGCAGCAGGTCAGAGCTCATCAGAGGCTAGCAGCAATGCAAGGCAGGGACAATGCCACAGCCCTGCTTGTCTTTACTGAAACCATCACTCCTGTACCCCTTCCCCTTTCCAGCCAGAGGCCTGTTCCACAGATAATCACCCCAGAAAGTACCTGAGAAGCAGGACCAGCCAGGAGGCAAGGGGCTAGGGACAGGTGCTGGTGAGGTGGGTACCTGCTCTGAGAGGCAAATCAGCTCACTGTTGTCTCCCATCCCCACCAGTTGGCTCAGTAACAGGTGATAACCCACTCAGGTGAAGACCACACCAAGAACTGTGCTTGTGAGGCTCACCCATTGCCAGCCTCTTGTATGGGCAGATCTGGGCTTCATTCTGCCACACTCACAATTTCCTCTGCCTCCTTTGTGTCTGCACTGGGAGCAGACTGGGGTAAAACCTGCATTTCTGTCACAGGCAGAAAACAAGAGCTGGGGGCAAGACAAGGACACCAAGACAAGACAACACTGTGTGCAGTTCTGGAGCCCTCAGCACAGGAAGGACATGGAAGTGTTGGAGCAGGTCCAGAGGAGGGCCACAAGGATGCTCAGAGGGCTGCAGCAGCCCTGCTATGAGGGCAGGCTGAGAGAGTTGGGGCTCTGCAGCCTGGAGAAGGCTTCCAGGAGACCTGATAGTAGCCTTCCAGTATCTGAAGGGGGCCTACAGGAAGGCTGGGGAGGGACTATTTACAAAGTCTTGCAATGACAGAACAAGGGGCAATGGGTTTAAAGTGGCAGAGGGGAGATTTAGACTGGATGTTAGGAGGAAGTTCTTTCCAGTGAGGGTGGTGAGACACTGGCACAGGTTGCCCAGGGAGGTTGTGTCTGCTTCTTCCCTGGAGGTGTTCAGGGCCAGGTTGGATGAAGCCTTGAGTAACCTGTGCTAGTGGGAGGTGTCCCTGCCTATGGCAGGGGGTTGGAACTAGCTGATCCTTGAGGTCCCTTCCAACCTTACCATTCTATGATTCTAAGGAGGTTGCCTTTTGCAGCTGAAGGGACTGGGGTCAGATGGAAGTATCACCCATGATGGGGAGATACCGCCTGGATTTTGGAGCCATGCACAATTCAAGCACAGGTTGGTGCTGAAGCAGGGATGAGGACCTTAATCTCTGTCCAAGAGTGGGTGACATGTAGGAACGAGGCAACTGGTACATCCCAGAACATTCCCCATCCTGCCCCACTGGTGGCTGAGCCTCACAGCTCACTCCATGCTGCAGACTCCCAAACCAAAGGTGGTCTGGTTGGACTAGGGACTTTGAGGCAGATGGATTTCCCCTCCAGCCTTTCAATTTTCCTTCCAGCATTTAAGAGCAGAGTGGGTGCTTGCCAAGGACTGCTCAGAGACACCCCCTTAGAGGATGCCCTCCAGACCACCCCTCTCCTCTGGCAGGAGACGTGCAGACCATGGGCAGGCATTTGAATCACAGGCTGGTTTTAGCTTGGCTTGGGTACCAGAGCTTTGTACAGCAAGGACTGAGGGATATTTTGGGGTGAAACCATCCTGGGCATGACTGGCTGCTGCTGGGTGTTGGTGACTCACTTTGGAGGAATCTGGCCCATGCAGAGCGACCATCCTGTCCCAGTTACTTGACCAGAACAGAAGTGACCCTGGAACCTGTCTGCAGATCAGGACTGGACAAACAGGCTTTAGACTGTGTGAGAAAGGGAAGCAGTGAATGCATCACCCCATGGAATGGGTGAGATGATGCCAGATCCAGGTGGACAAAGCTGTGGAGATGAGGAGTTGGAGTAGAGATGCCCCTGGCTTGCAGTAGGGGTGACCACCAAAACAAAAGCTGTTAATCCTGGGAAAACTCCTTCTCCAGAAGGGTTGTCAAGGCCGGGAGTAGAGCACAGCAGTGGAGTTCCCATCCCTGGAGGGACTGAAAAGCTGTGTAGCTGTGGTGCTGAGGGACATAGTTCAGTGGTGACCTGGCAGTTCTGGGTTCATGATTGGACTTGATTTCAAAAGTCTTTTCCTCTGACTCAATGACAGGGATGCTTCAGCTCTGTGCCAGCTGTGTGGCTATGAAAACCCCATTTTCCACCCACTTCCTGACCAATTTTTCCCTCTGCAGCCCCAAAAGGAAGGGCTGAAGTGCCAGGGTGTGCTGAAAGCTTTTGCTCTGACGGTCTCAGCAGTCCCGCAGCCTGCCCCACGCGCGGGGCTCATCCAGCTGCTGCCGCTTGTCTCCGTGCCTCTGGGAGACAAAGAGGGTCACGGCCACCGAAACAGGACACTGCCGGTGCCTCTGGCCAGGGATGAGCTGGCAGGCTGCCAGCCTGCCAGTAAACATCTCTGCGGGCAGCCCTGCCACGGGCATGCTCCCCTCGGGACACTAATGCTCCCTCCACGCCAGCCCCAGATGTCTCACCCTGGGCTGGAGGTTGGACTTTTTTGTCCTTTGAGGATGGCAGATGGGTTAAAGATGTGTTGTGGTCAAGGAGAAAGGTGCCCTGAGAGCCTCCCCTGCATGCAAACAGCCTGCCTGGGGCTCCGTGAGGCTTCCCAGGGCTAATGCAGGGCCACTAAGCTCCCAAGACCTGACCTGGCTCCTTGACATTGTGCTCAGCCTTTACTCTCCCAGGGATCTTTTCCCCACTATTTGGATTATGCTGATCCTAGGCTCCAGTAAGGGCAATTCAGCATTGGCAAACACTTGGCTTTTTGTGTGGTGCATGGAATGATGCTAGCAAGGGGAAGGGGAAGGGGAAGGG
>VWZE01017679.1:162475-197477 GCA_013396675.1 Eubucco bourcierii
TAATAATAACATTTTTTGTCCTTCTTGAGTGATTTTTGCTGCAGGAGAACTTTGCCTTGAAGTTCAGGACAAAGGTCTGGGCCTTGTACTCTGCACTGGTCAGGCCACACCTTGAGTACTGTGTCCAGTTCTGGGCCCCTCAATTTAAGAAGGACATTGAGGTACTTGAACGTGTCCAGAGAAGGGCAACGAGGCTAGTGAGAGGCCTGGAGCACAGCCCTATGAGGAGAGGCTGAGGGAGCTGGGACTGTTTAGCCTGGAGAAGAGGAGGCTCAGGGGGGACCTTATTGCTGTCTACAACTACCTGAAGGGTGGTTGTGGCCAGGAGGAGGTTACCTTCTTCTCTCAGGCAACCAGTGACAGAACAAGAGGACACAGTCTCAGGCCACGCCAGGGTAAGTTTAGGCTGGAGGTGAGGAGAAAGTTCTTCACTGAGAGAGTAATTTGTCACTGGAATGGGCTGCCCAGGGAGGTGGTGGAGTCACCGTCTCTGGAGGCGTTCAAGGCACATTTGGACATGGCACTTGGTGCCATGGTCTAATCTTGAGGGCTGTGGTGATGGGTTGGACTTGATCATCTCTGAGGTCTCTTCCAACCCTTGCGATACTGTGATACTGTGATACTGTGATCTTCGACTCTCTCTGGTGCTTCCTTGAGCTGCCTGTGCAGTGAGGAGGACAAGGAGAGGTTGCAAGGAAGATCCACGGAGAAAGCATCTTTCAGAGGCCAAAAAAAAAAAGGCACAGAAGTTCAGCCTGTTCCAGTCTGGAGAAGAGCACAGGAAGAAAATGGAGTGCCCAGGAAGATGGGACACCGAATTGTCAGTGTCTTACATGGCACAAAACTCCTGCATCCCTCCCCTGGTCGCTCTTGTTCACTTCCCTCCTTCCTGTGGTTAGACCTTAGAATGATAAACACCTCTCCTGTGAGTTCAGGCTGTGAGATTTGGGGTTGTTCATCCTGGAGCAAAGGAGACTCCAGGGAGACCTTTGTGTGGTCCTTCAGTGCTTAAAGGGTCCTATCAGAAAGCTGGGGACAGACTTTTTAACAGGGCCTGTTGTGACTGGACAAAGGGTGATGGTTTTAAACTAAAAGAGGGGCAATTTAGCCTACATAGTAAGAAGAATTTGCTCACTCTGAGGGTGGTGAGAAAGGGAAAAAGGATATGTAGCTCTTTCCCCTTGTTGCCAGGGCAGAGAAAATGAGCCGCTGAAGAAAGGAGACAACTGAGGGCAGAAATCGATGGCAAACTACTTAGCACATCTCCTGGTCAATGTGACCCTGGGGCCTGCTGAGCCCTGTCACTGTGCATCCCTCCCTAGGGATGCTACAGTAGTTGGGTTTCAAGTCACAGGATCACAGGATCACAGGATCACAGGATGTCAGGGCTTGGAAGGGACCCAAAGAGATCATCGAATCCAACCCCTTGCCAGAGTAGGCCCACACAATCTAGCTCAGGCCACAGAGCAACACATCCAGACAGACCTTGAAAGTCTCCAGAGAAGGAGACTCCACAACTGTCCATGTGGATGAAATCCCCGCCCTGGTGCCTGCCCCTAGAGACTGACCTTGGTGGCCCCAGCATCCTCCCTGTGCTGGACTCACTCCTTGCCACCAGTAGACACTCTAGGTTCAAGCAGAAGTTCATTTACAAGCAAGAATCCCAATTTGCCTTCTGTGTAGGTGGTGAGATCAGGGCCACGTTGCCCAGAGAGGTGGTGGAGGTTCCATCCCTGGAACTATTCCAGTTTGGGTTGGACAGGTCTATGAGCAACCTGATCTGGTTAAAGATGTCCCTGCTGGCTACAGGGGGATTGGAATAGATAGAATGATAGAATGGTAAGGTTGGAAAGGACATCAAGGATCATCTAGTTCCAACCCCCTGCCATAGGCAGGGACACCTCCCACTAGTACAGGTTACTCAAGGCCTCATCCAACCTGGCCTTGAACACCTACAGGGAGGGAGCATCTACAACCTCCCTGGGCAACCTGTTCCAGTGCCTCACCACCCTCACTGTAAAGAACTTCCTCCTGACATCCAGTCTAAATCTCCCCTCTACCAGTTTAAACCCATTGCCCCTTTTCCTGACATTGCAAGACCTTGTCAATAGTCCCTCCCCAGCCTTCCTGTAGGCCCCCTTCAGATACTGGAAGGCTTCTATAAGGTCTCCTGGAAGCCTTCTCTTCTCCAGGCTGCAGAGTCCCAACTCTCTCAGGGTGGTTGTGTCTGCTCCCTCCCTGGAGGTGTTCAAGGCCAGGTTGGAGGAGGCCTTGAGTGAGCTGTCCTAGTGGGAGGTGTCCCTGCCTATGGCAGGGGGTTGGAACTAGATGATCCTTGAGGTCCCTTCCAATCTTACCATTCTGTGATTCTATGATTCTACCAATCCCAGAATCTCATCTTGGTAGGGGTTGGAAGGGACCTCTGGAGATCATGTCATTTAACCTTCCTCCTAAAGCAGGGTCACTCCCATCCTTTGAGAGGTTGAAAAGCGGTGCAGATGTGGTGCTGAGGTACCTGGTAGTGCTGAGCTAATGATTGGACTTGACGATCTTAAAGGTCTCTTCCAACCAAAACTATCCTTCATTTGTATTATAAATAACTAAATAACTAAATTTGTTTTAAAATCCTTTTTTTTTTCATTGCAGATTTGAGGGTTGAGAGGAGAGAGGAACTGTGGCCAGGTTCTGTTGTCCTCCAGCCTTTCCTACATCCTGTATATCCCTCTTCCACCTGCAGAAATGAGGTGGAGATGAGATGTGGGACCAGGAGTCGACAGGTTCGAATCAAAGAAAATTAGGGCATAAACCATTCTTTGGTTGTTTTGCCCTCAGCTTTCCACACCAGCTAAAGGACTCTCCAGTCCATGCTGTGCCTCATGGAAAGCCCTTTCTCTGTGGCTCTAATTGGCATCTCTGCTCTGTGTCAGGTTCTTGTCTGCTCTCAAGAATGATGAAGCATTGATTTATTTTTGCCTTTGAAGCAATCAAAGGACTTATTTTTAAACTGCTTTCCTCTGAAGATTCCCATTTTTCTTCTTGCTGAATCTAAATCCTTGGATAAATAAGATCCTTGCAAAGATGGTATTTCTGACCTTCTCTGGTCTTTTTTTTGAGTCAATTTATAGTGTGACTGCTCCCTGTTTGGCTGCAAGAGGAGGGTGATTAATATCTGTGCTGAAGAAAGCAGTACAGGAAGGTAGAAAGAGCTGTGAGAGCCAAAAGCCATTAAAAAGAGAAATATAAACATCCAAAGGCCAGGGCCAGCTGGTGTCCAGGTTGCTGCTACAACCTTAAATCAACCCTTTGGGTCCTAAGCTCCCTACGTGGACTGCTTTTGTGGGGGGCCAGCTGGACTTCAGGTTGCTGCTACAACTTTAAAACAGCCCCTTGGGTCCTGAGGTCACTGCATAGGCTACTTTCGTGGGAGACCAGAGAAGGGGACCCAGGTTCACTCAGCCTGCTGCTGAAGTTAGTACCATAGGATCTCATCTTCAACCAGAGTAGGTTGCTCAGAGTCCTGTTCAACCTCACCTGGAATGGCTGCAGGGATGGGGCATCTACCACCTCTCTGGGCAACCCAGGCCAGTGTCTCACCATCCTCATAAACATAAACAATTTCTTTCTTGTCTCTAGTCTAAGATATAAGACACAGAGATGGGATTCAACCCAACTTTTCCATAACCAATCTGAGTAGCAGCAAGAACCTGGTTTGGAGGAGGTGCTCCAGGTTATGCTTTATAAGTCACATGGACACCCTGGTTGGGAGCCAACAATTTCTCTGGCCTCTTCTGGACCAACTTCAAGAGGTCCATGATTTCCCTGTGCTGAGGGCTCAGCCATTGCCTCTGACTGCTGTTACCTTCGGGTTTAACCTCAGCTACATCTTTGCATCTTGTCACACAAGGCAGCATTGTCCACCTCTGTTTGATTTGGTCTCCCAAGTGTCCATTGCCACAGCAAAAGGCAAACCTGCTCTGCAGCCCAATCGATGGTAAGCTGTTTAAATGGTGTTGTGTGGAGGTAATAGCATTAGAAAATCCATAGGGAATTAAGGAAATAACAACTAGCTTTATTAAGGAGCTTAATTGAATTACATAGGCAGGAGAGTTTAAGCTCCTGAGCTCCACACCAGCAACTCTTGGAGCAAGGATGCTCAGCAGCAGCAAGCCAAAATCATCTCCAGTCTGTCTGGAGGACTACAGTGTGGTGGAGCTCCCAGGAGACAGGACAGCAACTCTTCACCCAGAGCTTGATACTGGAGTGGTGGAGAGTCACCAGGGAAGAGGCTGGTGGGGCTAAGAGAGGGCAGCCCTGGCCCAGGTGGGCATGAACTCTTCAAATGTCATCCTGGGTGGATGTGTGCTAAATGTTCTCGGCCCTCACTGGGCTGGAGCCTCCACCAACACCTCCCAGTCTCTCACATAGCTTCACTTGGCTGAGACCATCCCTCCAGTGCTTAGCCTCACTGGCCCATGTCACATCACACAGTCTCCCCATTCTCTCCAGGCCATCTAACGTAAGCCTCCCTGCACCAGCTCCCCTAGCATCACCTCCCTGTGCCAACTCACCTAGCCTCACCTTCCCAAGTCATGTCATCTAACCTCACCCTCCCATGCCACTCAGAGCATCCCATCCCTGCCTGATCCTGGTAAGCACAGAGGGGAGAGCAAGTTCTTTCCCTCTACAGAGACTTCTCACTGGTGCAGTGGTGCCCACACTGTTACCACTTCTACACACACACCCTTCCTGTAGACTGCAGCATGCTCAAAGTATCTGGGTTGCTGGATAGCGAAGTTTTTCTGGGCTCAGAGGAGCTTTGCTTAGCCTGTATGAGTGCAGAAGGTGTTTGCTCCTACTGGTGGTTACTGGCCTGAATGAGAAGAGCAGTAAGACTCACTGCACCTCACCTCTCCCATTCAGAGCTCCTAAACACAGAGCACAAGTTGGCACAGTCCAGAGATGGATGCAGTGGAGGTGCCCTGTCAGGATCCTTCCAATCCTAGAACCACACCACAGCTGCTCTCCCAAGCACTAACAGCCACAACACATCCTGGTGGGACTGGGAAAAAGGAAGGAAGTGTCTTGGAAAGTGTCAGCTCTTCCCAGCCACCATTTTGAGACACCAGATTGGGAAGCATCAGTTCTTCCCAGCCACCACACTGAGACACCAACACTACCAAGCAAAGCTGTCTCCTGCAAAACAAAACCAAAACCAAAACCAGAAAAAGCTTCCTTCATTGCCACTTCAGGTCCTCTGGCAGACCTCCTGAACCTTGATGAGGATGCCTTCAGCACAGCAGCCTTTGTGTAAGTTCTAGCTTGCATTAGCAATCATATGGCTGCAGGACCAGGTCAGTGATCATCCACCTGCAGAGTAACCACGCCTCAAATACTGGGTTCAGTTTTGGGACCCTCATGCTAAAAAAGTCATTGAGATCTTGGAGTGGGTCCAGAGAAGGGCAACAGAGCTGGTGAAGGCTCTAGAGCACAAGTCTTGTGAGGAGCAGCTGAGAGAGATGGGGTTGTTTAGAAAAGGAGGCTCAGGAGAGACCACCTTACCCTCTACAACTCCCTGAAAGGAGGTTGGAGCAAGGTGAGAGTCAGTCACTTCACCCAAGGAATGAGCTATTGGACAAGAGTAAACGGCCTCAGGTTGTGCCAGGGGCAGTTTAAGTTGGACATGTGGAAGAATTTCTTCCCCAAAAGGGTTGTCAAGTCCTGGAGTTGGCTGCCCATGGCAGCTGTGGAGACCCCATTCCTGTAGGAGCTTAAAAGCTGTGTAGATGTGGTGCTGAGGACCATGGTTTAGTGGTGACCTGGCAGTGCTGGGTTAACAGTTGGACTTGATGATCTTTGAGGTCTCTTCCAACCTTAACTATTCCACGAATCTATGACTCTAATTCCTATCTACACTGCAAGGGTGATAGAGATGATGATTGCTGTTAGAAGGGCATCTACAAAGTGCCTGCACCCACTGGGGAACAAGCTCAGACAAACAGCTCAAATTAAGTTGCCCTGTGCCCAGTGCAGCACTCAGCCAGGATGTCAGGGGCACAGCCAGGGTGAACATCTCCAAGTCATAGCTCAGAGCTCAGGGCTCTGCCTCTCTCAGAGTTCAGGCAGCTGATTAATAAAGATTGCAGCAGGAATGGCGAGGAACACTGGCCCGAGACACGTAATCAAATTCTGTGGTAGCAAATGGATTAAGGGATCTGAAAGGGAGAAGTTTGGAAACCCTCACAACGCCAGGCAAGAGACATTGCACAACCTAATTCTGCTGCAGACAAGGGAAACAAACAGATTAATCCCTGCGAGGACAGGAGTTGAAATATCTGTCAGGCAACGAGAGGGGTCATGTTTGTACACCTCCAGCCATGCTGCCTGTCTCTGCACAGCTCTTGAAAAAACCATTTTGGGTCATCTTCTGAGACATCCTCCACCTCGCTCAGTCAGGGAGGCAGCTCCAGCGGTTTGCCAGCACCCTTTGAGAGCCAGAAGCTGCTTATGTTGTTGAGGTGACTTGAGACATTTTGGGCAGGCTGATACTTTACCATGAATGCAAGGTTAGATGTAGGGGCATTCTTCTCTCCTACGAGGACAGGCTATGAGAGTTGGGGTTCTTTAGCCTGGAGAAAAGAAGGCTTCGAGGAGACCTTGGAGTGTCCTTCCAGTATCTGAAGGGAGCCTACAGGAGGGCTGGGGAAGAGCTATTTACAAGGTCTTGTAATGACAGGAGGAGGAGTAATAGGTTTAAACTGGCAGAGGGGAGATTTAAACTGCGTGTTAGGAAGAAGTTCTTTAGAGTGAGGGTGGTGAGACACTGGAACAGTGGCCCAGGGAGGTTGTGGTTGCTCCCTCCCTGGAGGTGTTCAAGGCCAGGTTGGATGAAGCCTTGAGTGACCTGTACTAGTGGGAGGTGTCCCTGCCTATGGCAGGGGATTGGAACTAGATGATTTTTAAGGTCTCTCCCAATCTAAACCATTCTATGATTCCATGATCCCTCCAAGCATAATTGGTAGCATAAGCTTGGGACAGGACACATTTAAGATCCTAGAACTGTTTTGGTTGCAAAAGACCTTCAAGATCAAGTCCAACCACTAACCCCACACTGCCAGACTAACACTAAACCATATCCTTCAGCACCACATCTTCAGGGCTTTTCAGTCCAGGGTTGGGGACTCCACTGCTTCTCAGGAAAGCCTGTTCCAGGCCTTGACAGCCCTTTCAGGGAACAAATTCTTCCTTGTGTCTGACTTAAACCTCCCCTGAGGTGTTTTCCTTTTGCCCTAACACTTACTCCTTGGGTGAAGAAGCTGATCCAAACCTAACTCCAAACTTCTTTCAGGCAGCTGTAGAGAGCAAGAAGGTCTCCATTCAGCCTCCTTTTCTGCATGCTAACAACCCCAGTTCCCTCAGCCTCTCTTCACAAGACAAGCTCTAGATGCCTCATCAGTTTTGTTGCCTTTCTTGGACACCCTCCAGCACCTCAATGTCCCTCTTGGCCTGAGAGGCCCAAAACTGAACCCAGAATTTGAGGTGTGGCCTCACCAGTGTCGAGCACATGAGGACAACCACTGCCCCTGTCCTGCTGGCCACACTACTGCTGATCCAAGCCAGGATGCTGTTCTTGGCCACCTGTGCACACACTGGCTCATCTTCAGCCAGCTGTCAAGCAACACAGGTAATTTCCAGCTGTCAAGCAACACAGATAATTTCCTGCCAGGCAGTTTCCAGCTACTCTTCCCAAACCTGCAGTCCTCATGGAGTTGTTGTGATGCAAGTGCAGGACCCAACACTTGGCCTTGTTTAACCTCATTCCACTAGTAGTGGGATGATTCCCATCATTCCAGCCTCTCCATACCCCTCTGTAGAGTCTAAATCTCTCTGTAGAACCTGAAGACACCCCCACTAGCTGGTAGCCAGAAAAAGGACTCCCTGAGCCAGGCATTGTTTGCACAAGGACTTACCATAAAGGACTTGTGCTCTGCAGATCAGTCTGGTTTTGTTTTGAATGCATATGTGGTTTGGATGTCTTCAAGCCCTTTCATGACAGGCATGATATGCAGTGCTTCCTTGTTTGTGTCTGAAGCCTGTTATCTTCTCCCCAGGTTGAAAGTCCAACTGCTCTGGATAACACCAGGACATCCATCTGCCAGCTGATTTATCGGGAGCAAAGTACTGAATTCAGGGAAATGCAAGCAGCCACAGGAGATAAAGGGGCTGAGATAGGAGGGTACACAATAAAGGTGGGCTGCTGAGCACCAGGGCTGGGGAGGGAAGTTCTGCAAGCTGCAGCACAAGAGTCAGGAGGGACATGCTGCAAAGGAGTGAACCAAGCTTGTGAATTAAGAGAGATCAGTGACTTAAGAATGGTCATTTTCAGTGCACAGCAAGGCTCATCTTGGCCAAATGTGTCCTCTCTAATTGCAGTAGTGACTGCTCAGGTGAAATATGTCAGACCAGGCTGTTCTCTAGTGCCATCTTCATCTCTGGTTTGTTTCAGCAGGGCATGCTGTGGCAAAACAAGGGGGGGGTGGCTTTAAGCTAAAAGAGGGGAGATTCAGACTAGGTAGGCTTTAAACTAGGGTGGCTTTAAACTAAAAGAGGGAAGATTCAGACTAGGTAGGCTTTAAACTAGGGTGGTTTTAAACTAAAAGAGGGAAGATTCAGACTAGGTAGGCTTTAAACTAGGGTGGCTTTAAACTAAAAGAGGGAAGATTCAGACTAGGTAGGCTTTAAACTAGGGTGGCTTTAAACTAAAAGAGGGAAGATTCAGACTAGGTAGGCTTTAAACTAGGGTGGCTTTAAACTAAAAGTGGGGAGATTCAGAATAGGTAGGCTTTAAACTAGGGTGATTTTAAACTAAAAGAGGGGAGATTCGGAGTAGGTAGGCTTTAAATTAGGATGGCTTTAAACTAAAAGTGGGGAGATTCAGACTAGGTAGGCTTTAAACTAGGGTGGCTTTAAAAGTGGAGAGATTCAGAGTAGGTAGGCTTTAAATTAGGGTGGCTTTAAACTAAAAGAGGGGAGATTCAGAGTAGGTAGGTTTTAGACTAGGGTGGCTTTAAACTAAAAGGGGGAAGATTCAGACTAGGTAGGCTTTAAACTAGGGTGGCTTTAAACTAAAAGAGGGGAGATTCAGACTAGGTAGAAGGAAGAAACTCTTCACAGAGATTGTTAGTGTCGCTCAAGTGGTTCTGGAGCAAGGGGTCAAGAAATAGAATTCTTAAGCCTGAATTATAGAACCACTGAATGGTTTGGGTGAGAATAGACCTTTACAAGTCATCTAGTCCAACACCTTTGATGTCAACAGAGAGATCTGCAGACAGAGTAGGTTGCTCAGAGCTCTGTCCAACCTGACCTGGAACAGTTCCAGGGATGGAGTCTACCACTTCTCAGGCCAACCTGGGCCAGCATCTCATCATCTCATAGTGAAGAACTTCTTCATTCTATTTGGTCTGAATCATCCCTATTTTAGTTTAAAACCATCAACCCTTGTCTTGTCACAACAGGCCCTGCTGAAAATGCTGTTTCTAGCTTTCTTATTACCCCTTTAAGTGCCCAGAGGCCCAGTAAGGTCTCCCTGGAGCCTTCTCCAGGCTGAAAAAAATCCCACCTCTCTCAGCCCATCCTCACAGCAGAGGGGTTCCAGCCCTCTGAATGACTGGACTGAGTTGGCATGGCATGGCATTGGGTTAAGATGGGCTGGGGTGATGAGAAGAGATATTGTTGGGTATCACAGGGGCCCTGACTGCAAAACCCAAATGCTTCTTCAAAAGCCTCCCAAAGAGATGGAAACCACAGAAGGCAAAGGAGGCATCACTTGCTTGGAGGCAAAACTCCTGGGAGCTGGAGTAAGGCAAGGATTCCATGCCCTGATGGGATATCCCATCTCCCCCAAGCATCCCCAGGAATCACAGGATCACAGAATGTCAAGGGTTGGAAGGGGCTTCAAAAGCTCATCCAGCCCAACTTCCCTGCCAGAGCAGGATCACCTATACCAGGTCACACAGGAATGCATCCAGGCAGGTCTCAAACATCTCAAACAGCAGTGGACTGGCATGCAGAGGAACACTCTTAGCTGTGAGGACAGGCCAATAGAGTTGGGGTTGTTCAGACTGGAGAAGAGAAGGTTACAAGGAGACCTCATTGTGGCCTTCCAGCACTCAAATGGGGCCTAGAATCACAGGAGGTTAGGAGCTGGAAGGGACCTGGAAAGCTCATCCAGTCCAACTCCCCCTGCCAGAGCAGGATCACCAAGAGCAGATCACACAGGAATGCATCCAGGCAGGTCTTGAATAGCTCCAGAGAGGGAGACTCCACAACCCCCCTGGGCAGCCTGTTCCAGTGTTCTGCCACCTTCACAGTGAAAAAAAAACCTCCTCCTCATGTTTACATGAAACTTCCTATGCCTCAACTTCCACCATTGGCCCTTGTACTGTCATTGGGCACCACCGAGGAGAACCTGGCTCCATCTTGGAGGCACAGCCAAACCCACTGAACCAACAATTGGCAGGATCAAGCTGGATGAGTAAATTGAATCTGAAGCAAAAGGGTTTTTTTTCTGATGAAGGCAAGTGCATCCCATTTCCATCCTTTCCCCTCTCTTTTCATGCCTCCTGCCTGTGAGAGGTAGCAGCAGTTTCTGCACTCATTGATCAACAAGCAGAAGGGATCTCTCCACTCTGCTGCCTTCTGGAGTCCTGCTTCCACAGGGAGCTTAATTGTCTCGTTACTAAAACTGGATGGAAAAATAACATCCTTGGCACAGTTTCATCCTCCTGGAAAATAATATCTCTGGGAAGCTGTAATCTGCTTTAGCATATTCTTCTACACTCCTCAGCAGCTCATACATCTGCCCAACAACAATTAATTAGGAGAGTCCTCACGTCCTTTCACACATGAGGGAACAGCAAACAAATGATTGCATGAAAAGATTTCATTCCAGTCTCTTTTGAAGTGGAAGAAAGCAAGAGAGTGTTGTCTTTTCTGGAGAATTAGTGTGTTGGTTTGAGGTCATTTTACAAAGTGTGGGAGGGTGGGTAACTCCCAAACCATCACCATTAGAGAATCATAGAATTTTTTAGGTTAAAAAAAATGAATCACAGAATCACAGAATGGTAAGGTTGGAAGGGACCTCAAGGATCATCTAGTTCCAATCCCCTGCCATAGGCAGGGACACCTCCCACTAGTACAGCTCACTCAAGGCCTCATCCAACCTGGCCCTGAACACCTCCAGGGAGGGAGCATCCACAACCTCCCTGGGCAACCTGTGCCAGTGTCTCACCACCCTCACTGCAAAGAACTTCCTCCTAACATCCAGTCTAAATCTTCCCTCTGCCACTTTAAACCCATTGCCCCTTGTCCTGGCATTGCAAGACCTTGTCAATAGTCCCTCCCCAGCCTTCCTGTAGGTCCCCTTCAGATACTGGAAGGCTACTCTAAGGTCTGCTGGAAGCCTTCTCTTCTGCAGGCTGCAGAGCCCCAACTCTCTCAGCCTGTCCTCATAGCAGAGCTGCTCCAGCCCTCTGATCATCCTTGTGGCCCTCCTCTGGACCCACTCCAACACTTCCATGTCCTTCCTGTGCTGAGGGCTCCAGAACTGCACACAGTACTCCAGGTGGGGTCTGACAAGAGCAGAGTAAAGGGGCAGAATCCCCTCCCTTGCCCTGCTGGCCACACTGCTCCTGTTGCAGTCTAGGACTCGGTTGCTGTCTGGGCTGCATGTGCACACTGCAAAATACCTTTAACATTGTCAAGTTCCTTCTCAGGCTGCTCTTCTCCAGATTAAATAGCCCCCAGGTCTCTCAGCTTTTTATCCTCAGAGAGATGTTCCTGTCCTTCCAGCATCTTTGTAGCATCTGCTGGACTTCCTCCAGTAGTTTCTTATCTCTCTTGAAATGGGGAGCCCAGAACTAGAGATAGGACTCCAGATGAGGCCTCACTATGGCAAAGAAGAGGGAGAGGAGACCCTCCCTTGATCTGCTGGCCACACTCTTCTGAATACACCCCCAGGATGCCGTTCTTGGCCACGAGGGCACATTACAGGGCGATTCAGCTGGGGTGGGTACGTATCTGCACTCCCACATTTGCACAGGATGGTCTGATGAGACTCTTCCCATCATCCCCATCATCCCCCTCTGCCTAGCACCATCCTTTGCTGAGGACAGGAGGCTGAGTCATGTTGCAAGCAGAGGGAGAGGCTGTAAGTGCAGGTTGTTCTCATGTGACCTATCTCCCCTCAGCTTTCATCTCCGACACAACTTGAGATGGAGTCTCTGAGGACCCTTTTATTACATTTTCTTGGAAATTTCACTTCCCAAATGTGTTTGATGATTGAGAGAATGCAGGCAAGCTAAGCTAGGACCAGAGAAGCCAGGAAGCACTGGCGTGTCCAAGTAACACACTAAAAGGGCAATAATTATCTCACCAGCTCCCCAGAGAAATTAATTCCTCCAAGTACATCACTCATAATGTATTACTCAAACTCCTGGTGCTTTTCACTCAGCCTTTCAGGGGGTTGCTTGAGACAAAGCTGCCAGGAGCATCTTTCCATCCTCTCAGCCATGCTGCAGCTGTTTCACAGAATTGCAGAATCACCCAGGTTGGGAAAAAACCTTCAAGATCATCAAGTCCAACCTAAACTCAGCAAATGCTCAAATATTTGAACCAGAATGGGTTGTCAGGGATCAGAATAAGAGATGTCTGTGGGTATCAAAGGCATCAACACAGGGCTAGAAGGTTTTAAAAGTGACCTCTGCCTTTGGATGTTGTGACCAAGCCCAAAACCATTCAGCATTCCAAGCCCAGGGCAACCTGCACTGTTCTCTGGGTCAGGTCTCCCTGGACTGCAACAGCAGCCAGGGACCAAGGGCATGTGCAGATGGCAGGGCAGAGTTTGGCACCTGCATCTGAAGGGCTCTCCTGTCCCAGACACCAGTCACAGACTCATAGAACCATTTTGGTTGGAAGAGACCTGTAAGATCATCAAGCCCAACCATTATTAACCCAGCATTGCCAGGTTACCACTGAACCATGCCACTCAGCACCACCTTTGGGAGATGGCAGATACACTTCATGCCATGGGGCTTCATGGGGGGCTGGGACACTCAGTAGAGCTCTGTAGAGAAAGACCTTGGAGTGCTGGAGGACAATAAAACCCCCAAGAGTCAGCAGTGTGCCCTCATGGTTGCAAAGGCCAACAGTCTGCTGGAGAGCATTCAGAAGAGTGTGGCCTGCAGGTCGAGGGAGGTTCTCCTCTTCCTCCGCTCTGCCCTAGGAGATTACCTCTGGAGTACTGGTTCCAGGGTACTCTCCAGAGTTCATTCCCAACACCAGCCATGCCAGGATTCTGTGACAGGGACAGTTTCCCTCCCAGTGGTACCTGCTGCCCCATACCAGCAGTTTGGTCTCCATAGTTTCCCTGCTGGGTTTCCCCATGGTTTCCCAATTCCATTTTTTTCATTAGAGGACACAAACTCTGAAAGTCCTTTTCTTGTCTCCACCATTCCCTTGAGGTCTCTGGGGATGGGACAACCTTAACCTAGGACAAGTGGTAAGGGGCATCCTTACTCAACAGAAGCAAGAGTGTCCCCATCAAAAGCCTCCCTAGAAGCAGGTCCATCTTGTTTTTCTGCCCCCTCATAAACACTAAGTAAGGTAAGAAGGCAGACATGCTTTTAGAAGATCTAACCAGATCGTTTCCTCCCTGGGCAGCTGGAGGACAGACTGATGGCTGGGCTGGTGTGTTTACTGACTCATTTCCAGAGAACACTTGGAGAAAGGAGAGGAGGAATGCTATCAGTTATCAGTATCTGCCTAAAAAACTTCTCCCTGGATGGAACTGGAGAGAAGACCAAGGGCATCACAAGTAAATTGGTAGTTGACACCAACTTAGGTGGGAGTCTTGGTGCTGCTAACCTCTACAGAGGGATCATAGAATGGTAAGGTTGGAAGGGACCTCAAGGATCATCTAGTTCCAACCCCCTGCCATAGGCAGGGACACCTCCCACTAGTACAGGTTACTCAAGGCCTCATCCAGCCTGGCCTTGAACACCTCCAGGGAGGGAGCATCCACAGCCTCCCTGGGCAGCCTGCTCCTGCATCTCACCACCCTCACTGGATCTGGTGAGGCTGGATCAATGGGCTGAGGCCAATGGGATGAGGTTCCACAAGACCAAGCGCCTGGGTCTTGCTCTTGGGTCACAAAGACCCCATGAATATTCCAGGCTTGGAGAAGCTTCTAGAAATTGACCAGCAGAAAAATACCTGAGGGTGTTGGTCAACAGCTGGTTGAAGATGAGCCAATGTGTTCTCAGGTGGCCAAGGAGACCAACAGCATCCTGGTTTGGATCAAAAGGCCCTGCTAATCTTGTTGTCCCCATCTTTCTGACGGACCACTTCAAGCACAGAAAGGCTGCAATAAGGTCTCTCCAGAGCACTTTCTTCTCCAAGAAAGGGATTATGTCCCTCTGCTCCACTCTGGTGGGACCCCACCTGCACTGCTGTGGCCAGCTCTGGGTTCTTCAGCACAGGAGAGACATGGACCTGTTGGAGCAGGTCCAGAGGAGGCTGAT
Organism: Eubucco bourcierii; assembly: GCA_013396675.1. Taxonomy (NCBI): domain Eukaryota; kingdom Metazoa; phylum Chordata; class Aves; order Piciformes; family Ramphastidae; genus Eubucco; species Eubucco bourcierii. Next base: position 177,052 of record VWZE01017679.1, read on the forward strand.
CTGAGGGCTGGATACCTTGTAATGTGAGGACAGGCTGAGAGAGTTGGAGTTGTTCAGACTGGGGAAGAGAAAGCTCCAGGTAGACCTTACTGCAGCCTTTCAGCACTTAAAAGGGCCTAGAGGAAAGCTGGGGAGAGACTTCTTATCAGGGCCTGGGTGATGGTCTTATCAGGACAAGGGGCAATGGTTTTTAAACTAAGACAGAGGATATTTAGACTGGATAGAAGGAAGAAATGTTTTATGCTGAGATTTACACTAGATAGAAGGAAGAAATGTTTTATGCTGAGATTTATACTAGATAGAAGGGAGAAATGTTTTTATGCTGAGGGTGGTAAGACCCTTGCCCAGGTTGCCACCAGACAAGTGGCTGATGTTCCATGCCTGGAAACATTCCAGGTCAGGTTGGACAGGGCTCTGAAGAACCTGCTCTAGTGAGCCCTGCTCACTGCATGGGGGTTGGACTAGAAAACCTTTATAGGTCCCTGCTTACCCAAATGATTATGTGACTCTATGATACTTGCACTACTCTGTAGATAACACCTCAAAACCTTTCCTTTTGTTTTTTCTTTTCTTCATCTCTGACAGCTTAACCCACTTAGGAAAGAAAAGAAAATCCAGACCAGAGGATGATAAACACACACACACACACACACACACTCTGACTTGATGCACATCCCAGCCTCCAGAATAACTTGGTGTTTTGACTCCTCAGCTGAGTTACTAAACCAAATTATCCCTTATTTACCCTGCTCTGTTCATTATCACAGATGGCAGGGTCCTCTAAAGGCTCCAGAGATCTGTAGGTTTCCAAGGGCAATGGGCATGAGTGAAATAATCCTTTTTTTTTCCTCTCCTGCCTGCTTCTGGTGGGAAGTATCTAACGAACAGGGGCTGCAGATCACACATGCTTAATGCAAGCCAGTTGCAGACACTGGAGTTAAAAGCACTGGCTGTCCCAGTTGTCATTGGGCCAGAGCCACTGCTCAGACAGCACCATTTAAATGGGATCTCTGGGCTTCTACTAGATTTGGGGAAGATTAATAGGCAGGCAGGTGGCTTTGTCTTGAAATATTCAGTTCTGTTCGAGGGAAGTGGAGAAGTCAGAGCATTTATCCGCTTAAGGAGCTGGAGTGTCACTACACTTGTGAGTGAGGATGGACACCAAATGCCTCTGCAGCCTTCCCTGGAGGATGCTAGTGCTGAAGGGGTGAAGGAAAAGTGGTGCTTGGTCCTTGTCTGCAGTTTGGGATCAGCAGGATTAGGAAGGTGTTAGCAGTAGCAAGGTCACAACGCTTGCACCTTTGAGCCTGTGCAGTTCTAAAGAGTCACCAAAACCCCACCTCCAGGAGGGCTCTGTGCAGTGGGGCATTTCACCCCATAGGGATGGTGCCACCTTTGGGTGCATCCTTCATGGTCTTGCTTTCACCTACCCTGTGTGCTCTGGCTCTGCTGGCTCACCAAGCCCAACACCAAGTCCTGGTGTGAGATCATTGTGGGGTTGGACTAGATCATAGAACAGCAGAATGGTCTGAGTTGGAAGGCACCTCCAAAGGCCATCTAGTCCTACCCACCCTGCAGTCAGCAGGGACATCCTTGACTAGATCAGGTTGCCCAGACCCCTGTCAAGTCTCACCTTGTATATCTCCATGGATGGGGCCTCAACCACCTCCATGGGCAGCCTGCTCCAGTGTTCCACCACCCTCGTAGTAAAGAACCTGTTCCTAGCATCCAATCTGAATCTGCTCTTCTCTAGTTTGAAGCCATTGCCCCTTGGCCTATCACTGCAGGCCTTTGTAAACAGTCTCTCTCCATCCTTCTTGGAGGCCCCCTTCAGGTACTGGAAGGTTGCTATTAGATGACCTTGGAGCCCTTCCAACCCAGATGATTCTGTGATCATCCTCCCTACCCCTGCCCCACTGTCTTCACAGTGATGTCCTGAGGTCCCTGCTTGCTTTGAGGTACAAGCATTTCCACAGACATCCCAGTCTCAGATCCCTGGAACTGGGTCTGAGAATGGGATCAGACCCCCTTTAGGTCTGGTGTGCATGACACTGGTTTCAAGAAAAAGCTGTGAAAGAGTGACAGGGGCTGTCAAAGCTACTTCTTAAAGACAGAACTGAGATTACTCTCTTGTTTAAAAACTGCTCCTGAATTTTGCTTTCTTTTCCCTCTGCCAGTTCCAATTGTCCTGGTTAGATCTTAGCCTTGCATTTTCCAGCTGTAGCTTTGCCTTTCACACTCCCCACCCCAGGGCAACTCTGTTCTTTACAGCAAAGCTTCCTCTAGGCACTCCCAGGCTAATGGCTGCACTAGAGCTTGCTTGCCCAAACAACCCTTCTCATATTAGGGTCCTCAAATTGCTCATCACTCTGTGGCCTTGTGGTTTGCACCTTTATCACCTGTAGGTCCCTAAAAAATGATGCAAAAAGGGAGGGGAAAGGTCAAACGATGGTAAGAAGAGGTAGAAAAGGATGGTGATAAGGTGATCCCAAAGTTTCTTTCACAGAATCACAGAATTAATCGGGTTGGAAAATACCTCTAGGATCCAACCTATAGTCCAACCTATCACCTAACACCTTCTAATTAACTGAATCATGGCACTAAGTGCCTCATCCAGTCTCCTTTTGAACACCTCCAGGGATGGTGACTCCACCACTTCCCCGGGCAGACAGTTCCAATGCCAATCACTCTTTCTGTGAAGAATTTCTTCCTAACATCCAGCCTGAACCTGTCCTGGTGCAGCTTGAGGCTGCGTCCTCTTGTTCTGTCTCTTGGTGCCTGGGAGAAGAGACCAACCCCACCTGACTTCAACCTCCAGGTAGTTGTAGAGAGCAATGAGGTCTCCCCTGAGTCTCCTCTTCTCTGGCCTGAACACCCCCAGCTCCCTCAGTCACTCCTCACAGGGGCTCCTGCGCCCTCACCAGCCTTGGTGCCCTTTTCTGGACACATTCAAGCAGAATCAACATCTTTCTTATGCTGAGTGGCCCAGAACTGGACACAGCACTCAAGGTGTGGCCTGACCAGTACTGAGTACAGGGGCAGAAGGATTTCCCTGGTCCTGCTAGTCACACTGTTCCTTATACAGGCCAGGATGCCATTGGTCTTCTTGGCCACCTTGACACACTGTTGGCTCATGTTCAGTTGTCAGCCAGCACCCCCAGGTCCCTCTCTGCCTGGCTACTCTCCAGCTATTCTGTCCCCAGCCTGTAGTGCTGCTTGGGGTTGTTGCTCACTGCACCTAGACTCATAGGGCCATGCCCCCAAGTTGTGCCCCTCTCAGTGTTGCTCTGTAACAACAAGTCCCTGTGAGGGAAAAGATTTTTCCCTTCCCAGGGTGCTGCTGCAGCAAGGACGTATTAATGAATGGTCTCATTTAATTACTTCACCTCCGCAGGCCAGATGGCGTGGAGGGGGTGGGAGACAGATGTTCACTGTGAGCCTGCTGCAGAACCTGGTGGTTACTAAAGCAAATCCCAGTTCCAGTAACCAGCTGGGGGATACTGGAAAAGAGGATGCCTCTGCTCTCTGCCCTGCCACAGCCAGGTACAAGCCCATTCTGGAGCTCAAGAAGTCCTGACAAGGGTCTGGCAGTCGCCCATCATTGATTTCTAGTGCCCTAAGTGCGTAATTCCAGGGATTACACTGATTAGGGAAAAGCAGGGCACATGCAAGGCAGAAGAAATATGTTCCATGTAATGCTGCTATTTCACTTAATACCACAAATTTGCTTTCAGAGGGAAAAGTGGAGCATCTGGGAACAGTTTTCTTCAGGGGTTGGAGACCCTGTCTGGGGATATTTCTCCATCCCTTATCTTCCTGCTCTTGCTACTGACCAAAGCAGACTACACTGAGATGCCAATCTCATGGTTGTCTTGGAAGAATCTGAGTGCTTTGTGGAGTTCCTTCACAGGGTTTCAGGGTTGAGGGTCATTTCTGGGGTATTTATGAGATTAAAAAGAGGGGGGGGGGGGGGGGGGGGGAATCAAACAAACTCCCCCCATGCTTATCTAGAAAGCAAAACAATTACCTACCTCTTCTTCCTGTAATGACAGCATCTGAGGATCCCTGCATGGTGGGGGTTGGAAGGGACCTCTGGACATCATCTAGTCAAACTCTGCTGCTGAAGCAGGTTCACCCATAGTAGGTTGTTCAAGATCTTTTTGAGCCAGGTTTGGTTTCTCCAGAGAAGAATATTCCACAGCCTCTCTGGGCAGCCTGGTCCAGGGCTCCAGCACACTCACAGGAAGGAAGTTTTTCCTTATGTTCTGATGGATCCCTCCTGGTCTCCAATGGGTGCCTGTTGCCCCTTGTCCTCCTGTGGGCACCACTGAAAAGAGTCTGGCCCTGTTCTCTTGACCTCTTCCCAGCATTCACAAGATCCCCTCTCAGGTTGCTCTTCTCCAGGTTAAAGAGTTCCAGGTCTCTCAGACTCTCATCAGAGAAGTCCTCCAGCCCCCTCAGCATTTTTGTAGCCTTTGCTGGACTCTCTCCAGTAGTTCTCTGTCTGGTTTGAACTTGCGAGCCCAGAACTGGGCCCAGGACTTCAAATGTGGCCTCTCTAGGGCAGAGTAGAGGGAGAAGAGAGTTGGGCTCATCCTCTTGACCCCTCTCTTTAGACACAGATGAACACTGAGAAGATCCCCTCTCAGGTTGCTCTTCTCCAGGCTAAACAGCTCCAGGTCTCTCAGCCTCTCCTCATCACAGAAGTGCTTCAGTTCTCTCATTATCTTCCCAGTTTCTGCTGGACCCTCCAGTTGTCCTTGCTGAACTTCATGAGGTTCCCCTCCAGCCTATCCAGGCCCTGCTGAATGGCAGCACAGCCTGACAGGGTGTCAGACACTGCTCTCACTTGGTGGGTTTCAGCAAACTGACTGAAGGTCCTCTCTGTTCCTCCATCCATTTAGATATTGAACAAGACTGGACCCAGTCCTGACCTCTTGTCAACACAGCAAGATACAGACCTCTGACTAGACCCTGTACTGTTGATCACAACCCTCTGAGCTCTGTCCTTCAGCCAGTTCTCAATCCACCTCACTGTCCCCTCATCTAACTTACACTTCCTAAACTTCCCTAGGGGGATGCTATGGAAGACAGGACCCAAAGCCTTGCTTTTGGCAAGAAAAGGTTAACTCACAGAAGTAACTCTCCAGCCTGTCCAGGTTCCTCCTCGATAGCAGCAGAACCTGACAGGGGGTCAGCCACTGCTCCCAGTTTGGTATCATCAGCAAATTAGGGTCCACTTCATCCCTTCAACCAGGTCACTGATGAAGCTGTTGAACAAGGCTGGACCCAGTCCTGACTCCTGGGGAACATTATGAGCTCCAGGCCTTCTAGCAGACTTTGTGCCATTGACATCAACCCTCTGAGCTCTGTTTTGAGAGCATCCAAGAGTTTCTGCAGGGGTTTTCAGGGTTGGTGTTTCATTTCTGGGATATTAATGATCTAAAATAAAACTCTTTTTTTTTTTTTTTTTTTTTTAATTTCAGTTGAAAGGCAAAAAAATAAACAGCATCAACATTGTTATAATCAGAGAGTCTCTTGCTGAGACACATTCAGGCTTTTCCTGTTATCTGTCTGGGACTTAAATATGGGGAATCATACAAATATCCATGCAGAAAATGTGCTCTTCTGTCTGAAGGAACAGCAAATAAATGGGAAAAAAAAAAAAAAAAAAGAGAGAGAGAGAGAGAAATTCTGAGTTGTGCTTAAGGAATCAGGAAATCACTTTGAAGGACTTCACTAAAACCCAGGAGCTAAATGTGTTTGGATTCACTGCCAGGCTGAATTACACCCAGGGTGTCTGACTTTCACATGTTTAATTAAGGTCCTTTGCATGACAGGCTGCACAAATCTCACCACTCACCCTCACAAGCCTTGGGAGGAAAGGTTTGAAGAGCGAAGAGCTTTGAGAAGCATGAAAACTTTAAAGATAACTGAAATGGGAGCGGAGCTGCATCACCATCTGTATGGGTGGATGGAAGATGGGGGTGAGGGGAGTTGTGTTTCAGGGAGGTTTCTGTTTTATAGAATCATAGAATGGTAAGGTTGGAAGGGACCTCAAGGATCATCTAGTTCCAACCCCCTGCCATAGGCAGGGACACCTCCCACTAGTACAGCTCACTCAAGGTCTCCTCCAACCTGGCCTTGAACACCTCCAGGGAGGGAGCAGACACAACCTCCCTGGGCAACCTGTGCCAGTGTCTCACCACCCTCACTGTAAAGAACTTCCTCCTAACATCCAGTCTAAATCTCCCCTCTGCCAGTTTAAACTCATTGCCCCTTGTCCTGTCATTGCAAGACCTTGTCAATAGTCCCTCCCCAGCCTTCCTGTAGGCCCCCTTCAGATACTGGAAGGCTGCTATAAGGTCTCCTCAAAGCCTTCTCTTCTCCAGGCTGAAGATCCCCAACTCTCTCAGCCTGTCCTCATAGCAGAGCTGCTGCAGCCCTCTGAGCATCTTTGTGGCCTCCTTTGGACCTACTCCAACACTTTCACATCCTTTCTGTGCTGGGGGATATCAGTTGAGTTGGGTTTTCTGGATATCAATTGAGCTGTGAGACTATGGAGTCCTGCTCCACACAGAGATGCTGTGATGGGAGCTCAGAGTACTGGGTGCCCCCAGTACTCTGTAGAGCTCCGGGGGTGATATCTCACTTCTGCATCCCCATTAGGTGCTGCACTTGGTAATAGACTGCACTTTCCAACCTCGGTGCCCAAATCCCCAGAACCTCCTGTTAGGTTCTTCCCCACACAGGTGTCACTGCTGTCACCCTGTGCTGCCTGAGAGCACATGGTAATTATCCTGTGTTTTAATACCCATCTCTGCTGTTTGCACCTTTGCCACTTGACATTTGAAGCTGTGCAAACACAGTAAAACGTGAGGGTTCTTGTGCTTTTTTCCACTCGGTGGCACTGCTGAGATCTTCACCTCAGCGACCGGGGTGGCCAGAGGCATGTCAGTGAGGAGCATCATGAGCATGCCCCTGCAGGGCTGCAGCATCTCCCTCCATGGCTGTCAGCATCATCGGCCCCCCAGCCCTGCTGCCTCAAGGGATTTTTGTCCCCAAAGGGCAGATTTCCTCTAGAACAGATTCACTTGATGCACTCCAATGCTATGTTTTTGGGCTGAGGGGCTAGAGGATGAGAACCATCAGTATAGATCAGCATATTGCTGATGCAGTCCAGGATGCCACTGTGCTTCTTGGTCACCTGGGCACACTGCTGGCTCACATTCAGCTGTCAACCAGTACCCCCCACCCCGGTCCCTCTCTGCCTGGTTGCTCTCCAGACACTCTGTCTCCAGCCTGTAGTGCTGCATGGGGTTGTTTGGGTCAAAGTGCAGAACCCAGCATTTGGACTTGTTAAAACTGATGGCATTGGACTGTGCCCATCTATCCAGCCTGCCCAGAGCCCTCCTGGCCTCTAACATATTGACATATGCTCCCAGCTTGGTGTTGCCTGCAAACTCACTGATGGAGGACTCAATCCCTTCATCCAGATCACCAATGAAGATATTAAACAGAACTGAGCCCAGCACTCATCCCTGGGGCACACCACTAGTGACAGCTGCCAACTGGATGTGGCTCCATTCACCACCACTCTCTGGGCCCACCCATCCAGACAGTTCTTAACCCAGTACAGAGTGCCCCTGCCCAAGCCAAGGGCTGCCAGTTTGGCCAGGAGTTTGCTATGGCAGACAGTGCCAAAGGCTTTGCTGAAGTCCAGGTAGGTTACACCCACAGCCACGTCCACCAGGCAGGTCACTTGGTCATAAAAAGAGATCAAGTTGATCAAGCAGGACCTGCCCCTCATAAATCCATGCTGGCTGAGTCTGATCCCCTGGCCATCCTGTAGGTGCTCTGTGACAGCACTCAGGATGATCTGCTCGGTTATCTTGCATGGCACTGAGGTCAGGCTGACAGGTCTGTAATTTCCTGAGTCCTCCTTCCAACCCTTCTTGTGGATAGGCATCACACTGGCCAGCTTCCAGTCTTCAGGGACCTCTCCAGTGAGCCAAGACTGTTGATAAATGATGGAGAGTGGTTTGGCCAGCTCATCTGCCAGCTCTCTCATCACCCTGGGATGGATCCCATCTGGTCCCACAGATTTGTGAGGATTGAAGAGGCTCATCAAGTCCCTAACTACTTCCTCCTGAATTATAGAGAGGCTGCTTTGCTTCCTGACCCCATATGCTGGTTTGAGGTTAATTGGAATATTTTAATGAAAATAATTATATTACAGGCTGAGAAAATAAAACAATGGTGATGTCCACTTCACTCATAGGCTTGCTGAGATGTATAAGAACACAAATATACATAAGACACACTCACACAGAGTCTTGTCTCTGTCTCTCTGGGAGCTTCTGGCCTCTCTGCTAACCTAACTAACCACTCTTCTTCTAACTCCCCTGACTGATCCTCCAAACTTGCATTGCATGTAAGCCAGATCCAGGGGTAAGGTATAGGGGTGGGGAGAAGGTGAAAGGGTGGTTGGGAGCCCCTCCTGGGGCCTCTGATTTCTGGGAGGGGAGTTGTGTTTCTGTATTCCCTTTAACTTGTCTATTTCTGTAACTGTTCCTGTCTATAGTGTCTATCTCTGCTTGTACATTGTGCTCAGCTGTAAATAGAGCTTCAGTCCTTAACTTCCAGTTGGCTGAGTCTAGTCTGGGGCATTTTACAAAGTGTGTGGAGGGGCAGAGAACCCCCAAATCATCACACTCCACCTACCTACCTGTCCTGAGGACAACCTGCCTTGCTTCTGAAAATTGAGGCAAAGAAGGTGTTAAGCACCTCTGCCTTTTCCTCATCTCTAGTCCCTACATTCCCCTCCTTGTCCAATAGAGTGGAGGTTATCCTTGCCCCTCTTTTTGTCATTACTATATTTATAGAAACACTTCTTGTTATCATTCACAGTGGTGGCCACTCTAAGTTTTAACTGGGTTTTTGCCTCTCTCATTTTCTTCCTACATGATCTAGCAACATCTTTAATTTTTTCCTGAGTTACCACCCCACCTCACCCCCCTTTCCAAAGGTGATCTGCCCTCTTTTTCATAGAATCATAGAATTTTGTCCCTTAATTCCTTCCCAAGTCCCTCACCCATCCAGGCAGGTCATCTTCCCGGCAGCTCTGCTTTCAGCGCATCGGCACAACCTGTTCCTGTGCCTTCAAGATTTCTTTTTTGAAGTAGGTCCAACCTTCCTGGACCCTTTTATTTTTAAGGGCTTTTTCCCAAGGTAACCTTTGAGTTAGTTCTTTGAATAAGCTGAAGTCTGCCTTCTGGAAATCCAGCGTGGATGTTTTGTTGGCGCCCCTCCTAGCTTCACTGCATATTGATAGCTTTATTATTTCGTGGCTGCTGCACACCAGACAGCCTCTGACCCCCACATCTCCCACCAGCCCTTCTCTATTGAGGCTCTGTCTTGTTGGAGATATTCCTGCTGAATGCAGGGGAGTCAGTCTAGGTGATCTTTAAAGATACTGTCCCTTCCAAGCCACTCTTTGATCCAAGCACAAATCCAGGCTGGGTGGTGAATGAATGAGAGCAGCCCTGAGGTAAAGGACCTTGGAGTCTGGGTTGGTGAAAAGCTCAACATGAGCCTGCAGTGTGCTCACAGTCCAGACAGCAACCGAGTCCTGGGCTGCATCAAGAGCAGCGTGGCCAGCAGAGCAAGGGAGGGGATTCTGCCCCTTCACTCCGCTCTTGTCAGACCCCACCTGGAGTACTGTGTGCAGTTCTGGAACCCTCAGCACAGGAAGGACATGGAAGTGTTGGAGTGGGTCCAGAGGAGGCCACAAAGATCATCAGAGGTCTGCAGCAGCTCTGCTATGAGGACAGACTGAGAGAGTTGGGGCTCTTCAGCCTGGAGAAGAGAAGGCTTCCAGGAGACCTTAGAGTAGCCTTCCAGTATCTGAAGGGGGCCTACAGGAAGGCTGGGGAGGGACTATTGACAAGGTCTTGCAATGACAGGACAAGGGGCAATGAGTTTAAACTGGCAGAGGGGAGATTTAGACTAGATGTCAGGAGGAAGTTCTTTACAGTGAGGGTGGTGAGACACTGGAACAGGTTGCCCAGGGAGGTTGTGGATGCTCCCTCCCTGGAGGTGTTCAAGGCCAGGTTGGAGGAGACCTTGAGTGAGCTGTACTAGTGGGAGGTGTCCCTGCCTATGGCAGGGGGTTGGAACTAGATGATCCTTGAGGTCCCTTCCAACCTTACCGTTCTACGATTCTGATACTTGCATAAAGCAGATGATCCAAAAGCATCCATGTTCTGACTCTCCACATGAACAAAACCCCTCTCTGCTCCATGCCCACAGCTCTCAAAACCCAGCTGTAGAAAGGCAAAGCCCAGCTGCTGCTGTGCTGGCTGCCAGGTTATCTGCATAAGCCATCAAACCAGGCGAGCGTGAGCTGCCCGCTGGAACCCTCTGTCCTACCATTCTGGGAACACGCACAGTTGTGTCTTCTTTATTGTCTGTTGGGCAGCTGATGACTGCAGAGGCAGCCTGGGGAAGGGCTCCTTTGAGTGTTTTACTGCCTTCCTGAAACGCAAAGCCTTCGTCTGAAATGATCCGCGGCAGGCATGCGGCGAGACTCTGCCTGTCTCCCACTCACTCCGCACTAGGGCGTGCTGCAGGAATAAAGAACAGGGAAGGCTCAGTGCTGGTCTTAGAATCCCAGAATAATAGAACCATTTAGGCTGGAAAATGTCTTTAGGATAATCAAGCCCAACCATTAACCGCTAAACCATTTCATTCAGCACCACAGCTACAGTTTTTCAATCCCTCCAGGGATGGGGACTCTACCACTGCCCCAGGCAGCTTCTTCCAGGCCTTCCAACCTTTTGGGAGAAGAAGTTTTTCCTCACATCCAACATAAACCTCCCTTGGCACAACCTGCGCCATTTCCTCTCATCCTATTACTTGGTTTTGGGATTCTTTGGGAGAATAGATCAACCCTCACCTTGCTGCAACCTCTTTTCAGGGAGCTGTAGAGAGCAGGAAGGTCTCCCCTGAACCTCCTTTTCTCCAGGCAAAACAACCTCAGTTCCCTCAGCTGCTTCTCACAAGGTTTGTGTTCTAGACCCTTTATCAGCTTCATTGTCCTTCTATGGAAACACTTCAGCACCTCAATGTCCTCCTTGGAGTGAGGGACTGAAACTGAAACCAGGACCCAAGATGTGGCCTCACCTGTGAGGAGGACCACAGAGGGAGTAATCCCTGCCCTAGTCCTGCTGGCTGCACTATTGCTGATCCAGTACAGGATTGTGTTACCCTTCTTGGCCACCTGGACACACTGCTGGCTCATCTTCAGTTGGCTGTTGACCAACAACTCCAGGTCCTTTTCCTAAGGGGACCTTTTCAGCCATTCCTCACCAAGCCTGGAGATTCATGGGGTTATTGTGGCCCAAGTGCAGGACCTAACATTTCTCGTTTGTAAGTTTGGTTTTGTTTGCCAACGGGGAGATTTTGGGTCAAGAGGAGAGATACTGCTGCATGGCATCACCCCACCCAAAGCCCTGCCTGTAGGAAGAGGTATCTGCAGATCCAGAAGGAACCCTTTCCTCCTGGGCACACTGCTTTGGATGCAGCACAGGAGGCGGTTGGCTTCTGGTCTGCAAGTGCACATTTCAGGCCCATGCTTTCACTCACCAGTAACCTCAAGGGCTTCTCCACAGGGCTGCTCTCCACCCTTTCATCCCTCAGCCTGGATTTCTACTGGGGTTTGGCCTGATCCAGGTGTAGGATCTTGCACTTGGCCTTGTAGACCCTCAGGAGGTTCACATGGTGCCAGTTCTCCAGCTTGTCCAGGTCCCTCTGGATTGCAAGCCTGCTAAGCCGAGGTGTGTCTGGTGCTGCTGGTGGGATGAATCTGCAATAAAACACATCTCTGATCCAAAACAGCTCCAGTCTAAACACAGCAAGGTGGGACAAGGCTAATGTCACTGGCTCGGGGAGCTGGAGCATGGAAAGACTAAACAAGCTGTCAAAGGTGGTAAAGAACATCAGATCAATCCCATAAACATCCACCTACCTGCTTCCGTAGCTGGAAATCACTTCAGGAGCTGAGGCTGGAGTGGCTCATGTCAAACTGGTTTAACCTTTACCTCACTAAACAAGGCTGGTGGCTGTGCCAGCATGTGTCCAGGTTGGTGGTGAGGGGGGATACCATCTTCAGGAGATGAAATGGGCTCAGGGAGAAGTTAAACAGGAGAAGACTTGCTCAGAGCTAAAACGGGTCTGGACAAAATCAATCTGCACCTGCAAAGCACAAGCCTGGCTTAATCAATGAGACATGCAGGAAGAGGGGAAGGGTAACCAACCATGCCATTTATTCCTGACATCTCTGTGGGAATGTGAAGGCTAAGGTCCAAATGGGAATGTGAAAAGGAAAATACCTGCAAAAACCGGGCTATACCAACCCTGGGGGAGGGGTAGCAGGTCAGGGAATTAAGGGATTCTGTTTTGGTGAGGCACTGGAACAGGCTGCCCAGGGAGGGTGTGGATGCGCCCTCCCTGGAGGTGTTCAAGGCCANGGATGCTCCCTCCCTGGATGTGTTCAAGGCCAGATTGGATGAGGCCTTGAGTAACCTGTACTAGTGGGAGGTGTCCCTGCCTATGGCAGGGGGTTGGAACTAGATGATCCTTGAGGTCCCTTCCAACCTTACCATTCTATGATTCTATGATTCTATGATTCTATGATTCTATGATTCTATGATAATGGTTTGGGTGGGAAGGGACCCTTCCAAACCTCCTGCAGTCAGCAGGGACATCTTCAACTATAGCAGGTTCTCAGAGCCCCATCCAACCTGACTTGGAATGGTTCCAGGGATGAGTCTTCTACCATTTGTCTGGGCAACCTATGATTGCAGGCAATAAGATGGGCAATGATGGCCTACCTCCATGAGTGAGGTCTCTCCTCAACCTCCTCTCCTCCAGGCTAAACAACCCCAGCTGCCTCAGTTGCTTCTCACAAGACCTGTGCCCTAGATGCTTCACCAGATTCATAGCCCACCTTTGGATGCACTCCATAACCTCAATGTCCTTTTTGGAGTGAGGTTCCCAAAACTGAACCCACTATTTAAGGTGTTCTACCCAAACCTGCCCTGGCATAACTTGAAGCCATTTCCTCTTGTTCTGTCAAGGCTCAAGTGTCAGTCCCATACAAGCAGTAGCAGACTCAAGCTCTCCACACATCATGTTTGCAAAGTTCAAACCAGTAAGGAAGGTGATATGGTAAACTGAGGCAGGAGAAGCAGTTGTCCTTTTCCTTGCCTCAGATGTATTAAGAATAATGTAGCCAGCAGGCTGAGGGAGGTTATCCTCCTCTTCTGCTCTGCCCTAGGGAAGCCACTTCTGCAATACTGGGTCTGGTTCTGGACTCCCCAGTCCAAGAGAGGCAAGGAAGTACTGGGGAGACCCCAACAGAGAGAGCCCAATAGAGGGCCACGAGGATGTCTTGGGGACTGGAGCATCTCTCTTTTAAGTATTTCTCCTGCAAGCATCTCTCCTGTGTAGAAAGGCAGAGAGACCTGGGGCTGTTGAGCCTGGAGAAGGGCAAACTGAGAGGGGATCTTCCCAATGCCCATCAGTAGCTAAAGGGAGGGGGTCAAGACAAGGAGGCCAGACTCTTTTCAGTGGTGCCCAGCCACAGGGCAAGGGGCAGTGGGCACAAACTGGAACCCAGGAAGTTCCCCTGAATATGAGGAGAAACTTCTTTCCTGTGAGAGTGATGGAGCCCTGGACCAGGCTACCCAGAAAGGCTGTGGAGTCTCATTGTCTGCAGAGATTCCAAACCCAGAGGGACACGATCCTGGGTAACCTGCTGTGGGTAATCCTGCTTTATCAGGGGGCTGGACTAGATGATCTCCAGAGGTCCCTTGCAATTCCCACCACTTTGTGATTCTGTGATCCATTGCATGTTCCTACAGATGGGTCTGTCCACTGCACCTGGAGTGCTGGCCACTCTGTCACCGCACCGACAGCGTGGGATGAAACATGAGTGGAGATTTAGCAAGGTAAATTCAGTGTCCTTGCAAGCAGCCAGCTTGGAAGACAGCCCAAAGGATTGGTTTCTTCTGCTCGAGCAAGTTGCTAGAGGCCACAGAGCACAGTTTGCAAGCTGGTGGTGCCCTCTAAAGGGAGAAGCAGAGGGAAAAGCTGCAGTAGGTCCGAGCCACAGCAGGACAGGACAGACATCCTGCAGCACGACGGATGTCTTCTGCTTTGAAAACAAAGCACAGGTTTGGTGAGAGAGGCTCCTTCCATCAGCAGAACCACCCCAGCAGCGTGGTCTCACCTCTGCTTCATCTCTGCAGAGCAGAGCGCAGGGACATGAGAGCCTTGATGAGCTCAGGAAAGCTGCAGAAACCCTGAGAAAGATTTTGGAGAGTATAAACTTGGAGTGGTTCTTCATGCATCCCAGGAGAGCACTTGCCTTGGTAGTCACGAGGGCACATTGCTCCCTCATGATGAAGTTGTTATCTACCCAGTCCTGCTCTGCAGAGCTACTTTCCAGCAGGTCAATCCTAACCTGTCCTGGTACAGTTCCCAAGAGAAAGGACATGATGGGCCACCACCTACAGCTCTGCTCAAAGCACCTCTTATTGGTGCAGGGGATGACCTTGGCCTTTGCAGGCTAAACTCCTTCAAGGGGGTGTGCCTGTGGCCCAAGAGCATCTGTTTTACTCTGTCCCCTTCCATCTAGTCCTCTCATCCCACACTTTTCCCTACATTGCCATGAGACCTGGCTGAAGGACAGCCTCCTTCGCCCCTCTTTGTTTTGGATGAGCAAAGGGTTGATAGTGGAGCATTAGACAGCCTGGATGCTCTCAGTGCATAGCCAAAAGGAAGCTCAACAGGGGCAAGTTCAACAGGGGCAAGCTCAACAGGGGCTCCAACTTGTGTTAGAGTAGGTCCAGAGGAGGGCCATGAGGATGCTCAGAGGGCTGGAGCAGCTCTCCTATGAGGACAGGCTACAAGAGTTGGAGCTCTGCAGCATGGAGAAGAGAAGGCCTCCAGGAGACTTTAGAGTAGCCTTCCAGTATCTGAAGGGGGCCTACAGGAAGGCTGGGGAGGGACTATAGATAAGGTCTTGCAATGACAGGACAAGGGGTAATGGGTTTAAAGTGGCAGAGGGGAGATTTAGACTGGATGTTAGGAGGAAGTTCTTTGCAGTGAGGGTGGTGAGGCACTGGCACAGGTTGCCCAGGGAGGTTGTGGATGCTCCCTCCCTGGAGGTGTTCAAGGCCAGATTGGATGAGGCCTTGAGTGAGCTGTACTAGTGGGAGGTGTCCCTGCCTATGGCAGGGGGTTGGAACTAGATGATCCTTGAGGTCCCTTCCAACCCTACCATTCTATGATTCTATGATTCTATATTTCTTAAACTCCTCCAGAGATGGAGATCACATTACTGTCCTGGACAGCCCGTGCCTATGGAGGATGTAGAGTGTCTATGGAGGATGTAGAAATGTAGGAGACTGGAGGATACTCTTCGAATTTTCGGGGGGGGGGCAGTGATGGCCACAAGTCACAGTATAGGCAGATCCAGACAGATATAAGGCAAGTAGAAGAAGCTATTTCACCTGAAGCCCTCTGGAGATGTCTGGAGGTTTTTTCCTGGATGCCACACTCCTGTTGAGCCTCAGGAACTCAGCACTAGAGGGCACCCAAGTATTGCTGTTGGCTTCCGCTGCAGCCCAGCTCCCAGGACTGCGCTACTAATCCCCTAGGTGTATTCTCATCCCATTCCAAGTATAACGGAGTCTAACAGGAGGCCTATGCTGTGCTCAAAGCTCAAGGCAAGAGGGAATTGCGGCTGCCAGCTATTACCTGCTTGACTGCTTGAGAGAGTCCAGCACAGAGCCACAAAGATGCTGAAGGGAATGGAACATCTCTGTTATGAGGAGAGCCTGAGGGAGCTGGGGCTGTGCTGCTTGGAAAAGAGGAGACTGAGAGGTGACCTCTTCCATGTTCATAAACATGTGAAGGGTGAGTGCCGGAGGGATGGAGCCAGGCATCTGCTCAGTGATGCCTGATGACAGCACAAGGAGCAATAGTTGGAAGCTGAGGCATAGGAAGTTTCATTCAAGCATGAGGAGGAATTTTTTTGCTCTGAGGGTGGCAGAACACTGGAACAGGCTGCCCAGGACAAATGTGGAGTCTCCCTCTCTGGAGATATTCAAAACCCAGCTAGATGTGTTCTTGTGTGATCTGGTACAGGAGATCTTACTCTGGCAGAGGGGTTGGACTGGATGAGCTTTCAAGGTCCCTTCCAGCCCCTGACATTCACAGAGTGATTCTGTGACTAAGAGCACTGGCACTCCTCTGCCAGCTCCTCTGTTCCTTGGAGGCTCAGGTAGGACTGTGATGGTTGTCAATGCCCTGGGTGACCATCCAAAAGGGCAGTGGGACACTGTGTTGGGTTGTGCCAAAGAATGCACACCCTGTGGCTGTGGAGTCAGATAGTTTTAGCTGAGTTTGCAGCGTTGGGTGATGCAAAGACTCAGCAGGGGAGTTTAGCTTTGCTGTTCTTGAATCTGAGCTGTGGTCTGTGCTACTCCATGGCCCCATCAAATTTTACTTTCCTGTTACTATTGCTAAAAATCATAGAATGATAGAATCAGTTAGGGTTAGAAGGGACCACAAGGACCATCTAGTTCCAACCCCCCTGCCATGGGCAGGGACACCCTACCCTAGATCAGGCTGGCTAGAGCCTCATTCAGCCTGGCCTTAAACACCTCCAGGAATAGGGCCTCAATGACCTCCCTGGGCAACCTATTCCAGACTCTCACCACTCTCATGGTGAAGAATTTCCTCTTCACTTCCAGTCTGATGTATGACTCTTTCCTTCTTTCTCCAACATGCCCATTGTGCTTTCAGTACTGCAGAGAAATATCCAGCTACCTAATCCATGTTTCTGCAGTGCTAGGTCTACTTCTGCCCACCTTTGGGCTCCTGGGGTGCTGAGAAGTACCCTCACATGATACAGCTTCTGAAAATCTGCCCTGACACTCCCAGGAGGTGAAGCTGCTCTATGACTTTTTCAACAAGGGGTTTTGGTCCTTCTCAACCCCTGTGAACATCAAGATGATGCTGGAGATTCAGCTGCCACAGCCTCTCAGAGAGCAGCTTAAACATATTTTTTCCAAGCAACACTTCAGCATCTGCAGAAAAGCTGCCTGACGGAAAAGGACTTGGAGGTGTTGGTTGACAGCCAGCTGAAGACGAGCCAGCATGTGCCCAAGTGGCCAAGGAGGGTAACGGCATCGTGGCTTGAATCAACAAAAGTGTAGTCAGCAGGACGAGGGCAGGGATCGTTCCCTTGCTCGTGGCACTAGCGAGGCCACACCTCGCTGCTGAACCTTTATGACTCGTTCAGTTTTAGGCTCCACGCTCCAAGGACATTGAGGTGTGGAAGAGTGTCCAGAGAAAGGCAACAAAGCTTTTGAAGGGTCTAGGGCACAAGTCTTGTGAGGAGCAGCTGAGGGAACTGGGGTCGTTCAGCCTGGGGAAAAGGAGCCTGATGGGAGACCTGGCTCTGCATAACTCCCTGAATGCACGTTGGAGTGAGGTGGGAGTTGGACTCTTCTCCCAAGGGACAGATGATAAAGCAAGAGGAAATAGCCTCAAGTTGTGCCGGGTGACTTTTAGATTGGATATGAGGAATGATTTCTTCCCCAAAAGGGTCCTAAAGGCTTGGAACAGGCTGCTCAGGGCAGTGGTGAAGTTCTCATCCCTGGAGGAGTTTAAAAGCCTCCAGGTGGTGCTGAGGGACGTGGTTTAGTGGTGACTGGGCAGTGCTGTGTTAACAGTTGAACTCAGTGATCTTAAAGATCTCTTCCAACTGAAATGATTCTGTGATTTTTGTTCCTCCAGTTCCTCACAATGGCCATGAGCAATCAGCTTTCCTGCAAAGCCAGATTTGCTGAGACACTGTCAATTTCCCCAGGAAATGGTGGAAACTGCTTATTTTCATCCAGCAAATTCACTCAAGTTGTATTTGGGTTAATTTTGCTGCAGTCTGAGATGTTAGAATCATAGAATCACAGAATGGTAAGGTTGGAAGGGACCTCAAGGATCATCTAGTTCCACCCCCCTGCCATAGGCAGGGACACCTCCCACTAGTACAGCTCACTCAAGGCCTCGTCCAACCTGGCCTTGAACCCCTCCAGGGAGGGAGCAGCCACAACCTCCCTGGGCAACCTGTGTCAGTGCCTCACCACCCTCACTGCAAAGAACTTCCTCCTAACATCCAGTCTAAATCTCCCCTCTGCCAGTTTAAACCCATTGCCCCTTATCNGTGCTGAGGGCTCCAGAACTGCACACAGTACTCCAGGTGGGGTCTGACAAGAGCAGAGTAAAGGGGCAGAATTCCCTCCCTTGCCCTGCTGGCCACGCTGCTCTTGATGCAGCCCAGGACTCGGTTGCTGTCTGGGCTGCACACACACACTGCAATGATCAGCATTTCAGCTGGTGTGGGAGACCTCTGCTTCAAGCACAGAGCTGTATCATTCTCCAAAAGCCAGGAGAATAAAAGGAATATCTGAGGGGGAAGAAAAAAAAAAAAAAAGCAGTTGCAGTTCTTTCCCCTTGTTACCAGGGCAGAGAAAATGAGCTGCTGAAGAAAGGAGACAACTGAGGACAAAAATCGATGACAAACTACTTAGTCAATGTGACCCTGGGACTTGCAGAGTCCTGTCCTTGTACCTCCCTTCCCAGCAGTTGGATTTCAAGGTGATGGGGACAAAACCCCTGTCCTGGTGCCTCAGCCCGTGGAGACTGATCTTGGTGGCCTCAGCAACCTCCCTGTGCTGGACTCACTCCTTGCCACCAGCAGACACTCCAGGCTTGAGCAGGAGTTCATTTGCCTGCTTTCAAGCAAG
The DNA here is from genome assembly GCA_013396675.1 of Eubucco bourcierii. NCBI lineage: Eukaryota > Metazoa > Chordata > Aves > Piciformes > Ramphastidae > Eubucco > Eubucco bourcierii. The sequence goes on from VWZE01017679.1 coordinate 195,930, forward strand.
ATCCCAATTCACCTTCTGTGGGGGTGGCAAGACCCAGGCCCATGTTGCCCAGAGATGTGGTGGAGGTTCCATCCCTGGAACCATTCCAGCTCAGGTTGGACAGGGCTCTGAGCAACCTAATCTGGTTGAAGACATCCCTGCAGAACACAGAGGAGGCAGACTAGATGCACTTGAGTGGTCCCTTCCCACCCAAACCCATCTGTGATAAGTATGACCTGCAAGAGTTTGTGTGTTTACCGTCACTGTCACTCCTTAAAATCTTTGGCTTTGATCTTCATCTATAATTTCCCATGGATTTTATTTTTTTCCCAGATACATTTAACAGACTAGCAAAGGAAATACTGAATTTCACCATGGAAACATTAACAAAAATATTTATTCACAGCAAGTACCTTCTTTTTTTTTTTTTTAATTATTATTATTTTTCTGCAGTGCTAAACTGAAGAAGTTTTATTTTGTCTTTAAAAAATGTAACTTAAAGAGGTATCATCAAGCAAGGGTAAATAACATAACATGTCAAACTCTAGAAATCCTGATCTATTTTTTTTCCTTGAGAAAAAAAAAATCTTCAGATATCTTAAAAAAAGGTGTCTGGATTTTTGGCTTGTTTGTACCAGTGGATCTTAAAGCATAGCAGGGCAATGTAACCAGCTCCACATTATCCCCTTTGTGTCTCAAGAGACTCAGACAACAGAAATGCTCATTTGGGAGGCTCTTAAATCAAAGCAAACCAGAGAGAATAGGCCAGCAGGGCTCTCTCAAACTGTCTGTTGGTGAAGGAATGTGTCCTCAGTCAAAGACAGGATATTTAAATGTGCCAGGCACTAAGTGAACCAAACTGTGACCTGCTGGTGCTGGCTCTGACCACTGATGCCCTGATGTCCTTAATGCACCAGTGACCATGGCAAGCAGAATCTGCTTTAGAGAGAGCTTTGGGTTAGTAACCTCTTGTGAAAAATCATCTGGGTCCTTAAATAAGCAAAGCTCTGGTACCAAATCTGGCTCAAATATGAGCCAAGTTTATGGTGTGCAAATTGTCATTCCCAGTTAAAGTTACACCACGGGCACTGGACAGGGTCAGGCAGAAACACACAGGTAATGGACTTCCCTGGGAAAGTTGGGGTTTGGGTGCTTTGTCCTGGAGTCATTGACTCTCAGAATGGTTTTGATGGGAAGGAACCACTCAGTGTCACCCTGCAGTCAGCAGGGATGTCTGAGCCCCATCCAACCTGACCCAAAATGTTTCCAGGGATGGCACTTCCACCACCTTTCTGGGCAACCTGGGTCAGAGTCTCATCACCCTCACAGTAAAATATTTCTTCCTTCTATCCAGTCTGAATTTCCCCTCTTTTAGTTTAAAACCATCACCACCCCTTATCCTGTCACAACAGGCCCTGCTAAAAAGTCTGCCCCCAGCTTTCTTCTTTTCAGTGCCTTTAAATACTAAAAGACTGCAATAAGTTCTCCCTGGAGCTTTGTCTCCCCCAGTTCCATAGAATCATAGAATGGTAAGGTTGGAAGGGACCTCAAGGATCATCTAGTTCCAAC
>VWZE01017679.1:201090-222648 GCA_013396675.1 Eubucco bourcierii
GCAGAATCACCTCCCTTGCCCTGTTGGCCACCCTGCTTTTGATGCAGCCCAAGACTCGGATCCAAGTCAGGATGCTGTTGGCCTCCTTGGCAACCTGGGCACACATTGGCTCACCTTTCGCCTTCCGTTAGCTAACGCCCCCACGTCTGCCAGGCAGTTTCTAACCACTCTTCCTCAAAACTGGAACATTCATGATGTTGTTGTGACCCAAGAGCAGGACCTGGCACTTGATCTTGTTGAATCCCTTAGGTCTCAGCCTATCAGTCCAGCCTGGCCAGATCCCTATGCAGACCCTCATGTTGCTCCAGTAGATCAACACCTATGCCCAAATTTGTGTCATCTGCAAAGCATCTTAGGGTGATCTCCATCGTGGTCATTGATAAAGATATTAAATTGTAGTTAAACATCACTTGGAGCCTGTCCCAGAGATGCCTGTTGATGAAAGGGGACGAAATCATCCCCAACATTTGGTGCCCTTCTTCAAGTCTCAAGCAACACTGAAACAAACAACAGCAACACCACCAACACCACCACCAAAAAAATTTTAAAAAAACCAAAACCAACCAACCAAACAAAAAAACCCAACCCCAACCAAACCCAAAATCAAAGAGGGAAAAGAAAACCACAGCACTTTCTGTAATTAATAAAAAGGATTTTAGGAGTTTGACAAGCAGGGAGGCTGACATGAATTTTCCACACGTGGGAAGAGAAGAACTGGAAAAACAAAATAAAACACAAAAAAAAAAACAAAAACCCACAACCCAACAACAACAAAAAACAAACAGAGAAAATGAGTTAATAAGTGACAATTTCTTTCATTTTGGACTTAGCATTCTGTAGCATCATCATAAGCTGATGACTTCAACATGTGCAGTGTGGTTTATTTTAACAGGTTAGTGGTGCTGTGGGAGGTGCACCTGAAGGGGTTAGTTAAGGCCTGATTCTGCCATGGCAGGTGGTCCTTTCCACCCCTCTCCCTTAGTGCAAACCTGTAGTACATAAGAACAATTACCAATGATTCAGAGGTGGGGGTGTAATTGTGTTCACATGCAGTGATGTGGAAAGTGAAGAGAGGCTGCAAAAACCTGAAATTCATCGTTTAGGAAGAGTATTTTCTCCTCCTGCTCTGTTAATGAGGGGCAGGACTCTCCAGATCTCCAGCTGGAGAGAACATTTTTAACTTCTCCTACTTTGGCAGTCCTTGTTGAGATTATGGTTGGGTTCTGATGCTGTTTCTGCTCATCTTCATTATCCAATTTATGGGAACAATGAGCGGATAAATCACCAGGGCAGAGAGTGTAGAACTTCTACTGTCTGGGTGAACACGAAGCTCAGAAGATCCCTAAACAGACAAACTTTCATAGAATCATTGAGCCACAGAATGGGCTGGGTGGAAAGGGACTGTCAAAGGTCATCTAGTCCAGCCTCCCTGCAATCAGCAGGGACATCTTCAACTAGAGCAGGATACTCAAAGCCCTGTTCACCCTCACCTGGAATGTTTCCAGGGATGGGAAATCTGCCACCTCTCTGGGAAACCTGTGCCAATGTCTCACCACCCTCAGCATAAAAAAAACATTCTCCCTTCTACCTAGTCTGAATCTCTCCATGCTGGAGCATGTCCAAGGAAGAGCAAAAAAAAGCTGATGAAGGGTCTAGAGTATCCTGAGGACTGGGGTTGTTTAGCCTGGAGAAAAGGCAGCTGAGGGGGGACCTTCTTGCTCTCTTCAAGTCCTTTAAAGGAGGTTAGAGCAAGCTGGGTGGCAGTCTCTTTTCCCAAGTAACAAATCACAAGACAAGAGGAAGGAGTCTTAAGTTGTGCCAGAGGAGGCTTAGGTTGGACATGAGGAACAATTTCTTCCCCACAAGTGTTGTCAAGGCCTGGAACAGGCTGCCCAGGACAGTGGTGGAGTCCTCATCCCTGAAGCCCTGTAGATGTGTTTGTGAAGGACACAGTTTAGTGATGACCTGGCAGTGCTAGGTTAAAGACTTGATGATCTTAAAAGGTCTTTTCTAGCTAAAACAAAACAATTTTGTGATGCTAAAAGCAACACCAGCTTGGATGGCTCAGCTGAGAAAGAACACCTAGGGTCTGAAAAACATTGTTTTAGCAGTGTCAGACACACCGGACCCACTTCTGGTTCATTCATGGTCTCACCTCCTGAGTGCTTACGTGGGCACAAACTCTTGTTCTCAGGCTGAGGACCACTTTCAGCAGGGCTGCACCTTCCCCTCTCAATATTATCTACAATCTGCCTTTTCCTGAGCTCTCACCAATGGGCACCCAGCATTCTGCTGTCTCTACCACCACCTTCTCCCTCCATGTGACAATTCCCTCACTTCAGGCCCAGGCTGGCAGGAGGCAGTTAGGAACCTAATAGAATCAGGACACACAAGTTTCTTCACCCTCATGCACTTAAATAGGCATCAATGAACTTTCCCATTGGCAAGTGAATGCTGTTTAGCCCAGAGAAGACGGGGTTGAGAGGGGATCTTCTCAATGCTGATCAATATCTAAAGGGCAGGGCTCAAAAGGATAAGGCCAGACCCTTTTCTAGTAGTGCCCAGCAACAGGGGAAGGTGCAACAGGCACAAACTGGAACCCAGGAGGTGCCATCTGACCATGAGGAGAAAATTCTTTGTTGTGAGTGTGGCAGAGACCTGGACCAGGCTGCCAAAAGTGGTTGTGGAATCTCCTTCTCTGAAGATTCCAAATCCACCTGCACACTATCCTAGGTGAACCTGCTGTGGGTGACCCTGCTTTAACAGGGGGGTTGGAGTCTCTAGTGGTCACTTCCAACCCCCACCATACTGGGATTCTGGAATGTTTTGGAATAGATATGCCCAATCTTCTATTCCAAGCTTGTCTATAGTCCAGCTGAAGGGCCATGATTCAGTGGCCCTATTTCCATCACCATGGGCTGGGGCAGAGGAGAGGGAAATGTTTAACAGCCCACCCACCTGACCCTAGAAGATGCTGAGAGCAGAGAGGCATGGCCTTGTTGGTCCCAGGTGGTGTTAGGAGAGTGAGCTCAATGTAAGGGAAAGGCAAGGGGAAAGGAGAAGGAAAAGGGAACCTCTGTGTCCTCTGCTTGTGGAGAGGTCCTGGTGGGGAGGAGTTTCCAGCACTGGCTGAGACTGGCAAAAAGATGGTTTCATGGTGGAGAAGGGAAAGGAGCAGGGGAAAGGGAAGTGGAAGGGGAATCTCTGTGTCCCCTACTCTGGAGGAGCCCTAGTGGGAGGTGGCGACTTCCAACGCTGGCTGAGACTGGAAAAAACTTATTACATGGTGGGGAAGGAAGGGAAAGGAAAGGGGGAGGGCGGGCAGTGCCGCTACTGAATAATTCAGCACTGGGGACGGGGCGGGGGGAGGCACCGCACCGAGCTTCGGATCGCAGCTGGTAGCCGGGCACCGCACCGCGCATTTTACCGCGCAGCGTACGGAGAGCAGCCGGCACCGCTCCGCACCCCGCTCCGCACCATGGCTCTGATGCTGCAGCTCCGCACCGTCTCCGGCCTCCGCGGCAAAGCCGATCGCATCGCCAAAGCGGCTTTCAGAGGTACCGGGCAGGAAGGGGGGGGTCCCGCAACCGGTCGTTCCCTACCACCCCTCGCCCTCGCCTCAGTTTCCCCACCGCAGCCGCGCAGAGCTTGGGGAGGGGGATGAGAGCCTGGCAGCTTTAAGGGCTGCACAGCTCTCTCTGACCAGGGCGTGAGACCAATCCTTCCAAACTGCTCTTCGGGTGTACCGCTGCACAGCTGTGCTTGGCCCGGGACACTGCAGCCTCCTGTTACCTCCCTCCTGGGGAGCTCCTGGGGAGGGGGATTCGTCCAGAGGAAAGGAGGTGAGGTCCCAGGGCAACCAAATCCTCCCCGGAGAGGGTCCGTGCCTCAATGAGGTGGAGCAGGGCTCTTGCAGTAGAGTGGAGGGCTCGATCACATAGCTGGGCACCAAGCGCTACTGGAAGGAGCAGGAGGAGGACTCAGGTTATGCCGGCTCCTGGATTTCTTCTAAGAATGCTGCAGCTTTTCCACTCAGACCAGCAGAAGCTCCAAAGCTTTCCATGGGAAGATGCAGAAGAAGCAAGAACTCTCTGGGCATACATACCCTCAGCAGAAGCCAAACCTTTCTCAAACATCTAAAAGCCTCCGGGGGAAGGCTCAACATGAGCTCCCTGTCTGGTGCCAGATCCAGTCTCCAGCATGTGGGAGCCCACAGGCAGAGGAGGGTGTGGGATGGTTTGGCAGCACCAGGAGTGGGGAATAGCAATCCCTTCTCTCAGTGAATGCAAACGAGCAGGTTTGTCTATCACCTCCAAACCAGAGCAGACAGCAGAGCCTGAAATGGCCTTTCCTGCACAGCCTTAACACAGCAGAGCAATTAAAAAGTGTAATTACCCCTTAATTTCCCCATCCCTGCCCCACCCCAGCATGGGCACAGTGGAACAGATCATATACCTGGCCAACAGCAAAGCCTGGAGTCGTCCCAGCCCTAAGCTGCCCTTGGTGAAATCCTGCTGCCTGCCCTAGGAAACAGGACCAAAGGCCCCCACTAGGTTTCTTCATCACAGAGGGACTCACTATTCCAATTCTGAGCCAAGTGCAGTCCCTGTTGGATGGGCAGGATCCAATATCCATCCCTGCTTTGACATTTTGTGTAAGAGCCACCAGAAAACTCTATGGTTCAACTGGTGGGCAATGGGAATGATCCCCACTCTGAGGTGCTTTGAGATGAGCACTTCACTCTCAGCCCTTCATCAGTACAGGTCAGGGACTGACCTGTTGCAAAGCAGCTCCATAGAGAAAGACCTGGGAGTGCTGATGAACAAGCTGCCCATGAGGCAAAGTTGACCAAGAAGGCAAATGATCTCCTGAGGAACATTCAGAAAAGTGTGGTCAGCAGGTCAAGGGAGGTTTTCCTTTCCCTATACTCTGCCCTAGGGAGGTCACATCAGGAGTATTGGATCCAGCTCTGGGCTTTCCAGGTCAAAAGAGGCAAGGAACTACAGGATAGAGTCCACTGGAGGCTATGGAGCGGATGAGGGATCTGGAATGTCTCTCCTATGAGGGAAGGCTGAGAGTGCTGGGGCTGTTGGGCTGGGATAAGAGCAGCATGATAGGGGATCCTTTCAATGCTTGATCAACAGCTAAAGGGTAGGGGGGCAACAGGATGTGGCCAGACTCTTTTCAGTGGTGCTAAGAGACAGGACAAGGAACAATGGGCACAAACTGTAACCCAAGAGGTGCCACCAGAACATGAAGCAAAAATTCTTCTCATCCCCTCGAGCTTCCACTAATTCCCTTGTAAGAGCAGGTACCAGGACACTTCTCCAGGCCCACCCCCATGCTCCCACTTCCATCATCCTCCCAGGTATGAGCTAGCTACTGCCTGGTTCTGGACTCCCATCACTGTCATGTCACCTAGAGAGGTGAACTTCACAGCTATGTCTTCTTCCTTGGTGCTAAGCCATTATCAGTTTGCCTTCTCACAGAAGTTTCTTTGCCAAGGGAGAAATTTGGGGTAGTATTAGAGGACAGTTGGGTAGGGTTTGGATTTTTTTTTTCCCCAAGAGTTAGAAGCAGCTGATTTTTGTGCAAAGAAGATATTTAAATTCACTCTATGATTGCAGCAGATATTACCCATACCTGCAGCTGGGGATGCCTCTTTCCATGTTCAACCTGGAAGCTGATGTTCGTGTCTTCTGTAAACTTAGTCTTGTAGGAGAGGTAAAACCAGACCCAGCTGGATCCTGAGTTCACAGATCGTAAAATCCTACTGCTAAAAGGGTAGTAGAAACAGGTTAAGAAGCAGTCCCTTGTGTGGTTGGGTCAGTGAAGGCAGTAAACAGGTGGATTAGGACTGACCCATCCCTTGGCATAGTGAATGCAGAGAAATTTGGGTTCATGCCACTTGGTGTGTGTCCAAAGCTGCAGCAAGCCCTGTCTGTGCAGTAACCAGCAGTTCAACATCCTCTGATAACACTGAGCTCCACAGCCTGCCTGCATCTTACCCAAATTACTTGTCCCAAAGGGGTGAAATGTGGAGACAGCTCTTTGTCTGTCCTACAGACAGGGGAAGTCCAGGGACAGATCCTCTGAGTACCTTCTTGACACATAGCTGCATTGTTCTGAGTTGTGAGAGCACTGAGCCCAAACATGAGATGTTTAGCAGCTTTCCTATGAGGACAGGCTGAGAGAGTTGGGGCTCTGCAGCCTGGAGAAGAGAAGGCTTCCAGGAGACCTGATAGCAGCCATCCAGTATCTGAAAGGGGCCTACAAGAAGGCTGGGGAGGGATTATTGACAAGGTCTTGCAATGCCAGGACAAGAGGCAATGGGTTTAAACTGGCAGAGGGGAGATTTAGACTGGATGTTAGGAGGAAGTTGTTTGCAGTGAGGGTGGTGAGACACTGGCACAGGTTGCCCAGGGAGGTTGTGGCTGCTCCCTCCCTGGAGGTGTTCAAGGCCAGGTTGGAGGAGGCCTTGAGTGAGCTGTACTAGTGGGAGGTGTCCCTGCCTATGGTAGGGGGTTGGAACTAGATGATCCTTGAGGTCCCTTCCAGCCTTACCATTCTATGATTCTATGATGCTACGTGAATCTGCATCAGGACCTTGTTCTGAATGGGGGAGGGATGGGCAGAATTCTCACACCATGGTGTGGTCTCCATGGAAGGATGGCCTTTCTGACACACTGTGGATTTCAGCAGCTGCAGTAAGATAGAGTTCTGACATGCTCTCAGTCTTTCCTTGATGTACTTGATGGTACTTCATAGAGGTCTAGAATCCCAGGTTGAAAAGGACCTCATCTGGTGTAACCGTTCTCAGCAAAAGCACTTGTGAGGCTTGAGTCATGCCAGATTTCTCATCATTTTGGATGAGGCAGGGCCAAATCCTGCAGATGCCTGGACTTGGGTTGGGCCCTGACCTGCATTGTCTCAGCGCTGGGTTTCAGCAGGTAGCTTCTGAGACCCATCTCTTAGGATGCACATTTCTGTGTTGCATTTTCTTCTGTGAGAAGGTTGGAAAACTGCCTGGAAGAAAAAGAGTTGGGGATGCTACCCAACAGCCAACTGAAGACAAGCCCAGCAGTGTGTGCAGGTGGCCAAGAAGGTTAACAGCATCCTGGTTTGGATCAGCAGAAGTGTGGCCAGCAGGACTAGGGCAGGGATCATTCCCCTGTGCTGGGCAGGGGTGAGGCCACACCCCAAATCCTGGTTCCAGTTTTGGGCCACTCACTCAAAGAAGGACATTGAGGGGTTGGAGCATGTCCAGAGAAAGGCAGTGAAGCTAGTGGAGGGTCTAGAGCACAAGTCTAGTGAGAAGCAGCTGAGGGAACTGGGATTGTTTAGCCTGGAAAGAAAGGAATTTGAGGGAAGACCTACTTGGTCTCTACCACTTTCTGCAAGGAGGTTGGAGTGAGGTGGGGATTGCTCTCTTGTCCTATCATCTGTTGCTTGGGCGAAGTGGAAAGACTCAAGCTGTGCTAGGGAAAGCTCAGGTAGGGCACAAAGAACAATTTCTACATGGAAAGGGTTGCCAAGTCCTGGAAAAGGCTGCCCAGGGCAGTGGTGGCATCATCATTCCTGGAGAGATTGAAAAGTTGTGTAGATGTGGTGCTGAGGGGTATGGTTTAGTGGTGACCTGGCAGTACTAGGTTAATGGTGGGACCTAATGGTCTTAAATGTCTCTTCTCTCTATGAATTCTAGAGGGCTTTCCTGCCTCCAGGGCTTTTTTGGGCACAACCATAGTGTTGTTCTACTAACTGAGGATTAGCATGTCTCAGATCTGGGAACAAGGACTGCTGCTGAGTTCTACGCTGAAGGTGGCCACAGAAGCATCCCAGCAGCCGGCACATAATTAAGGCAGAGCTCTTGTGATGTTTAATGCCTCTGTGGCTCAGATGATGCTTTGCTGTCTCCTGGCCCCTTGAGAATTTGGGAATGGTGGACAGCAGAGTCATGGCATAGCAAGTTCAATGTTGATGAGAAGCTGCTTTATTTGTCCTGTTGATCGCTTCCTCCTCCCTGCCCAACTCTTTACAAATGCCTGGCTGTGTTTATGCTGATGGATTAAAACGATGAGCCAGGCTGTACCTGTCTCTCTGCTCCAACCAGGACTCAGCCCAGCCTCAGGGATGGGATTGAGATGAGATGGAACAAGATGGGATGGGACAGGATGGAATGGGATGGGACGGGATGGAGCCAGGCATGTTGACCTGGCCCCTCAGTGCCAGACCCAGTGCAGCATCCCAGTGTGGATGGTTGGTGCTGGTCTCCAGAGGGAAGAGGCTCCTGCCTTTTCTGCAGTGACTCTAAAGGGAGCTTTAGACCCCTTTACCATGGAGTGAGGTGACCTCCCCCCCACTTGCATGCTGCTCTCAGCAACTCATAGGCTGAGTGTTGTGCAGACACACCTCAGCACCCCAGTACTGGAGTTGCTGAGCACTGCAGGGAGGGATGCTCTTTGCCCAGTCAAGGTACCACCTAGCTGCTGCCTTCTCCTCACCTGCTGGCAGCAGAGTCTGGAGGCTCAGGCAGAGCTCCCAGAGTGGGTGTTTGCTCATTCAGCTGAAGTAATCTATTATTGCTTAAAAAGAAGTCAAAGGAGGAGTTTGGTGTGACAGGCTGCCGTGTGCAGGTGGGCAGCACTCTGGAATGCTACTCAGCTTCAGCTCAGGTGGGAGATGAATACATCACAACCTTGATAAAAGCCTTCCTTGAGAAAGGGCTGACAGCTGTGTGGGATGGTGATGGAACAGGGCTGCTCCTCTTATCCCAGGGATCCCATATTCCCAACAGCCTCTATGAGCTGCAGCTACACTATCTGCACTTTGTAAAGAGGACAAACTGAGGTGTGAGGAGAAGCTCCCAGTTCTGGACCCATAGGAGCAAGCAGAGAGAGCCAAGCCCCTGGTGGGGAAGTGTAGAGGAGAGGTGGGCCAAAATCCACTCCCACACCTGAGCATCAGGGACTTGTCTCCCACTATGGTGTTGGGTTTGACTCACCAAACTCCCAGAGGATGTTCATCTGCTGGGGATTTGGGGGTGTTAACCAACAACATCCATTACATTTTATGACCCTCTCAATTTGTTCATGGATTTGGGGATGGCTTTGAATGTCAATGACTTATAAGGCTCTTGTCATTCCACTGTGCATGCCCTAGGCTGGATGAGGGTAGGGAGGCTTTACAGAGTGGTATGGACAGGCTGGACCTCTTCTCCCACAAAACAAAGAAAAGGAAACAGCCTCAAGTTGTACCAGAGGAGGTTCAGGTTGGACATGAGGAAGAGTTTTTTCCCAAAAAACAAAGATGTCAATGCTTGGAACAGTGGAAGTGGTGGAGTTCTCATCCCTGGAAGGATTGAAGTGCTGTGTAGATGTGGTGAGGGACACAGTGATGTGGCAGTGCTGGGTTAATAGTTGGATCTGATGATCTTAAAGTTCTCTTCCAGTGTAAATGATTCTATGAAACGGCCTCCAGAGCCCCAAATCCATTGTCATTCAGTTCATAGAATCATAGAATAGTAAGGTTAGAAGGGACTTCAAGGATCATCTAGTTCCAACCCCCTGCCACAGGCAGAGACACCTCCCACTAGTACAGGTTACTCAAGGCCTCCTCCAACCTGGCCTTGAACACCTCCAGGGAGGGAGCAGACACAACCTCCCCGGGCAGCCTGTGCCAGTGTCTCACCACCCTCACTGCAAACAACTTCCTCCTAACATCCAGTCTAAATCTTCCCTCTGACAGTTTAAACCCATTGTCCCTTGTCCTGTCCTTGTAAAGGACCTTGTAAATAGTCCCTCCCCAGTCTTCCTGTAGGCTCCCTTCAGATACTGGAAGGATACTATCAGGTCTTTTCAAAGCCTTCTCTTCTCCAGACTGCAGAGCCCCAACTCTCTCAGCCTGTCCTCATAGCAGTTCTCCACCTCTTTTCTCTGTAGCCAAAATTCAGCTGGGGATGAAATCAAGGTTTTCTACAAATATCTTTTCTTCAGACTAGTTGCTGAAGAATAGTAGGAAAATGCTGAATTGCCTTCACCCTGCCCATTTTGGAGGTGCCTGGTCTTGCCTCCCAGCAAAGTCTGAGCTTTGACAAGGTAGGGTCACATGCCCCTAGCAGGGTTATGGCTCAGACACCAACCTAATGGCAGCTGTGAAGGAGAACACTTGTGTCCAGGTGCAATTAGAGCTCTCGTCAACCAGTTGTTCACAGATGAAGTTGTAAAGAGCTTCATGGTGGGGCTTTGTCTCTGAATTAATGTGTGAGTGGGGAAGATCATAGAATCATAGAATGGTAAGGTTGGAAGGGACTTCAAGGATCATCTAGTTCCAACCCCCTGACATAGGCAGGGACACCTCCCACTAGTACAGGTCACTTAAGGCCTCATCCAACCTGGCCTTGAACACCTCCAGGGAGGGAGCAGCCACAACCTCCCTGGGCAACCTGTGCCAGTGCCTCACCACCCTCACTGGAAAGAACTTCCTCCTAACATCCAGTCTAAATCTTCCCTCTGCTAGTTTAAACCCATTGCCCCTTGTCCTGTCAATGCAGGACCTTGTAAATAATCCTTCCCCAACCTTCCTGTAGGCCCCCTTCAGATACTGGAAGGCTACTATCATTCACTGATACCTCCTGGAGCACCACTAGGCAATGGTGAACAGGTGATGCTGCCTGGACTGGCAGGGCATGAGGAAGGAAGATCCCACTCAGACTTAAGGCTTGTTCTAAGTAGTTATGATCTTAGGAGAAATATTTTCAGTGGCAGGTTGTCTCCCCTGGAGCCTCTTCTCCCTGATACTGCTTCCTTGTTTGTTCACTACCAGTCGATTCATCCCTTGCCTGTGCCCCTCTCCTCATTATCTCCATGAGGGTGCTCTGCTCTCACCCTTGGGCCCACACCAAGGCTCAGATGCTGGCTGTGCCTCTGGCACAGCTAAACAGCTACAGGTCTCTCAGTTTCTCTTCATCAGAGAGGTGCTCCAGTCCCCTCAGTGTCTCTGTGGATTTTGCTAGACTCTGCAATAAATCCTTGTGTCTCTGTCAGTGGAAAAGCCACTGCAGAACTGCCAGCATCCCCATTCCCTTGTTCTGTTTCCTCTGCTCTGCAATAGAGGGGACAAGATTTGAACACACCAGTTAAACACACTCTGGAAAAATCTTCTTCATTAGCTGTTAAAGTAGGTTAACCTGATGTTTAACACTGCCACGGGGGAGAGAAAACTGGATCCACCCTCTTGTGTAGGATGTCCTCCCTCTGCATCTCCTCTGCACCCACACAAACGTCCTCATGCTGCCTTTTCCCCATCCCAGGCAATGCCTGCAGGACTGCAACCCAGCAAGGCCACCCATGCAGACCCCAACCCCAGGGTCTTTCTGCCCCAAGCTGTGTCTGTTGTGCAGCTGAAGATGAGCCAGCAGAGTGCCCAGGTGGCCAAGAAGGCCAGCGGCGTCCTGGCTTTGATCAGCAGTAGTGTGGGCAGCAGGACTTGGGCAGCACTGGGAGAGTCCTGGGTTCAGTTTTGGGCTCCTCACTCGCACTGAGAGCACTGAGGTGCTGGAGTGTGGCCAGAGAAGGTAGTGAAGGGTCTAGGGCAGTAATCTTGTGAGGAGCAGCTGCGGGACCTGGCTTTATTCATTGCAACCAACCTGTTCTTCCTCTCCTCTCTGCAGGGCTCTCCTTCTACACCCGAGTGCTTGAAAACTGTGAGGACGAGGCCAGGTTTGATGAGGTAAGAGAAGATGTGTTTTATGCCTGGTCTGCCTTGCACATCTGGTGTTCTTTGTCATGGCTCTGTTTCCAGATGGCTGCCAGAGAACCATTAGAATGGTTTGGGTAGGCAGAGAGTTTTGAAGAGGAGGTGTTTAAGGCCAAGCTGGGTGAGGCCTAGAGCAGCTGAGCTTCGCTGAGAGGTGTCCCTGCCCATGGTGGGGAGGTTGGAGTAGGTGATCTCTAAGGTCCCTCCCAACCTAAGCCATTCTATGATCCAGTTCAACCCTCCTTGCTGTCTGCAGGGACACCTTCAACTAGAACAGGGTGCTCAGAACCCCATCCAACCTGACCTGCAATGGCGCCAGGCATGGGGCTTTGACTGCCTCTCTGGGCAACCTGGGCCAGCGTCTCACTGCTCTCACAGAATGCTAACTGGGCTCTTGCTGGGCAGCAGGCAAACAAACTCATGCTCAGAGTGAACAATGTCATCCCTCTATCCAGCCTAAAAGCCCTGGGTTTTAGTTTAAAACCATCACCCCTTGTCCTGTCACAACAGGCCCCACTAAAGAGTTCTTCCCCATCTGCCCAACAATGGGACAAGCTGCAACGGGTTGGAAGCTGAGGCATAGGAAGTTCCATGGAAACATGAAGACTTTTTTTCCCTGTGAGGGTGACAGAACACTGGAACAGGCTGCCCAGGGAGGGCTGTGGAGTCTCCCTCCTTGAAGATATCCAAGACCTGCCTGGGTGCATTCCTGTGTGACCTGCTCTAGGTGATCCTGCTCTGGCAGGGGACTTGGACTGGGTGAGCTTTCCAGCCCCTGACATTCTGTGATTAGGCCACATTTAAGTGCTGAAAGGCAACAATGAGGTCTCCCTGTAGCCTTCCCTTCTTCAGGCTCAACAACCCCAACTCTACCAGCCTGTTCTCACAGCCAGGGATGTTCCTCTGCTGTGGATGCCAGTCCAGTGCTGTCTGATCTTCAGCGCCAGCTTGCAGCTAGGAAAGAGACAGAACTGAAACCTGAGTTGTCAAGCCCTGGAACAAGCTGACCAGGGAGGTGGTGGAAGGGTTGAAAAGCTGTGTAGATGGGGTGCTAAGGGGTGTATTTCAGTGGTGATCTGGCAGTGCTTGGCTGAAGGTCTTGATGATCTTAAAGGTCTCTTCCAACTAGAACAATTCTGTGTGGTTTTAAATTACAGCCTTTTCTTGAGCAGTTACCAAGAAAACACTCTGAGGTGACTGAAATAAGATCACCCACACTAGCAGGGAGTAGTGGTGCTGCTACAAAATCACATTGCAAATGGAAATATTCTTGCAGGGTAGAATGGATGTTTCCTCTGCTTTGTGCTTTTGGTAGAAGATAACCTGCTCCCAGGGGCTGGAGAACATGAGACGTGAGGAATATTAAAGAGCTTTGCATTGTTTATCATTTTCTGAAGCTCTGGGAAACAAGGAACAACTGGCACAACACAGAAAGCAGGAGGTTTCACTTGAACTTGGGAAGGGAGTACTCCAAGGATGCTGGAGCACTGGACCAGGCTGCCCAGCAAGGTTGTGGAGCCTCCTTTTCCGGAGAATTTCAACATACACCTGGATGCATTCCTGCGCAATGTGGGCCCCTCAATTGAAGAAGGACATTGAGGTGCTTCAGCGTGTCCAGAGAAGGGCAACGAGGCTGGGGAGAGGCCTTGAGCACAGCCCTATGAAGAGAGGCTGAGGGAGCTGGGATTGTTTAGCCTGGAGAAGAGGAGGCTCAGGGGAGACCTTCTTGCTGTCTACAACTACCTGAAGGGTGGTTGTAGCCAGGAGGAGGTTGCTTTCTTCTCTCAGGCAACCAGCACCAGAACAAGAGGACACAGTCTCAAGCTGTGCCAGGGGAAGTTTAGGCTGGAGGTGAGGAGAAAGTTCTTGACTGAGGGAGTCATTGACTGCTGGAATGGGCTGCCCAGGGAGGTGGTGGAGTCACCATCCCTGGAGGTGTTCAAGGCGGGTTTGGACGTGGCACTTGGTGCCATGGTCTAGTCTTGAGGTCTGTGGTGATGGGTTGGACTTGATGAGCTTTGGGATCTCTTCCAACCTTGGGGATACTGTAAGGTGAATCAGCATTAGCAGGGATGTTGGCCTAGATGATTTCCAGGAGTACCTCCCAAAGCCTACCATTCTGTGATGCTATTGTACAAGATGTTTCCTCAGCCTTGTAGAGTAGGGCTACAGATTGGACTTGGTGATCCTGAGGGTCTTTTCCAACCAGGATGTTTCTGTGGTTGTGTGATTCATCCTGGTTCCAGGCACGTGATGCTTTTGTGGGTTGATAAATCCTACACAGGAGCCAGCTTATGCATCCAGAAACACACTCAGTTTCTCCCTGACCCTCTGCAGTCCTGGTCTAGGTTAGACTTTGCTCCAGGATTTAGGTGAAGAGCTTAATCTCACCTCCTCTAAAAATTCAGGGAGGCATAAGGGGCAGACAAAACTCAGTGTGGGGAGGAGGGGGTCTGCCCCTGACAGGTCAAGAGTTAGTAGATGCATGAGTTCAGTGAGGTCCAAGAAGGTGGTGCCTGGAGTTGTGGCTCCAACCATGCTCCTACCAAGCCAAAGCAGCCAGTGGCAGGTGCTGATGTTAATGGATGCAGATTTCTGCACACAGCCATTTGTTAGTATAATAACTGATGTGAATAAGAACCATGCAGGTGAGTGCTGCTGGAGCAACCTCTGTCTACAAACTCTGATCTCAATGAGCAGATCCTGTCCTGCCAGGGCTGAAGGATTGGAACTTCTGCTCACTGGCTCTCAGGCTTGGTGGTGTGTCAGATGTTGGCTACTCTGTTTGGTGCTGCACAGAGATCTCAGAGCTTCCCAGGCAAGCCTTTTGCTCTGCTGAAGAGAAGATTAGAGGGGATCTAATAAAAGTTAGGCTGGGTGTCAAGAGGGAGAGGACAGGCTCTGCTCATTGGCACCTTGTGATAGGACAAGGAGTAATGGATATAAACTACAGCACAAGAAGTTCCACCTCAACACCTCAACTGTAAGGGTCACAGGGCACTGGAACAGGCTACCTGGAGAGATTGTGGAGTCTCCTTCTCTAGAGACTTTCAAGACCCATCTGGATGTGTTCCTATGTGACCTGTATTAGATTCTGTGGTCCTACTCTGGCAGGGGTGTTGGACTCACTGATCCTCAGAGGTCACTTCCAATCCCTAACATCTTGTGATCCTGTGATCTGTGAACCTGTGATCCATGATCCTGTGATCCATTTGCTGTCCTAGGTTTGGTGGGATGCCAGACACTGGCTACTCCAAGTGTTTGGTCCTGCATGAGCGGTCTTGGAGCATCCCAGGCAAGCTCTAAAGGCCCCACTCACTGTCTCGAGCTTTGTGGGATGCAAGACACTGGCTGCTCCATGTGCTTGGTGCCATACAACAGTCCTGCTCTGTCCAAGCCAAGCTCTGAACATCCCAGTCAAGTCTGCAAACCCCAGCAAAGCTCTGGAGCCTTCACTTGCTGGCCCAGGCTTGGTGAAATGCCACACACAAGCTGCTCCAAGTGTTTCATACTACATAAATGATCTTGAGCATCCCAGTCAAGCTCTGAGCCCCCTGATCCTCCATGCAGGAGAGGATGGTGATCTGTGCATGTCAGGTCAAGTATAAAGAGCTCAGATAACCACAGGTATAAGAGAGCCTTGAGCCACAGGAGTGTATTGGTGTGCATTCTATTTTCTTTTAGTGTCTCTTACTGCATTCATGGGGGTGAGCCTCAGGCTAAACATGGACTCTTCACTCAAAGAACACTGAGGTGCTGGAGTGTGTCCAAGGAACAGAAAGGAAGCTGACGAAGGACGTAGAGCACAAGTCTCTTGTGAAACACTTCCTTCTATGGGAACCTGGAGTTGTTTAGCCTAGAGAAAAGGAGGCTGGGAGGAGATGTCACTCTCTACAGTCCCCTGAATGGAGGCTGCAGTGAGATGGTGTCATTCTGTTCTCCAGGTAACAAACAGTAGGGCAAGAAGAAGCTGCCTCAGGTTATGCTGGGGGAGGTTCAGGTTGCAGACGCAGAACAGTTTCTGCCCCAAAAGTGTTGTTAAGACCTGGAAGAACCTGCCCAGGGAAGCAGTGGTGTTACCAGCCCTGGAGAGATTGAAAAGCTGTGTGGCTATGGTGCTGAGGGACATAGCTTAGCGGAGACCTGGCAGTGCTGGGTTAATGTTTGGATCTGATGCTCTTAAAGGTCTCTTCAAACAAAAGAGTTCTGTGATTTTATGTAGGATACAGCACAAGCCACAGCAGAAGATAGCAGAGATGCAGCCCTGTTCCTTCTTCCCCTACTAAGATTCTCATTATCTTGTGCTGCTTAATGACTCCCTGATGCAATGGCCACAGACAAGAAACCTGCTGTGAGCTATGGCACGTGTCTTGGGCTGCTGCTGAGGCTGTCCAGCAAAGCAGATACTTTCCTTTGAGTGCACACACAAGGCCAGTCACTGTGGCATTGATGAGAAGCCCAGGTGATGAACTTCACTGAATTAAATGTTACTACTGCAGCACTGCAACACTCAGCTCCTCCCCAGTTGAAGATGTCTCTGATCTAGCTGAAGATATCCCTGCTGACTGAAGGGCAGGGGTATGGGGGGGGACAAGATGACTTTTAAGGGTCCCTTCCCACTCAAACCAGACTCTGATTCTAAGATGAGGAGAATCTCCCTGCCTTCCAGTCATCCCTCTACAGACAGCCAAGCGAGTCCTGGGGTGCAGCAAGAGCAGCGTGGCCAGCAGGGCAAGGGAGGGGATTCTGCCACTTTACCCTGCTCTCGTCAGACCCCACCTGGAGTACTGTGTGCAGTTCTGGAGCCCTCAGCACAGGAAGGACATGGAAGTGTTGGAGTGGGTCCAGAGGAGGCCACAAAGATGCTCAGAGTGCTGGAGCAGCTCTGCTGTGAGGACAGGCTGAGAGAGTTGGGGCTCTGCAGCCTGGAGAAGAGAAGGCTTCCAGGAGACCTGATAGCAGCCTTCCAGTATCTGAAGGGGGCCTACAGGAAGGCTGGGGAGGGATTATTGACAAGGTCTTGCAATGACAGGACAAGGGGCAATGGGTTTAAAGTGGCAGAGGGGAGATTCAAACTGGATGTTAGGAGGAAATTCTTTCCAGTGAGGGTGGTGAGGCACTGGCACAGGTTGCCCAGGGAGGTTGTGGCTGCTCCCCCCCTGGGGGTGTTCGAGGGCAGGTTGGAGGAGGCCTTGAGTGAGCTGTACTAGTGGGAGGTGTCCCTGCCTATGGTAGGGGGTTGGAACTAGATGATCCTTGAGGTCCCTTCCAACCTTACCATGCTATGATTCTATGATTCTATTCAGCATCTTACTTCTTCTCCAATTATGCAGTGAGTTTAATGCCAGCAAGGCTAGAGGTGAGGTTTTATTTCATGTTACCCCTGGTTATCTGTGCACCTTCCAATTTCTATAGTGGTTCCTTGCACTGATCATTTATGAACCAGAGCCTTCAGAACTGACCCCAGTTCATAGAACCATGGAATCATTAAGGTTGGAAAAATCTAATCTTAAGATCATTGTGTCCAGCCATAACCCAACTACCGTGACCACTAAACCGTATCCATCACCTCTATATTTATGGTAAGACACTGGAACTGGTTGTCCAGGTGAAGTCGTGGCTGTGTTCAAGGCCAGGTTGGATGGGACCTTGAGCAACCTGCTCTAGTGGAAGGTGTCTCTACCCATGTCAGGGAGGCTGGAACTAGGTGATCTTTCAGGTCATTTCCAACTCAAACCATTCTATGAATCTATGAGTCTACAGGGCTTCTTGAATCCCTCCAGGGGTGGTGACACCACCTCCCTGGCCAGCCTGCTCCAACATCTCACCACTCTTTCACTGATCAAATGTTTCCTGCTATCCAATCTAAACTTCCCCTGGCACAATTTCTTCCTCCTTCCCTCTCACTATGGGGTAAAATGGGTGACCCTAGGCCTGAAGGCTGCTGATGTCTCATACCCTAGGTGGGGAATGCTTCTGAAGCTCACTCAGATTGCTAATCATTGTGAGAGGAGCCAAAATAGGCTGCTCCTTGCCTCGTCTCAGAGTTGGAAACAAGCAGAAAACTCACATTAGGTTCATGTAGAGCTGGAGGAGTTTTGACAGCACTAAAAAGCACATCACCTTTCCCTTCCACCACTTAACATTCATGAGGACCTGCTTTCAAGCAGCTTTTGGGCTGCCACAGCAGTTCCCATTTGTTTGGTTTCAGTCTATTTCTTTTGCAATTATTTTTATTCATTGCCTAATGAATTATGCAAAAGCTTTGCTTCTCCAGAGCCTGGGGAAGACGAGCTGCTGGCTCCTACAGAGGGTAGCTGTGGCACTACGGCTGTGTTTTACATCCCCAGGAACAGAACAGGTTCTTCTTGGAAGGGTTTGTCCTGTAGCTCTCCCACAGGAGAGAAGGGAAAGGGACTGCAGTGATAGGGTTGGGCATGGAGAGCTGTGGAAGCATCTTGTGTGATCTTCCTTTCCCTGTATTCAGTCTCTCCTATATGGATCAGGACAGGTTTAGGTGATGCTGCCAAGAAAGCCAAAAGGAGAGCTGCAGCCTTAACCTGAGTATCTGGAAATGCCTCTGATTAATCAGGAATGGAGATGATGGGCAGGATGAACATCCAGCCAAGGCTAAGAATGGCTGCATTAAAAAAGGGGGCAACATGGCTTTAAATGGAGTGAAATGTCTTTAAAATGAGAGACATGACTCAAAAAAAAAAAAAAAGTGGGGATACAGCTTAAAAGGGAGGGATATGGCTGAAGGTGGGGTGACAGGACTTGAAAAGATGCCCTTTCCCAGTTCCCACGAGGGCATCCCACTGAAAGTGTCTGCCTTTTGCACCCTGCCAAAGCATTTTTCTGTCTTACTTTCCCCCTTTGTTGATAATAATAATAATAATTTTAAAAAAAAACCAAAACCTGACAAATACCAAGGTACCACTTTGCTCAGCTTCACACAAGGCTTTTTTTTTTTCTTTTTTAAAGGCTTTTAACAATCAAACCAGCAAGGATAATAAAGAGGCAGTCTGCCAGGAGAGAAGGAAGGGTAATAAAAGCAGGGAAGCCTTTGGGAGCAGCCCCAAACCCAAACTGTTTGCTATCAACTCAGCTATGAACAGCAGTGCAGGCACTGTGAGATGTTCTTTCAGCTCTGCTACCTTTCCCTGCTTCCCTCTCCCAAACCATTTCATATTTCTGTGACTCTGTGGTACTGTGGGCCATCAGGCTGCCCAGCTACACTGGGTAATGTGAAGCCTGAGGCTTTCACCCTGTTGGAGAGTTTCAGTGCTCATGGTGATGCAGAGTGACCATTGCAAGCTTTTCTATGGACACAAACCACACTTGGGCAGCAGCCATCACTTCACCTCCTGCTGCAGAGCTCTCTGCCATGGTCACAGCCATGGATAAACACAGTGAAGAGCAACCAATGAGTGTAGCTCCTTCACAGTATCACAGTGTCACCAAGGTTGGAAGAGACCTCAAAGCTCATCAAGTCCAACCCATTACCACAGACCTCAAGACCAGACCATGGCACCAAGTGCCACGTCCAAACCCGCCTTGAACACCTCCAGGGACGGTGACTCCACCACCCCCCTGGGCAGCCCATTCCAGTAGCCAATGACTCTCTCAGTCAAGAACTTTCTCCTCACCTCCATCCTAAACTTCCCCTGGCACAGCTTGAGACTGTGTCCTCTTGTTCTGGTGCTGGTTCCCTTCAGGTAGTTGTAGACAGCAAGAAGGTCCTAAACTTCCCCTGGCACAGCTTGAGACTGTGTCCTCTTGTTCTGGTGCTGCTTGCCTGAGAGAAGAAAGCAACCTCCTCCTGGCTACAACCACCCTTCAGGTAGTTGTAGACAGCAAGAAGGTCCTAAACTTCCCCTGGCACAGCTTGAGACTGTGTCCTCTTGTTCTGGTGCTGGTTGCCTGAGAGAAGAAAGCAACCTCCTCCTGGCTACAACCACCCTTCAGGTAGTTGTAGACAGCAAGAAGGTCTCCCCTGAGCCTCCTCTTCTCCAGGCTAAGCAATCCCAGCTCCCTCAGCCTCTCTCCATAGGGCTGTGCTCGAGGCCTCTCCCCAGCCTCATTGCCCTTCTCTGGACACACTCAAGTACCTCAAAGGTCTGACCCCTCCAGGATGGTCTGGATCTGACAGGTCAGATGCTTCACCTCTGTACATGACCTGTTCAGAGAGCAATTCATTTGGGAGTGCATTCAAGTCATTGGGTTTTAGGGGCTTGGTGGAAAGCAGCTTGCAGCAGGCATGGGTGAGATTCACTTCAGGCACTGCAAACCCTGCCATTGAGTTACTCTGTAGCACGGTTTGTGTTTGCTTCCCCAGCCCACGTTTCCTGTCACCAGATACCTTCCTTGAGCCCAGGCTGGCTGAACTGATGAGAGGGAGGAGTTTCCCTAGGGTCCAGTACACATTAACTGGGAAAATTTCACCTGTAAACCTTTTGCCCTTTTTCATCCCTTATATGAAGGTCAGCTCCCTGAGAGGGTGTGGAGGGAAGGTAACCCTGCCTACAAAAATCACTCGTGCCTGCCTCTCCAGGGCCACTAATGCAGCTTGCTTGAAGCTCTTGGAGTTTCCATCAGCAGAAATCATCCCTTTGAGGTGTAGGCTGGTTTCATGGTGCTGGGCTTTGGAAAGGGCCTCAGCTGGAGTGTCACTGGGCAGGAGTGAAATAAGCCTGGGAGGTTGAGGGAAGTTCTCCTCTCCCTCTACTCTGCCCTAGTAAAGTCACATCTGTAATACTGGCTCCTGTACTGGGCTCCCCAGTTCAAGAGAGGCAGGAACTACTGGAGAGAGCTTAGTGAAGGCTGGACCATGGACTGTGGTTTAGCCTCTGCCTGGACCATGGTTCAATCTCTTACAAAGACAGTGGAGGGAATTTGCTTTGTTTTTTACTGGTCAGGGCCTGGGACAGAAGGATCAAAAGTGAGGCTGTGCTGCAGTGGTGACAATACATACAGAGCAGGTATAAGCTAAGACCTGGAACAGGCTGCCCAGGGAGCTGATGCAGTCACCATCCCTGCAGGGGATTGAAAGTCATGTGGATGTGGTAATGAGGGACATGGCTTAGTGGTGACCTGGCAGTGCTGGATTCATGGTTGGACTCAATGATCTTGAAGATCTCTTCCAACCAAAACCATTCCATGATTCTATTCCATTATATCACTACTGTGGAGCCATTTCTAGTTTTCTATTTCAGGATTTTTTGATTTTTTTTTTTCATTTGCTTCCTTGACTCACTGCAGATAACATAAAAGGGGGAAGAAACAGCTTTAAAATGAGTGCTGGCCTATTTCTGAAGAGTCACTAATTTCTTCCTGTGAAGTTGCTTGATAAGCATTTTCCTTTCAAGCCATTCAATGTGGTCCTGCCTTTCCTGGAAGTGATGCAGGGTTGAGCCCTGCTGCCTCTGCATCTGGAGGGTGACATTCCCACCCCACAATACCATCAATCAGCTTGGCAAAGGGGTGTGCTTGCCTTTGGGGGGACCACAAGAGACCCACAACTTGGAAGAAGCTCAAGTGGCTCAGTTTCTTTTCTTGGGAATCAAAAAAAAAAAGAACATATCAAAATGTTGGGGTCTTTTTTCTATACATATACATTTTATACTTGTATCTGTATAAAAGCTTGGATGTATAAATGTCAAACACAACGTGCATTGATATTTATATTCTCTTGTACAGAAAATATTTGCCACCAAGACATTCTTCATGAGACACCTGTGAAACAATTCTGTCTGCTTTCTTGCTGGGGAAAAGTTAGAATCACAAAATCATTTACTCTGCTCT
>VWZE01017683.1:23043-37165 GCA_013396675.1 Eubucco bourcierii
CTGGGGTCCCACTCAGCTCAGGATCAATGAGGCAGTAAGCAGGCAGGGATACAATAGCAGAGAGCACAACAGCACCAAAATCAATGTGCTACCTGCTCATCCTTTCTATCCCTTTCAGCCTGAGACTGATGGGCCTTTGGACACAGCCAATCAGGATGGCAGTTTGCCCATATCATAGAATCATAGAACGGTAAGGTTGGAAGGGACCTCAAGGATCATCTAGTTCCAACCCCCAAGGCTGCACAGGGGGGTAGGTGAAGCTGAGGCTATTGACCCATTTCCTGTGGCCACCACCCCCAGCACAGAGAGAGGGGGAGCAGGGGAGCATGCCTGGGCAAGCCACAACATGTACAAGCACACTTTGGGTCTATTCAGGCCTACCATGACAGCAGGTTGCAGAGCCCCAACTCTCTCAGCCTGTCCTCACAGCAGAGCTGCTGCAGCCCTCTCAGCATCTTGGTGGCCTCCTCTGGACCCACTCCAACACTTCCATGTCCTTCCTGTGCTGGGGGCTCCAGAACTGCACACTGCACACTCCAGGTGGGGTCTGAGGAGAGCAGAGCAAAGGGGCAGAATCTCCTCCCTTGCCCTGCTGCCCACACTGCTCTTGCTGCAGCCCAGCACACAGTTGCTGTCTGGGCTGCACTCACACTGCAGCTTCATGTGGAGCTTTTCACCACCCCACACCCCCAGGTCCTGCTCTAAGCCATTCACCACCCAGGCAGGCCATCAAAGCTGAGAACAAGCAACAAGGTGATTTTTTTTTCCCCCTCTCTGAGCAGAGACCTGGTTTCCTAGCCCTCTAGCCATGGCAACCCGCAGCTTGTTTTCACCTTCAGAGACACATCTTTTGCAAAGGAATTGACAGGAAGGAGATTGTCACTGTTGATGCTGTCATGTTGCCATGCCTGCTGCTTGTCAGAAAGTGTATTTAATTCTTCTCTTTGCTATTGCCAGGCTTCTCTTTGATCACAGAATCACAGAAACACTCAGGTGGGCAAAGCCCCTCAGGAGCACCAAGACCAACCTGGAACCCTACTCTACAAAGATTCTCCTTAAACCACAGCCCTAAGCACCACATCCAAACCACCCTTAAACACAGCCAGGCTGGGGGACTCCACCACCTCCCTGGGCAGCTCATTCCACTCCCTCAACACTCTCTTCAGGATAAACTTTTTCCTCATGTCCAATCTAACCAAACCCTGATTATTGCAGAGAAGGAAAAGAGGTTCTGCAGCCTGTGCAGTCCATGTAACTCTGCCCAGAAACAAGAATAATAAACAGTTTAGAATGTTCTAAGAGCATTGCAGTCCACTAAATGTTCACAGCCCAACAGGGAATATGTTGTAACCTGCACTGAAATTGGGCTCATGATATTTTTTTACTCACTAACATGTCTTTCTATGGATAATATTTACCCACACTGCCTTTACATGGAACACTAGCAGGAGCAGTTTGTCATTAGGTGTGACCCTAAAGCTCATCAATCCATGGAATCACAGGGCCTTTGTGACTATTTCCAATCACTTGCTAGACTTTTGCTCAGCCTAAGCTAATGTCTCTGGCATGTAATCACCCTTTCCTCTTGGGAAGTGATTGTCCCTGTGGCAAGGCCACACCATAGAATCATAGAATGGTAAGGTTGGAAAAGACCTCAAGGATCAGCCAGTTCCAACCCCCTGCCATAGGCAGGGACACCTCCCACTAGCACAGGTCACTCAAGGCCTCCTCCAACCTGGCCTTGAACACCTCCAGGGAGGGAGCAGCCACAACCTCCCTGAGCAACCTGTGCCAGTGTCTCACCACCCTCACTGCAAACAACTTCCTCCTAACATCCAGTTTCAATCTCCCCTCTACCAGTTCAAACCCATTGCCCCTTGTCCTGGCATTGCCAGACCTTGTCAATAGTCCCTCCCCAGCCTTCCTGCAGCCCCTTTCAGATCCTGGAAGGCTACTCCAAGGTCTCCTGGCAGCCTTCTCTTCTGCAGCCTGCAGAGCCCCAACTCTCTCAGCCTGTCCTCACAGCAGAGCTGCTGCAGCCCTCTGATCACCCTCGTGGCCTCCTCTGGACCTGCTACAACACTTCCATGTCCTTCCTGTGCTGGGGGCTCCAGAACTGCACACAGTATGTGTGCTACATGCTTCACAAAATACATTCCAACAGGCAGCTTCAGCCTTTTCTTTCCTTCCTCTCTATTTTTTTTTTTATATATATATGTTTTGCTTTGTCTGCTTCAACCCAAGCTGTTTGCTTACCAAAGTCCTAGAGAGAATAACAAAACTTCAGTCCTGTCATGCTGCTGAAGAAACACAAAAGCTGTCATCATCTGCCACTGGCATTTTTTTCCTTTCACCTGATGAAGCCATCACTGTCCTTCTGTTGCTCAGGCTGTCTTTTGATCTTTCCCCCCATGCTGTTTCCTCTGGCAATGCCACTATTTGATACACTCAAACCCCCCCAAGCTGAAGAGCATCCAGCTAGGAAAAGATAAAGAGGACAGTGTGTCTGGGTTTGAGTCACCAGGTTGCACTCAGATGAAAAAAGCAAAATCCTGAGCCTGAGCCCTGAAATGGTTAAAGAAAATAAATTCAATGAATCGAGGGAAAAAGAAGTGATGAAAGAAAAGAAGCCTCTGCCCCTGATTAGAAACAGAGTGTGAGCTGAGTCAGGCAGGCTGTGCACTGAATCATGCTGATGGAGGTGAGAACAGATGATGGATGAGTTTCACCAAGGCCAAATGCCAGCTCCTGCACTTGGGTCACTGCAAGCCCAAGCAATGCTCCAGGCTTGGGGTAGTGTGGCTGGAGAGCTGCTGGCAGAAAGGGATCTGAGGGTTACAATAGACAGGAGCTGAATAAGAGCCAGCAGTGTGCCCTGGCAGCTAAATAGGAGGCAGCAGTGTGCCCTGGTAGCCAAGAAAGCCAAAGGCATCCTGGCTGGCATTAGAAATGCTGTGGCCAGCAGGAGCAGGGAGGTGATTGTGCCCTTGGTGAGGCTTTGGTGAGGCCACACCTTGAGTGTTGTGTTCAGTTTTGGGCACCACAATACAAGAGAGATGTGGAGGTGCTGGAGAGGGCCCAGAGGAGGGCAAGGAAGCTGGGGAAGGGCCTGGAGAATAAATCTGCTGAGGAGAGACTGAGGGAGCTGGGGATGGTTAGTGTGAGGAAGAGGAGGCTGAGGGCAGAGCTCATTGCTGTCTACAGCTACTTGAAGGGACATTTTGGAGAGGCTGCTGCTGGGCTCTGCTCACAGGGAACTGGAGACAGAAGAAGGGGAAATGGTCTCAAGCTGAGGCTGGGGAGGTTTAGATTGGACATTAGGAGAAATTTTTTTGTGGAGAGAGTGTTGAGGGAGTGGAATGAGCTGCCCAGGGAGATGGTGGAGTCCCCCTGCCATAGGCTGGGGGGACTGGATGAGCTTTGAGGTCCCTTCCAACCCACAGGAGGGGAACCTCTGTTGCTTCCCTTGACTGCAGATGTCTGGAGTGCCAGGATGGCTCCATAGAGCACAGTGCAATTATGAAGATGATTCTTCTTAATGTCTCCTACCCCTTTCATTAAGTCAACAAGGGAATAAAGTTGCATAGAAAGCTCCACAAAAACTCCACTGCTGAAAACCTTCTTTTCACTGAAGTGTTACAGCTTAATGCTCTCCAAAGTACAACATATCAATCACTGCAAGAATAAACACTAAATAAGCAGTCAAAACTTGCATTAGTGCTTTCCTCCCTTTTCTATGTGGTTCAGCCTCGTCTTTTCCAGACTGAACAACCCCAGTTCCCACTTCTCCAGATCCTTTACCAGCTTTGTTGCCCTCCTCTGGACACACTCCAGCACCTCAACTTCAAACTGATCCCAAAACTCAAAGTGTGGCTTCAGCAGTGCTCAGCAGCCCAATCACCTCCTTCTGCTGCTGGCCATGCTATTCTTAATCCAGACCAGGATGCCAGTGGTGTTCTTGTCCATCTGGGCACACACTGGCTCATCTTTAGCCAGCTGTCAACCAACACCCCCAAACTGAAAGGGACATCAAAGCTCAGCCAGTTCCAACCCCTTGCCATAGGCAGGGACACCTCCCACTAGAACAGGTCACTCAAGGCCTCATCCAACCTGGCCTTGAACACCTCCAGGGAGGTTGTGGAGTACAGAATCACAGATCACAGATCTTTGATCCCATTCTGTGCTTCTGTGCTCCACAACCTCCCTGGGCAACCTGTGCCAGTGTCTCACCACCCTCACTGCAAACAACTTCTTCCTAACACCCAGTTTCAATTTCCCCTCTGCCAGTTCAAACCCATTCCTCTTCCTCTTGTCATTACAAGACCTTATCAGTAGTCTCTCCCCAGTTCTCCTTAGCCCCCTCCAGATACTAGAAAACTGCTCTGAGGTCTCCTGGAAGCCTTCTCCCAGCTGCAGAGTCCCAACTCTCTCAGCCTGTCCTCTTGCCCTTTTCTACTGGCAGTTTCCACTTCTACTGGTGTCCCTCAGGGGTCAGTGCTGGGACCAGTGCTGTTTAACATCTTTGTCAGTGACATGGACAGAGGAATGGAGTGCACCCTCAACAAGTTTGCAGATGACACCAAGCTGTGTGGCACAGTCGACTTGCTAGAGGGCAGGGATGCCATCCAGAGGGACCTGGACAGGCTGCAGAGCTGTGCCCAGGCCAACCTGATGAAATTCAATAAGGCCAAGTGTAAGGTCCTGCACCTGGGTAGGCACAATCCCAAGCACAACTCCAGGCTGGGTGGTGAATGGCTGGAGAGCAGCCCTGAGGAAAAGGACCTTGGAGTCTGGGGTGATGAAAAGCTCAACATGAGCCTGCAGTGTGCACATGCAGCCCAGACAGCAACCGAGTCCTAGGCTGCATCAAGAGCAGTGTGGCCAGCAGGGCAAGGGAGGTGATTCTGCCACTTTGCTCTGCTCTCCTCAGACCCCACCTGGAGTACTGTGTGCAGTTCTGGAACCCTCAGCACAGGAAGGACATGGAAGTGTTGGAGCGGGTCCAGAGGAGGGCCACAAAGATGATCAGAGGGCTGGAGCAGCTCTCCTATGAGGACAGGCTGAGGGAGTTGGGGCTCTTCAGCCTGGAGAAGAGAAGGCTTCGAGGGGACCTGATAGTAGCCTTCCAGTATCTGAAGGGGGCCTACAGGAAGGCTGGGGAAGGATTATTTACAAGGTCCTGCAATGACAGGACAAGGGGCAATGGGCTTAAACTGGCAGAGGGGAGATTTAGACTGGATGTTAGGAGGAAGTTCTTTACAGTGAGGGTGGTGAGGCACTGGAACAGGTTGCCCAGGGAGGTTGTGGATGCTCCCTCCCTGGATGTGTTCAAGGCCAGATTGGATGAGGCCTTGAGTAACCTGTACTAGTGGGAGGTGTCCCTGCCTATGGCAGGGGGTTGGAACTGGATGATCCTTGAGGTCCCTTCCAACCTTACCATTCTATGATTCTATGATTCTATGATTCCAGACACTCTTCCCCAATCCTGAAGCATTTGTGAGTATGTTGTGATCTAGGTGCAAGACCCAGCACTTGGCCTTCTTACACCTCATCTCATGAGCCTTGGCCCACGGATCCATCCTGTTCAAGGCCCTCTGTAGAGCTTTCCTACCCTCAAGCAGATCAGGATTTATACACATTTGACCACATTCTGTGATTCTGTGCTCCACAAACTCCCTGGGCAACCTGTGCCTGTGTCTCACCACCCTCACTGCAAACAACTTCTTCCTAACATCCAGTTTCAATCATAGAATGGTGGTGGGGGGTTGGAAGGGACCTCTGAAGATCATCTAGGCCAACCCCCCTGGTAAAGCAGGGTCACCCCCAGCAGGTTGTCAAGGATCAGAGGTGTGTTTGGAATGTCTTCTGAGAAGGAGATTCCACAACCTCTCTAGACAGCCTGCTCCAGGCTTCCAACACCTTCACACTAATGAAGTTTCTCCTTCTCTTCAGGTGAAACCTTCTGGGTACCACTTTGTGCCTGTTGCCACTTGTCCTGTCCCTAAGCACCAGAGAAAAGAGTCTGTCCCCATCCTCTTGCCCCCCTGCCCTTCAGCTCTTGCTGAGCATTGAGAAGATCCCCTCTCAGGCAGCTCTCCTCCAGGCTCAACAGCTCCTGTTGAACAAAGTGAGCCAGAGAAATGCCCTGCAAAACCTCCAAAACTCACTGACCCACAGACCCACACCTCAAAGAGAAGGCTCCTTGCTGTGGTCTTACCACAAGCAAAATAAATCAAATTAAAGGACTAAGGCTGGGGTGGGGGAAGGAAAAAAAGCAAAGCTGCAGGTTTACAGCTGGTTTAATTTATATTATTACTAATAAAAGAAGATGCTTGAGAAGAGCTTGAAAATGCTAATCTGGTAAGAGCTGTGTCCTGAGGGATTTGGAGGCCAAAAATAGCTGAATAACTCGAACATCTCCTCTGCAGAGCTGAGTCTGGCGTGCAGGGAATTAGGAGTGCACCAGATACAAATGCAGTCTCACAGTGAGCACTGCCTTACTCTGTGCAGCCTGTAGCTCCATAACACCACAGTGCATCCTTTCCCTGTACTGGGCATGTTGGTGTGGAGTAAAGCCCAAGGCTGCTCCTCATGACTCAACATCTTTGCCATGCTGGTTGACTTTTGCCCAGGCATCCCAGAATCCCAGCATGATGCGGGTTAGAAGGGTCCTCTGGAGATGACTTAGTTCAATCCCTGTGCTAAAGCAGAGGCACCCACAGCAGCTTGCCCAGGATCACAATGCCCAGGTAGGTTTGGAATCTGTGCAGAGAAGGAGACTCCACAACCTCTCTGGGCAGCCTGCTCCAGGGCTCACGAATCTCCCTCTTCCAGCCAACGTCTCCTTGGTCCCAGATAAGAGGAACTGTTGTAGGAGGTATCTTCCACTACTCCTTGCATTGAAAACTTCTCCCAGCATAGCTATGTTGATTAGCAGTCTAAAAAGCCCTCAGATTTTAAAGCAGAGGGCAATGGAAATCCTTTACTGACCATTCTCCACTGCACTGCAGAAAGTGTGGTGAGCACTCTTAAAGACATTTTTCCTAATATCCAACCTGAACCTTCCCTGAAACAACTGGAGACTACTTCCTGCTGTCCACATTGCTATTACTAGGGATAAGAGACCAACAGCTACCTGGCTCTGACCCCCCTTTCAGGGAGTTGTAGAGAGCAATCAGCCTCCTCTTGTCCAGGCTGAACAACCTAGGGTTGCTGTTGCTCAGTTGCTCCTTAGCTGCTCCTCACCAGCCCTGTTCTCCAGACCCTTCATCAGCTTCATTGTCTTTCTCTAGGCATACTTCAGGACCTCAATGTCCTTCTTGGAGTAGGGGACCCAAAACTCAGCCCAATACTCAAGGTGTGGCTTCACCAGTATCATAGAATCATAGAATGTTCTGGGCCAGAAGGGACCTCTAGAGGCCATCCAGTCCATCCCCCTCTGCAGTCAGCAGGGACATCCCCTCTAGCCCACTAGCAATGAGCTCTGCCCTGAGCCTCCTCTTCTGCAGGCTGCACACCCCCAGCTCCCTCAGCCTCTCCTCACAGGGCTGTGCTCCAGGCCCCTCCCCAGCCTTGCTGCCCTTCTCTGGACACCTTCCAGCACCTCAACATCTCTCTTGAATGGAGGGGCCCAGAACTGGACACAGGACTCAAGGTGTGGCCTGACCAGTGCTGAGTACAGGGGTAGAAGGACTGCCCTGCTGCTGCTGGCCACATTATTCCTGATACAGACCAGGATGCTGTGGTCAGGCACACAGCTAGTTCATGTTCAGTCCACAGCCTGGACCTACCTGGGGAGGGAAGAACCATCCTTTAATATGGCATCTGTTGAGGGAAGTGAACTTCCCTGTACAGCCAAGGATGGCACAGCGATTTAAATCCCACCTGCTGTGGGCGACCCTGCTTTAGCAGGCAGGTTGGACTAGGGGATCTCTAGAGGTCCCTTCCAACCCTTCCCCCCCAAGCTGAGATTGTGTCATTTAGTGCCTAAGCCTACACAAGTGCAGACACAAGCCTGTAACACCACTGTGTGCTTCTCACTAGTCCTTAACACCCCTCACAAACTGCTCTTCGACCAAACGCCATCGGCTGCCGGTAGTGTAGCGGCAGCGAGCTGCGCAGGGAGAGGATCTGTGAGCCAGCAAATGAGTACCCAGAGGTTCAGTTTCTTTTCTAGCTGAGATGCAGTTTGACTGCCTCTTTAGTTATGCATGCAGAGAGCAAGGCAGAGAGAGAGAGGCAAGGCGTTAGCCCAGGGAGGCTTTCTGCAAGCAGGTGATGTGCAGCGAGCCGACGTCAGCGAGCAGCCACAGCAGCCAGGCTGAATTCCAGCAGCCCCGGGAGACCTGCTCAGTCTTACTGCTGGCAGCAGCTTGTCTTCACAACAAATGATGAGAGATGAGCTTAACTAGATGAGATTCAACCCAGAATCCAACCCCCAACCCAGGCTCCAGAGTGGTTGGTACCCCATGCAGGGTATCATAGAATGGCTTGAGTTGGAAGGGATCATAGACTCATAGAATGGTAAGGTTGGAAGGGACCTCAAGGATCAGCCAGTTCCAACCCCCTGCCATAGGCAGGGACACCTCCCACTAGCACAGCTCACTCAAGGCCTCCTCCAACCTGGCCTTGAACACCTCCAGGGAGGGAGCATCCACGACCTCCCTGGGCAACCTGTGCCAGTGCCTCACCACCCTCACTGTAAAGAATTTCCTCCTAACATCCAGTCTAAATCTCCCCTCTGCCAGGATCTTGAGGGTCATCCAGTTGCAACACCCCTGGCATGGGCAGGAGCAGGTAAGCTTCCACTAGACCATATACAGGGCCACAAAGATGATCAGTGGGCTGCAGCACCTCCCCTGTGGGGACAGTTGGGGTTGTTCAGCCTGGAAAAGAGAAGACTGCAGGGAGACCAAAGAGCAGCCTTGCAGTACCTCAAAAGGGCTACAAAAAAGCTGGGAAGTGACTTTTTACAAGGGCTTGTAGTGGTAGCACAAGGGAGAATGGCTTTGAGTTGGAAAATGAGAGATTTAGACTGGAGATTAGAAAGAAATTATTTACAGTGAGAATGGGAAGACACTGGAAGAGGTTACCCAGGGAGGTTGCGGATGTCCCTTCCCTGGAGGTGTTCAAGGTCAAGCTGGACAGTGCCTTGAGCAACTTGGTCTGGTGGGAGGTGTCTCTAGTGGGAGGGTTGGAACTAGATGAGCTTCACTCGGGCCATTCTGTTATTCTATGAATCTGTGACATGAGGCTCTCTGCTGAAGTTCACTTTATACATATATTACTGTACATTCTTCTTCAGGACACACTTTAACAGTCATGGTGGTGCTAGCTCAATGGTTGGACTCAGTGGTCTTAGAGGTCTTTTTCAACCTAACCAATTCCATGATTCTAAGATTCAAGCCTACACATCTGTAGAAAATACAATCCCAGGTCTATGTAAATAGGAGAGATCAGAAGTTAATTTAACAAGCAAGACTCATTAGCTTGACTTGCTTTCTCTGTGGGCTGCAAATCATTGTTCTGTTGTCAGGGGATGTCCACTGCAAAAAGATTCCCTTTGGAAACCACTTTTTGGGGTTGTCTCCTCCAAATCCCAGTGGCTGCTGTCACAAATGGAACCACTGTGCTGCATACTAACGCTCGCCTTAGGTTTCGCCTCCCTTTAAGGCTTCATTTGCAGCCTGGCATTTCAGGGCACGATTTGAATTTCTAATAACTTCATTCAAGACCTCTTTAATGGATTGTACTTTGATTTGGAGCTTTTTCAGGCAGAGCAGGGCAAATGCCAGCTCAACAGGGATTGGGAGCTCCAGGCGAGCAGCTGGACGCAGTGATCAAAAAAGTCCCTTCCAACTTGAGCAGTTCTGTGATGTGGTGAAGGGTCGAGATCACAAGGCTGCTGAGGAGCAGCTGGGTGAACTGGGGTTGTTTAGTTTAATCATCTCTGTCCCTTCACTCAAGTCCTTGATGAAGAGCCACTGGTGGGGCTGGCAGCAGAAGATGCCAAGATGCCTTCCCTCAGCTTGGACCTCAAAGGAAGTGTCCCAAGAGGAGGATGAAGGGAGACCTTCTCACTCTTTACAACTCCCTGAAAGAATCACAGCACCATGCAGGTTGGCAAAGCCCCTCAGGAGCACCAAGCCCAACCTAGAACCCTACTCTAAAAGATTCTCCTTAAACCACAGCCCTAAGCACCACATCCAAACCACCCTGAAACACAGCCAGGCTGGGGGACTCCACCACCTCCCTGGGCAGTTCATTCCACTCCCTCAACACTTTCTCCACAAAAAACATTTTCCTAATGTCCAGTCTAAGCCTCCCCAGCCTCAGCTTGAGGCCATTCCCCCTTCTGTCTCCTGTGAGAAGAGTCCAGCAGCAGTCTCTCCACAATGTGTTGAAGGCCAGGCTGGATGAGGCTGTAGACAGCCTGATCTAGTGTGAGGTGTCCCTGCCCATGGCAGGGGGGTTGGAACTGGATGATCCTTATTCTCCCTACCAACCCTGACTGAGATGTTGCAGAATGTATGGATAGGACACTTTGGGACCTGACTTAAATCTTAATCTTGTCTGACAAATTTAGCGGCTTTCTATGATGAAGTCACAGCGACAGTGGACAAGGGAAGGGCAGCTGATGTCAGGCATGAGTAAGGCATTTGACTCTGTCCCACATGACATCCTGGTCACCAAACTGGAAAAACATGGACTTGATGGATGGAGCACTGCTGGATAAGGAATTGGCTGGATGGTCGAACCCAGAGAGTGGTGATCAACGGCACAATGTCCACCTGGAGACCAGTGACAAGTGGTGTCCCTCAGGGGTCAGTGCTGGGACCAGTGCTGTTTAACATCTTTGTCAGTGACATGGACAGAGGAATGGAGTGCACCCTCAGCAAGTTTGCAGATGACACCAAGCTGTGTGGCACAGTCGACTTGCTAGAGGGCAGGGATCCATCCAGAGGGACCTGGACAGGCTGCAGAGCTGTGCCCAGGCCAACCTCATGACATTCAACAAGGCCAAGTGTAAGGTCCTGCACCTGGGTAGGCACAATCCCAAGCACAAATACAGGCTGGGTGGTGAATGGCTGGAGAGCAGCCCTGAGGAAAAGGACCTTGGAGTCTGGGTTGATGAAAAGCTCAACATGAGCCTGCAGTGTGCACATGCAGCCCAGACAGCAACCGAGTCCTAGGCTGCATCAAGAGCAGCGTGGCCAGCAGGGCAAGGGAGGGGATTCTGCCCCTTTACTCTGCTCTCGTCAGACCCCACCTGGAGTCCTGTGTGCAGTTCTGGAGCCCCCAGCACAGGAAGGACATGGAAGTGTTGGAGCCGGTCCAGAGGAGGCCACCAAGATGCTGAGAGGGCTGCAGCAGCTCTGCTGTGAGGACAGGCTGAGAGAGCTGGGGCTCTGCAGCCTGCAGAAGAGAAGGCTTCGAGGGGACCTGATAGTGGCCTTCCAGTATCTGAAGGGGGTCTACAGGAAGGCTGGGGAAGGATTATTTACAAGGTCCTGCAATGCCAGGACAAGGGGCAATGGGCTTAAACTGGCAGAGGGGAGATTTAGACTGGATGTTAGGAGGAAGTTCTTTACAGTGAGGGTGGTGAGACACTGGAACAGGTTGCCCAGGGAGGTTGTGGCTGCTCCCTCCCTGGAGGTGTTCAAGGCCAGGTTGGATGAGGCCTTGAGTGAGCTGTGCTAGTGGGAGGTGTCCCTGCCTATGGCAGGGGGTTGGAACTGGATGATCTTTGAGGTCCCTTCCAACCTTACCATTCCATGATTCTATGATCCTTCTCTAGAGAGATTCCAAACCCACCTGAGCATTTTGATCCTGGGCAACCTGCTGTGGGTTACCCTGCTTTGGTGGCAGGGTTGTTGGACTAAATGATCTTCACTTCCAACCCTCACCATGTTGGGATTCTGTGATTCTCTGATTGTCATACCAGTCAGATATCAAACCTCAGCTTAACAGCAACTGGGATTTATTACTTTTTCATTTGCTATGTAAATCAAAGTGAAGGCATCGGAAGGAACAAAGGGAGTGAAGGGAAATGATGTTCAGAAGGTGTCATGGACTAATCAAACTTAATCCTTTATTTAACACTTGGCTGAGAAAGAAGAAAGAAAAAAAAAAGAGAGAGAAACTGTGTCATGCAGGCTTGAAGTACATGAGGAAACATCAAGGAAGACAAGACAGTTCCCCTCTGAGTCTGTAAATGCAGAAGCAAATCTGGATATTAGGTACATCCAAACGCTAATCAAGCCTCAATATGGGAATGCTACAGCCATGAGGCATTTCATTCTGGATGTCTTAAAGGAGTAACAGAAAAATAAGGCCCAGTGGGATGGTTTGAGGAGCTTGCCTGCTCTACCTACATGTCCTAAGGCTGGGTAAAATATAATCACAGGATCACAGAATGCTTGAAGTTGGAAGGGATCTCTGGAGATCATCCAATCCAACCTTCCTCTCCCCACCTTCACTAAAGCAGGGGCACTCACAGCAAGTTGTGCAGCATCACAGTGGCCAGGTGAGTTTGGAATCTCTCCAGAGGAGACTCCACCACCTCTCTGAGCAACCTCCTCCAGGGCTTCAGCACCCTCACAGCAAGGAATTTTCTCCTCATGTTCAGATGCTCTTCATGGCCTGCTCCAACAGTTCGATGATCAGGTCTTCTTGATCTGAACTGCAATGTTTGGATCTCAAACTCTACAAATCTATGGGAAATAAAAGCTTTGAAAGCGGGAGGATTTTAATGTTTGGAGGAGGTGAGAGACCTATATTCCTGGATTTAGAAAAGGAGGAGGAATAAAAGATTGGAAGGATAGCAGGAGAATCATGCCCAGAGCAAGACAGTTTTTTAATGCATAGAGCAACCCCCCTAAATCTTTTGATTCTCCTCCTTCTTAATGTATGGAGCAACCCCCCTAAATCTTTTGATTCTCCTCCTTTTTAATGCATAGAGCAACCCCCCTAAATCTTTTGATTCTCCTCCTTCTTAATGTATAGAGCAACCCCCCTAAATCTTCTTTCTGTTCTCCTCCTTTTTAATGCATAGAGCAACCCCCCTAAATCTTCTTCTTGTTCTCCTCCTTTTTAATGTATAGAGCAACCCCCCTAAATCTTTTGATTCTCCTCCTTTTTAATGTATAGAGCAACCCCCCTAAATCTTCTTCTTGTTCTCCTCCTTTTTAATGTATAGAGCAACCCCCCTAAATCTTCTTGTTCTCCTCCTTTTCAATGTATAGAGCAAACACCCTAAAAATCTTTTGATTCTCCTCCTTTTTAATGTATAGAGTAACCCTCCTAAATCTTCCTCTTGTTCTCTTCCTTTTTAATGTATAGAGCAACCCCCCTAAACCTTCTTGTTCTCCTCCTTTTCAATGTATAGAGCAAACACCCTAAATCTTTTGATTCTACTCCTTTTTAATGCATAGAGCAACCCCCCTAAATCTTCTTTTTGCTCTCCTCCTTTTTAATGTATTAAACAACCCCCCTAAATCTTCCTTTTGTTCTCCACCTTTCTTTCATGCATTTTAAAACCCCAAACCACAGGTCAGTAATTGGGATGCCACCTAAGATGAGGGCCAGCCTCTTCTCACATGCAGCAAATAAGACGAAATGGACTCAAATTGTCTCAGGGGAGGTTTGGGTTGGGTATCAGGGAAAATGTCTTCACAGAAAAGGTTCTCAGGCACTGGAACAAGCTGCCCAGGGAGGTGGTGGAGTCACCATCTCTGAAGGGGTTTAAGAGATGGGGGGGATGTAGTGCTGAGGGATGTGGTTTACTGGTAGTGGCACAGCAGTATTGGAAGGATTGTGAGCTCTAGGTGAGCACTTGGGACTTGATGATCTCAAAGGCCTCTTCTGCTCTCAACAGTTCTAAGAAAAAGTCCTAAGCTGAAACCTGTTTCAAAGACTCCTTTGTGTCACTGCAACATGATTTATAATGATTTGCAATGTCCACTTAGAGACCAGTGCCAAGTGGTGTGCCTCAGGGGTCAATGCTGGCACCAGTGCTGGTTAAAATCTTTGTCAGTGCCACGGACAGAGGAATCAGTGCAGCCTCAGCAAGTGTGCAGATGGCACCAAGCTGTGTGGCACAGTCACTTGCTAGAGGGCAGGG
>VWZE01017685.1:12088-103422 GCA_013396675.1 Eubucco bourcierii
GAGACACTGGCACAGGTTGCCCAGGGAGGTTGTGGCTCTCCCTCCCTGGAGGTGTTCAAGGCCAGGTTGGATGAGGCCTTGAGTGACCTGTGCTAGTGGGAGGTGTCCCTGCCTATGGCAGGGGGTTGGAACTAGATGATCCTTGAGGTCCCTTCCAACCTTACCATTCTATGATTCTACATATTTATTTTATATAAAAAAAATAGGCCCTGCCCTATTGGATTTTAGCAACCTTTAATCACCTGGATCACAAGGCAACTTGGCCTTTTTCAGGTATGACTGTCAAACTGCACCTTCTAAGCTGCTTGGTCCTGTGATACATTCCTTGCTAGCCAAGAACAGAAGTCACGTGAAGTTTTGCAATGTCTAAACATGTAAGGAAGTGAACGAAATACTTCTCAGCTTCCTTTTTTCAGTCAAATCTATTCAATTTTTGTGCCATGCTGTATCATTTTCTAGGCCTTGGATAAGCTCTGTGAGATTTAGACAGAAAGTAATTCACATCTGTTATAATTCTGCAGGCAAATTGATCTGCAAAAGATGCTTCTTTCCTATCACAGGCTCATCTGTGCTTGGCTGGTAATAAATTAAAGTCTCTCTGTTCACTAGTGTGTTTCTAAATGTCACAGCTATTGAAGATGCCCCTTAGCCCTTGTGTTGCTCATTGGACTCATTCTCTCTAGGAGCTGCTGTGCCATAGTCAGTGGTCCTAACAAACATTTGGTTCGTACCTCACATACCCACATCGATGCGTTAGTTTACAAGTGCGGCTTGTATGCTAATGTACACTTAGACTGTAGCCTTTTTCATTTGAAAGGTCAGTAATTTAGTAATGTCAACTAGCTGTCTCTCTTCTTAACAAGTCATTAATACAACAAAGGGCAGCTGTATCCAGAAGGGTTATTATGGAGTATGTGTTATGTCCATCTGTTACGGTAGGATATCGAGCACCTAGAGAAAAGATGATTCATAATTCTGAGGCAGCGTCCTACAGGTAGTATAGTGCATGGTGGCAGATGGAACAAGATGGATCTGGGTAGGGTTTGTGTCACACACACTGTTTTACACTGGGACAGAGCACTGGGGCTAATTTCTTGACAGCAGGGGCAGCCTGCACTCGGAGCAGCCGGCAGCGATGAATAACTAGCTGAGGAGGCAGCTGTGCTCACCGTCCTGCCTGTCCCAGTCTGAGGGCTGGCACTGCAGCTGCACAGGAAGAGCCAAGAGCAGTATTTTACCTCCAGAAGAGTCTCAGAGTGGCAAGCTCTGTAATGTGCTCAGGTATGAGTGCTGGTGGTGGCTAGGTTTATTTTGGACTGACTGATAGGGTTTCCCACTGATCCAAGAAAAGCAGTTCTGCAGAGAGGGTCAGGTGCCCCCGGCAGCAGAATGTCCTGTAGCATGGTAATTAGTATAGGAAGGGCAGGACCTGCATGGAGAAGGCAGCTCCCAGTAAAGCTAAAGAATATGATAAGTGTTTCTAAAGCAAGGTAATAATACTTCAGATGCTCCAGAACAGCAGACCAACCAAATGAAACCTTCAGCAATGAGACTGGTTTGGAAAAGTGAGTAGCAGTGGTTAAATACTATTTGCTCTTTAAAATTTGAACTTGCTGTTGCTTATCTCACAAGTGGTAACGCATTCCATGAAACAGGATGCAGTTCAGATCTCACCAGAGCCACTAGGGATATTTTCTTATGGTCTGATGTGAACTACCTTACGCCTTTTGTACACTCACACTGATTTTGAGAATGAAGTTGCTCCACGGAAAAAAAGACTTACAAGCTGAGACAAGATGATGAGAAAGAGAAATGAGTAATATACCTTACTGCTCTTACCATGAATCACTTCTCTAGCCTGATTTCTCTTCAGTTCAGAAATTGTACTGTCTGGGTTTGAGAAGGGAATATTCCCATTGCACCCCTGAAAAGTGTTTGAGGCAAAGCTCAGTTCTGGGTAAGTTTCCAGTGAGCCCACTAAATCTGGCATTTAGAATCTTTGCATTTAGAACTGCTCTTTTTTTTTTTTTTTTTTACCTGCTTTCCTTTGATCTGCAGGTGAGAACTATTTATCAGGTGTCTTGTAATCAATAGTGGGGTTTGTCTGCACAACTATGTAAAAGGTCATTTCAACAACCTTCTGCAGCCCTGTGAGGCCGTTTCTGCACCACCATATCTACCTGCAAAGAGACACAGCTTGAGAGAAGGGAGAAACGTATTTGAAATATGCCAAAATGGATCCCTGTGCCCAAAGGTTTTCTGCAGAAGCCTGTTCTCAGGCCCAAGGGCATGCTGTGATTTAAGACACACAGGTGTGGCATGGGCTTGTGCCTGTGTGATATCTCTCTAACACAGAATCGTAGAATAGTAAGGTTGGAAGGGACCTCCCAAGCACAGAAAGAGCTCAGACCGCACTTTCTTCAGTGCAGGCAGCCAGATTCCACTTCCAGGAGGTCTCAGGCATCTGTCAGCAGCTTCCTTTCCTGTTATCTTTTGGGTAAGCTATAATTAGTGACTTTAAAGCATTTTGAGAACTTCTCAGGATCTTGGCAGATGGACTTCAACTGGAGTCTCAGATGCTCAGAACAACTCAGAACCAGCTTGTCAGGAAAAGCAGCATTGTAAAGTAGGCTGTACTTAATATCCGCAAGCTGCCAGCAGTAGTGAAATGTTCAAGGGAGGGTGCACCTCGGTCATGTAGCCACATTTTGTACCTTCCTCCTCTTCTCTTCCCTTAAAGAGGATTTTGACAGCTAAATTTCCCATTCTGTACCTTCTTTTATGCCTCTATTACAAACCCCATTGCCCTGAGCTGCAGAAATCAGCTGTCCAGCACCCTGGTCTATTGGAGGAAAACTAATGATTTACCTATTAACAGGAAGCCTGCAAGGTTCATCGTAGTAAGCCTTGTGCTTCTCATAAAATATTGATTTCCTCTCAGCAAATAATTTATGTCTTCAATTGGCTTCATCAGGTACCCTGCTATTTTTCCCCCACAAGATACAGTGATCATCAAGGGACTTATGATCTTTTTTAGAATAAGAATCTGCTTTTTTTTTTTTTTTAAGGTAATGTGTTCATATGCAGTTTTGAAGAGTGTTGTCACCTAAAGACTAATTCTTGCAAGGCAAGCACTGCTGCCGTGCCCAAGGGAAGCACAATTTTGTTTCTACACTTATCTGAATTAATTTGTTGAGTTGATGCATGCTATAGTTAAAGGTCACCACATGCACATCACTTCTAATAGTTACAGCTTTTTTTGTGAATTCTCAATGCCATCGATAGAAAAATGAAAGCCAGTTTGAAGACAAGGAGGTTCTCACATTCTATGCTGAGAGGAAAATTTATCCAATACCATTTTAATAAAAATCTCATTAAACTGAGTATTTTTCTATGAGTGACTGAGAGCAAGGAAGAAATGGAATGAACTCAGGACAAGGAGGTTATTTTCAGAGCTGTGTATTGTCTGCTTGGCACCAATTTTCTACAGTACCTGATACTAGCATGACAGATATGACACAGGCATAGGCTGCCCACTACTCTGTGTTCAGAGTCTGTCCTTTGCTGTAGGAGGCTTACATCCACACGTGGTGACTGACCAGCACTGCCATAGCCTTTGTTTTACTGTTTCTCACAGTCACCGGCAGTGAAAATGCTGCTGACAGCTCAAGAAAAATCAGTGTTTGAGCAAGAACAATAATTAAAGTCTGTGTTTTGATATTAGCTAGAAAATAGACTGTGCTGGTGACCTGTGTTGAAGATGCTATAACACTAGTTAGGTAGGGGTGGCCATGTGGTAGAGGATCTGTCTTGTCATGGTTTCCCATAAGGCAGGAAAGGGAACTTGCTTGGTTCTGGTCATTCTCTGCCAGGCTGTTTTCCAGCCCATACACACCTGCATACATGTTGCTCCCCTGCTGACCACATGCAGCACATCCTCGGGAAGAAGCGATGCCCTGTGGCAGAACCGCCATCTCGTACTGAAACACCACGTCAGGGGTGGCACCAGATGCCAGGGATCACCAGAGGCTGTGGGGATCGCTAGGTGTGGGGGCATGGATGCCACAAGGAGGGACAGCCGGCCACCACAGTGCTTTCATTGCAGCAGATCAGCATGGCCTTACACAGGACAGACTGTCTGCTCACACACTCTGCCTTCTCTGATTGGTTACAGGTAGCTCTTCACACACTGGTAAAGCTTCTTCAACACGGTCACCCTCGGGCACCCTGCTTTGCTATGCTACATCCTTGTTTACCATACCTACCCTCTACATAGCTACTTTCTGATCTTGAGTGACACGTAGCAGGAGGAACAGCTGTGCTAGCAGCTCTCCCTCCTCAGTAGGATGCAACATCACCCAGTGCAAGAAAAGGGCAAAGCAATACCCCAGATGACAGCATGGTTGCTGCTTTTACAGTTGTGATGGACAAAACCAGCCACACAGGGCATCGAAGCAGCCAAAGCCATTTATTGCTATAGCAGCAGTCTTCTTACATGCCACTCTACAAGCGGTGGAATATGGTGATTGTATAACACATTGCTTTTAACGCTCTCGTTGGCTAGCAGTGAGGTGTTGGCTCTCTTGGCACAGGCTACTTTCAGTTCTTTGTTCCGAATTGACTTTGCTTCTGTACAGATGTTACACGAGGTGAGCACAGCCATTCGTTGTGTTTCTAACCTTAATCTTCCTGCCTCAGGGGTGCATGGGGATGCTCTCTAGCTGACTCCCTTCCTCAGTTCCCACGTGTGATAGAAGAGGGGAGAGCGTGAGCAGAGTGATTCAGGCCCAGCAGACAAAGCTCTGCATTAACTGAAAATCCTGTGTGTGAGTTAGTGTGAATGTCAAGCACAGACACTGGTAATGCTGATTCAATAAATAGCAGAGCATCAGGCCTGTATGTTCAATTAGTGTCTGTTTTGTCTGATCAGGCTCTCAAAAGAGCAGAAATTTCAGGCAACTTGCTTATTGACCAAAATTTCTAGCACATATTTTCTCTTTCTGTCTTGAATGGCATGGAATGGAAATTTTTTGGATGTCTGTTTTGGTGAATTGTAAACCCATTTGTTGTTGAAAAAATATTGCATCAGTGGGAAATGATGGCAATAAAAACCAGAAAAGTGGTGTTGGTGAGAGCTATTGAGAACATTATCAAAATATATTCTAGAATTTCTAGCACATGTTTTCTCTTTCTGTCATGCATTGCATAGAATGGAAATTATTTGGATGTCTCTTTTGGTGAATTGTAAAACCATTTGTTGTTGAAAAAAGATTGCACTAGTGGGAAATGATGACAATAAAACCCAAAAAAGGTAGTGTTGGTGAGAGCTATTGAGAACATTATCAAAATATCTCCTGAGGCAAAAATGTAGAACTGGTTCCAACACTTCAGAGTCTTGTCTTCACAAAGTCGGAAGCTGAAATTGTGTTTTCTTTGCAAGGATTTGTGTTGCCAAAACCTGAATGTGCTGCTGGTCCTCCTGACCCATGATTGAGTAGCTCTGTTTTTGTTGTTGGCAAGTGGTGTTGGCATTGTTTACAGCTGCAGAGCATAATAAAGTCAATCCTAACAGAGGAGAGAGCTTGCAGTCCCCCTGCATTCAGCCGTGACACAAATTACTCTTCTTAGACTGTAAGAAGGAAGGATGAAGGGCATTTTTTCAAAGGAAAAAATAAACTCTTCTTGAAAACTAAGTATAAATAGAATGAAAAAACAAAATGCATTTCCTTAATCCTTGATAAACTTACTTTGTCTGATACCGTGGAAATAGGTTTGGCCTGCGGGTAGGAATGACAGAACCACAGAAGTGCACTTTTAAAGCAAGGGCACACGAAGGCAGGCACAAACCTCAGGCTCAGTGTTAGGTCTTTTGTTTCAAGCTCCTGGGTCTGACACCTCGCAGCGGCTGAAGGACCATGCTGGTGCATCCCAGTTTCACAGGCACTCGGGGCACAGTGGCCAGCTCTGTTCACTGACTCCCTTTTCTTCAGAAGAAGAAACATATCTTTGGACTCGGATTTTTCTGCTCTACAGAAGCCAACCAAACAGGCCAAAATCGCCACCTAGTGAGTGAGGACAGTCTCAGTTCCTTTGCTTTACAACCTGTGAAAAAGCCTTTGCAAAAACATCCTACCTTGTTACACAGAGGCTTATCTTTTCTTTGTCCCGTGTTGATTTTAATCCATTACAGATACATTATAAGTGAAACTATTTCCTGATACTTCTTTGGCTTGTAGCCAATTAATTACTTTTAGAAATTAGTTCTTAGAAACTAGGGGCAAGAACTCTGAGACCTTGTGAAGCACTACCTGTGCAGGAGGCATACGACACCCAGCACAGATATTAAGTCTGGCTCTTCACTCAAGACCCTTATGAATTTATTCTAAAGACATCAGAGTAAGTACCTTAATGATTACAGTGAGAGGTGGTAGGGATCTCCATGCGAACTCTTGGAGTGGGTCCAGAGGAATCCATGAAGATGCCCAGAAAGCTGCAGCAGCTCTGATCCAAGGACAGGCTGAGAGAGCTGGGGCTCTGCAGCCTGGAGAAGAGAAGGCTTCCAGGACGCCTTAGAGTAGCCTTCCAGGATCTGAAGGGGGCTACAGGAAGGCTGGGGAGGGACTATTGACAAGGTCTTGTAATGCCAGGACAAGGGACAATGGGTTTGAAGTGGCAGGGGGGAGATTGAAAGTGGATGTTAGGAGGAAGTTGTTTGCAGTGAGGGTGGTGAGACACTGGCACAGGTTGCCCAGGGAGGTTGTGGCTGCTCCCTCCCTGGAGGTGTTCAAAGCCCAGGTTGGAGGAGGCCTTGAGTGAGCTGTGCTAGTGGAGGTGTCCCTGCCTATGGCAGGGAGTTGGAACTGGATGATCTTTGAGGTCCCTTCCAACCTTACCATTCTATGATTCCATGATTCTATGCAATTTAACTTCTTGTAGAACCAGGATTGTTGCAGTGGATTTGGACTAAAATGAAAATGGTCCCAAAGATTTGAGTCACTGCCTGTCTCCAGAGGGGAGATTGAAACTGGCTGTTAGGAGGAAGTTGTTTGCAGTGAGGGTGGTGAGACACTGGCACAGGTTGCCCAGGGAGGTTGCAGAGCACAGAAGCAGCAGGGGCAGATTTTGTGAAAATTAATCACTTTGCACAGGATAAGGGCCCTAAGTTTGCCACCAGTTTATGGTCTCTTGCCTGCTTGGGGTTTAGCTGCCTGTGCTGAGGCCAATGCTCACGCGGTGTGGCTGTGCCTGGCTTCATTGCTTGCTGATCCTGACCTTAGTTTCCTGACTTGAGTTCTTGGTTTGCCCTCAGACCTGCCTTGCCACTACAGATCTGTCTGGTGTTCATGGAGCTGTTGGCTGACACCAATTATGCCAGCAGAGCTGCTCTGGGTGCCTTGTTGGGGTGCTGTGGGCATGCATGGTTTCTTGGTGAGGATGATGCTCAGCCTGCCTGCCTGGCGCTCCTGGTTCCCCATCTCTCACAGGGCAGGCAGTTCTCACTACACCCTGAAGCATCAGTGAA
Source organism: Eubucco bourcierii (assembly GCA_013396675.1). Taxonomy (NCBI): domain Eukaryota; kingdom Metazoa; phylum Chordata; class Aves; order Piciformes; family Ramphastidae; genus Eubucco; species Eubucco bourcierii. The sequence continues at coordinate 19,611 of VWZE01017685.1, forward strand.
ATCTGACTCGGTTTTGTGGCTTAGTTTCCATCATTTTTTACTAAAAACCAATTCCAATTCTCTGTGGAATTGGCTTCCCGGGCTTTGTGGCATGCCAAGAAGTGAGCCACTGAGTTAATTTTCCCATGAGGTTCCAGTGAAGCTCAGTTCTTCTTTTATTCCAGTGCTGCAGTGAAATTGCACATTCTGTTGCCAAATGCATAGGTCAGCACAGCGACAAAGCTGTGATGAAATAACTTGGGCTGCGGCTTGCATAGTTCTTCCTTCACAATATATAAGCAGGTATTACAGGGAAAAACTCACTTTGAAACAAAGCAACATCCAACAAATGCAAACAAAGGAGGGCAGGGACATAAACTTTGGAGAGGAGGACAATAGCTAGAATAGTGACAGACACAGTTCATAAGATCACAGGACAATTCTGGTTGGAAGTGACCTCAGGGAGTCTCTTGTTCAACCTTTGCTGAAGGGGAGGTCAGCAGTGAAGCCAGATCAGGTTACTCAGGGCTTTGTTGAGCTGAACTGTGAAAACTCGTGATGATGGAGCATGAAGAACATCTTAGTGCAACTGGCTCAACTGCTTGGCAGTCCTCATAGTTCAAAGGTTCTTCCTTGTATCAACTCTGACCCTTCTTGCTTCAATTCATGCACGTGATTTCTTGTCCTCCTGCTATGTACTCTCGTGAAGTGCTTTGCCTCAGCCTCTTGAATTCTCTTCTCAGAATGAATTGCAAGTATAAGTAGAAAAAAATGGGTACTCATTAAAATAATGAAAGTGTCACTTTGTAATGGAAAAATCTGTAGCTGACATGCAGACTGATCTCACAAGAATTTCCATGTGGTTTGTGACTGCTGTATGCTCATGCTCCAAGTATAGTGTCAGACCCAGCGGTGTGTTGGAAAAAATGCTACTCGAAATTTTCCCACTGCAGAGTTGCTAGAGGATGACTTTTTTTTTTTTTAAAATTATTATTTTTTTCCCCCTATGAAACTCTACAACTACCATAACCAACATTCTTCCTGGTAACTGAACAAAAGCTTTAGGTTTCTACTAAAACTGGAAGACAAATGACTAGGGTGAGAGGACTCCAGCCTTCCTCCAGCTGAATATGTTCGTCCCATGAACCAGCTCGTAAGCTGTGACACAAGGCAGTTCTGTGTGTCACGGTTGTATTTCTTGCTTGTGTGTGTGTTTGTTGGCATTCATTTATGTACCATGCCCGGTTAAAGATAGGTGTTGATGCTCCATTGGTTTCATTAACCGTGTAATAACTTAGCTCCGGCTACTGGCTTCACTTAGATTAGTATCTGTGACCTGGTGGGTATTTCCTAGGTGCAGCTTGGGGAGGATCTTTCCTTTCTTTCTCTCCACTTTAGGCTACCCAATTCTACTTTAAATGTGCATGCTCAGGCATTTTTGACAGCCACCATTTCACAGGAAGTTCTGTAGGTGATTAGTGCACTGCTCTTTGTAGCAGAACTGTACAGACAAAGCTCTCTTGTTTGGTCTCCGTCATGCTTTTGTAGGCACAAGCAACACCTGAGCAAATTCAGTACATCTGTTCGTGCAGTTTCACTCACAAAGCAGTAAAGAATGGGATCAGCAATGCAATTCAAACTTGTAAAGGCCTGTGTGATTCTATAAACCTTATACATCAGCTGAAAAATCTGTGGGTCTTTGGTGTAAGGTTCTTTGATGCTGCGAATAAGCAATACAATGTGATAAGGAGTGAAGCAAACAATGAAGGTAACTGTGATATTCAAAATAAGCTTCTTCACTTTTTTCTTTTCTTCATCTACCGTGGCTTGATTGTATCTCACCGCCTGGTAGATTTTATGGTAGCAAAACACAATGATGATCAAAGGCAGCAGGTACCCCGAGCATATCCGGAATAAATTTATCCGTGACTGCCACCATTCCAGAGGATATTTATCATAGCATAACGTATGATTAGTGAAATTGCAAGGGTCACTGAACACTTCTTTCTTCACCAGTATGGCTGAATTCAAGACACTTTCCAGGAGCCAGACAATGGCACTGATAAACACAGAAAATCTCCTGGTGCGCAAGTGCTGGAGCTTCAAGGGGTGCACTAACGCCAAGTACCTGTCGACAGAGATGCAAGCGAGGAATGCGGTGCTGGTGTAGAAATTCATATACATAAGGAACGCAGAAATCTGACAGAGCATGGCAGACAGCCTCCAGTTATCACCGTTCCAGGCATAATCTATCCACAGAGGCAGGATCAGAGAGTACAGAAGGTCAGCCAGGGATAGGCTGAAGATGTAGACTGCTAACTCATTCTTTTTTCTCACCTGAATGCAAGATGCATAGAGGGATATGCAGTTAATGGGAATACTGATGACCATCACAGTGCTGTACACAAATGGAAACAAATACTTATCCAGAGTGTGATCATCATGGCACTTAGTAGTGTTGTTCATCGTCCTCCCTGAGTATTATCTCTGGGCTAATTCCGGTCTGGGTGCAATGAAAAGCCCTCTGTAGTCTGGCGGATGGTCACCTCTTAGTTCTTCAGGACCTGGTGGGTAAAATCCCAACCTTCTGTTACCAAAAGGAAAAATACCACTACAATAACATTCTTAGATTGGGGTTTTTTTGCTTCTTGATGGGTGTTAAGGGTTCTTGTTGTTGTTTTTTGTTTGGTTGGTTTTGTTTCTGTTGTTTCTGTTTGTTTGTTTAGAAGAAAGGAAATGTGTTTGTAGGAAGTCAAAGGTTTTAAACATTCCCGAGGTTAGGAGTGGATGGGAAAAGGAATCCAAATCTCTAAGATGGTCGTTGTCTGTTACATGCAAACTTATATAGCAGAATCAGGGTAAGTAGTTAAGACACTTCCAGAGGGGTGGGGTCCTGCAATCGCAGCTTTGTCTTGTGGCAGAGTTGAAGGAGATCAGAAAGGGCACCACAAATACCAGAAGGGTACCTTCTATTACTCTGGTGGGCAGAATAGAGTTTCAGCCATAGGAGTACAGCAGATTGCTTATCCCAGGTAACTTCCACCCCTGTAATGGAGAGACAAGGATAGAAAGACAAGGATTCAGGTACCACTAGATGTTGGAATCTGCTCAGGGGAGCAGAATGTATGACTGCTATATCTCCTTACTGCAAACCACTTCCTTCTCTTGTTACAACCTCCTGTTTTCCCACTTCCCCTCCCCTTCCTCGTATGCGATCCCCCAAGAATTTCTCATGAATTGTGCTACTGTAACAAAGTTTACTGCACATCCCAGGAACCCTCATGTGAAATCCAACAGGCTACTGAGTTTCTGCATGCACAGGAGAATCTGCCAGGGTGTCACTTAGACTCCTGTGAGGTGGAGAGTCTCTCAGCATAACTTTTCATTTACACTTCTTTCCTCTAAGAATTGCAGTTGCCATGCATGAGTTCATAAACTCATTAACAATTTAGCTTATGTTAGATATTGCCAACACTGTCGGTGTCAACAGCTTCAACATGAAAATACCAGTAAAATGGCAGCCCTGACTGAAGCAGCGTGGCTGGAGGACTTGCATGCATGAGCCTCAGAAGCATTTAGAAAAGATGACCTTTAAGCAAGAAAGGGTGCACAGCCACAGCTCTGAGACAGCCTGTACTCACTGATTAAATCCCAGCTCTGATCCAGAGAGCTGATTGGTAAAACCAGGAAATACGAGAATGGGGATATTTGTTGTGGTCCAGTTCTACTGCCAAATACGCTGTTTCAGAGACTGTGATAACTCATCTGTGGTTGGAGCCTAGACTGCCAGCAGAGGTGAAGAGGTTGTAGAATGAGCCAGATAAAACAGTCTAAGACTGTTCCCATGTAGGAAACAGCTCAAATCGAGGACAACTTGGGGGCAGGGATTTTCCCATCTGGTAGGCAAATTCATTCTGCCTTTCATGGGCTTGTTGTGTGTGTTTGTGGGTTTACCAGAGAAGTTCAAGTAGATTTATTGCCCTAACCCATAATAAACCTCAAACTCTTTCATTCATGTTCAGGGGGAAAAAAAAAAAAAAAAAAAAAAAGGAGCACTGACAAAATTAGTCAGAAAGCAGAGATTTCACTTTGCCAGCTGTTGTTTTCTTTGATCAAGTTGGCTAAATTTCCACAGTGAGGTTTAAATTCATCCACAAGCTTAAAATAAAAGTTACTAGAAGAAGGACTGTTAGAGTTACTGTGAAGTTACTAGAGAAGGACTTGGCAGTTTGGTTCATGGAGCAGCTTTACTTCCATGACAGCTAATTACAACAAACACAGCGTCCCTTACTTAAGACACACGTAAAATGTTTGCTTCTCAGTGTTGTTTAATAAAAGCAGATAGTAAATAGGGCATCACAAGCTTATCAGTGTAAGTAAAAAAAATTGTCTCTAGAAACTGATCTCAGAGTTTTGCTGATTGAGTTCTCACCAAAGGCAACGCGAGCATGACCGATCAAATGAGTAAAGCACAGACCTCTTTGTCTAATCACATTTTAGCATCTCTTTTCTTACGAGTTCTTTTAATGAGTGACAGGGAACTCATGCCCTTTCAGCAGTATGGGTGTAGTGTAGCAAGTGTGAGGCACTGAGGCAGTGTTTACTAGTCCTGTGACTGAGAAACTGGAATTCCTTCTCCCTCCCCCGCAGACTCTTTCTCCATTGTTGATTCAACTTGTTCTGTTACAGACTGATCATCCTTACAAGCTCCCCACTTGCTTCCATGTTACTGATGGCAGCTCCTCTCTGTTACCTTCATAAACACCTCCATATCTACTCGCAGGCAAACTTGCCTATTTCTTTGTACCACCCACCTTCCTTTTCCCAGCTTTCTCTTTTAGGCTCATTGTTTCTCAAAGCTTTGCTCTGTTAATTGCATTGATCATAAGGTAAAACACTTGTCCTTACGTTGCACATATCTGAATCAACTCTGTGTTCTGTGAGGAAGACCTCGTTTTTCTACCGCCGGCCTTAAGCAACTAATAGCTTAATATATTGCTAGCTAATGGCAGGCTGGGGCACTGAGAGTGGGTTTCAAAGCAGAGTTGACACCACATGACATTTGCCACCTCAGCAATTTTTTTTCTTTCCTTCCTGCTCACAGGTCACCGTACCCCACGGTTTTCTGTTATTTTCATAAATCCCATCAATAGATTCTATGAATGAAGCCCTGGAGGCTGTATAAAATTCTCCAGGTAATTCATGTCCCAGTTTTGATGACACATTAATGCTGCTTACAAGAGGACATGCTTACAGTGACAGTAGTACCAAGTGTGTCATTCTGGCATGTAATGATGGCCTTCAGTGAAGTCTGTCAAAGAGCTGGCAAATGAAGTGCATCGCAATGCATGCTGCAGCTTCTTGCACAGAGCCGTAGAAGCAAAAAGCACTGTTTTGCTCTGGTTGCAACACATTTTATTACAGTTACTTGGGGCCTTATCTCAAGGGAAGTGGTCCATATCATACTTCCTTGCAGAGTTATTTTCTGAAAATTAGGACCATGCAATGAAAGCTGATTTGTCTTACCTGAACGAACGATCTGAAACATTCACATGTTTTCTCTTGGTTATTGAAGTGTACCTGATGGCTTTGGCCAGGAAGATGGTAGTGGACTGCAGCTATTCTAAACCACAATATTTGATAATTTTCCCCACTGATCAGTATTTTTTTCTAAAAAACTCTTGAGAATTTTCTGTTTGGCTGTATAGTCTAATGTTCTGACTTTCACGGCCCAAACCCACTGTGACTAATTCTGTGCACTTGCGATTCAGTTTATAGACTCCTTTTGGGATCAGATGTGTTTCGTAGGAAAAAAATACACAATTCTACACTGCTGGGGTTTTGTTTTAGCCAGATTATTCAGTGATTGCCATTGTCCTTGTCTCTTTGTCGTTTTGCCACTGAGAATCTGCTGCACAGGAATTCTAAGAAATTAGATGTAAAATTAATAGACAAATGGCTGAACACATGCTATGCTTCAAGTACTATATGCAAACAAACTTGTAAAGAAAAGTTATGAAAGCCTCTGGAGAAAAGTACTTGCTACATATTGTGGAGTCTTGCAGACCTTTTTCAGATCTTTTCCAGATTCAGAGAGCTTTATGAGGTCTCTCCATTTGTGACATTTTGAAATTAACAAAGTATAAAAGTAGTTCTCCTTTTGTAAGTACAAAACCCATAAGCTGTAAATAACTCCCTAAAGGAAGAATGAGTATTTCTCAGAAAAAATAATTCTACTAGCTAATAAACACCAGCTTGACTTTGGAAACATCTGCAACTGATACATGTCACCTTTTATTTCAAATTGAAGCTGATAAAAGGGCAAGTTGATCTAAGTAACGTTGAATATAATTTGGGAAGTTTTTGCAAGTACTTTGCTTTTTAGATAAGCAGCTTAACTGCAGTAGCTTCTATACTTGTGCTGTTGTAGATCAGCCCTAGAATGGAAGGACAGGTGGTTTTCTTGACTACTTTTTTCTCTCAGAGTAATTTCAACGTAGTATGTTGCTTTGTGTTCTCAAAACAAGTTAAAGTGCCAAGCTGATTTCCTCGAGTACAAGAACCTTCCACAAGTGACCCTTTTTTCCTCGTGAGCAAATCTAAAACTTAATTCTTAAAACCTTTGCCATTGAGGAGATGTGCAGGACTCCATCCTGGGTTTCTGTAGAAACAAACTGGTCTCAAAGAGCTCAGTCTTTTTGAGATAGTTTTATGGACTGTTTAATAGCACCAAAAAAATCTCTTAATATGAGCAAATTTGAGATTCTGTACAAAAAAAAAAAAAATCATGTACACAATGCTTGGTATTCTAAGAAGCTATTTTTAGCACAGCTTCTTTTTCTGCCAAGTTTTAAGCATAGTTCATATTCATTTAAATAGTGATGAGTACCTTGCTAGTCCCAAAATACATTAAAGAACAATAACAGAAGAGCTACTGGAACCCCCTGCAATGCCAGAGTCATTTGTTGCAGTGAAGACAGTTTCGGATCATGAAAACTCCATCTCAAATACTGTTCCTCTCCATCCATCTCTCCTCCCCTAAACAAGAGGCATTGTGATTGTGAAAACATCCCCACAACAACAAATCAAGCTGGCATGCCTTTCCTAATTTCATCTTTTGATGTAAATTGTACTTTCGTCTCATGTTTCACTTGTGCGGGGAGTCAAATAATTCCTTCTCCCACAGCAATCTTTTCCATCCCCTTTTGTGCCCCTTCTTGTTGTACGATGTCAGCATCACACTAAGTGATGTCTGTAAACACAAACTGTGCATCTGACTTCCATTTAGAGCACTTACCTAGGCAGCCATGTGTCCTCATGTAGCAGTTCTGCAGCGATACCATCGGTAGTGTAACCAGTGTCTGCTTCTGAGAAGAAAAGCTTCTTCATCAGATAAAGCAACAGGAAGCTGCTCTACAACACCAGTGAGGCAACAGCTAATATGTTTCATTTCTTTCTTTTTTTTTCCTCTTCCCCCCCCAGTCTAAATTTATCCATGGGAACAAAGATAGCAGAGTTAGATAGAAATGTGCACAAAAGATGGGAATCTAAGAATACTTTTAGTAAGCTCATACAAGTTTTATTGAAATGATTGCCTAATTACACCTGAGGAGTACATCACAAACCTCTTATCTGGGACACAATACATTCTGCAGAGGAATTGCTTCACAGAAATAAAATGCTACAAATATTTCACAGAATCAAATAAGAATCCACCTAAGAATAGCCCATAAAATAAAATGTTACCACAATGACCTTAGGAGTTTGTGCAAAAAGACTTACTATCAGAATTTGTATTGCTGGGTTGTTTTGTTTTCATTTGCCTACTCCTAGAAGGAAGGAATAGCAGAATTTTATAACAGATTGTATATGTTCTACATAAACTGAATCTGAGGTCTTGGATGTGGCTTTCACAGGAGAAACAACAGATAAATCAGTTGGGTGGATTATGAATTTCTCTGTTCCCTCTGTTATGAGACCTTAGAGTAGCCTTCCAGGATCTGAAGGGGGCTACAGGAAGGCTGGGGAGGGACTATTGACAAGGTCTTGTAATGACAGGACAAGGGGCAGTGGGTTTGAACTGGCAGAGGGGAGATTGAAAGTGGATGTTAGGAAGAAGTTGTTTGCAGTGAGGGTGGTGAGACACTGGCACAGGTTGCCCAGGGAGGTTGTGGAGCACAAAAGCACTCAATGCTGATCACATTGGGTGCTTCTGTCCTCCACAACCTCCCTGGAGGTCTTCTGTGCTCCACAACCTCTCTGGAGGTGTTCAAGGCCTTGAGTGACCTGTACTAGTGGGAGGTGTCCCTGCCTACGGCAGGGGGTTGGAACTGGATGATCTTTGAGGTNGCTTCTAAGAAACTGGGTACAATTTCACATTGAACTGACACCTATTGGGTAATATGAAAACTGGCCTCTTTGATGATTCAGATGCTAAGAAGAAATGAAACAGAGCTCTTAATCTGCTCTTCTGAAATAGGACCTAGTGACTTCCTTAACGCCAGGCAGCTCAGACGCGAAGATTTGGTTCCTTCTTTTTTTACTCCAGAGCATGACTTTCTCATCCATGGTTTTTCTACAGATGTGCTTGTTATATGAAACTTACACAAATCATGCCATACTTGTGGTCATTCCTGAACTAGCACCATAGTGCCCTCCAGTCTGGTAAAAGGGAGTCTTTCCAGCTACTTGGTCAAGATTACTTTCTAAAATAAATTTCAGTGAAACCTTTCTTTTTCACTGAAAGTCACTAGAAGAAAGGCCTGTGTTATCACTTCCCACCTGCCTTTTCACCTCCAGAAGGTTCTGTTTTTCTGTTGTGGGTGCCTATTCTCCACTGAAGAAGTAATTCTTATCATCAGAAATGTACCTGCTATGTTTCTCCATTTCTAAACTTCTTCACTGTAATAATTCAGAGTGGAACCAAAAGATGAAAAGAAGCAAAGAGTGGAGATGAAGCATTTTATACATTCTGGGCCCAGGCCAATCTCATGAGATTCAACAAGACCAAGTGTAAGGTCCTGCACCTGGGTAGGCACAATCCCAAGCACAAATACAGGCTGGGTGGTGAATGGCTGAGAGCAGCCCTGAGGAAAAGGACATTGGAGTCTGGGCTGATGAAAAGCTCAACATGAGCCTGCAGTGTGAGTGCAGCCCAGACAGCAACTGATTGCTGGGCTGCGTCAAGAGCAGTGTGGGCAGCAGGGCAAGGGAGGGGATTCTGCCCCTTTACTCCATTCTCGTCAGACCCCACCTGGAGTCCTGTGTGCAGTTCTGGAGCCCTCAGCACAGGAAGGACATGGAAGTGTTGGAGCAGGTCCAGAGGAGGCCACAAAGATGATCAGAGGGCTGCAGCAGCTCCGCTGAGAGAGTTGGGGCTCTGCAGCCTGGAGAAGAGAAGGTTTCGAGGGGACCTGATAGTAGCCTTCCAGGATCTGAAGGGGGCCTACAGGAAGGCAGGGGAGGGATTATTTACAAGGTCCTGCAACAACAGGACAAGGGGAATGGGTTTGAACTGGCAGAGGGGAGATTTAGACTGGATGTTAGGAGTAAGTTCTTTACAGGGAGGGTGGTGAGGCACTGGCACAGGTTGCCCAGGGAGGTTGTGGCTGCTCCCTCCCTGGAGGGGTTCAAGGCCAGGTTGGATGAGGCCTTGAGTGATCTGTACTAGTGGGAGGTGTCCCTGCCTATGGCAGAGGGTTGGAACTGGATGATCCTTGAGGTCCCTTCCAACCTTACCATTCTATGATTCTATGAAGCAAAGCTATATGCAAAACAGTGACTCTTGACTGGGCTCGTAGAAAATAATTTAATTTCTGACATTTTCCAAGGTTGTTTTATTTATTTATTCATCTATCTCAATCTGGAGGTACATGGTATCTCAAATTAGTCATCTCAGAATAACAAATGATTGGGTTGGCTGAGGTTAAAGTACTATTGAAAAGCAGAAAGAAAAGCATTAACATTGGAAAATTAGCTTCTCTATAAAAGAGGCAATGATTAAGTCCTTAATAATTATATTGGTTATACTTGGGCTTACAAATGCTCCACATCACATCCTTGGGGCGTGGACAAAGGTGTAAAGAAAACAAAACTGGTGAAAAGCGATTTCCTAATGCAGAATAAATATCCTCAGAGTTTCACCAAAATATCCTTTCCACCACAACAGATTCTGTTTCTCTGTATCAACAGAGAAGGGGAGGCAATCAGCACATCTTAAGACGGAACTATGAGTTTTGAAAACTGACATTTTTTGGCTCCTGTGAATGAATAAGAAACTTTATTCCAAATCTGAAACTTCCTGCCTGAGATAAATTGATGCATTAAGAGGTCATTAAAGTTAATTAATAATTCAGTGTGGTTTTGCAAAGCTGCTAGGTGTGCAAAGTTGCACAGTCTGTCGTAACCAATGTGCATTAGGACCATAAGCATAATTCTACCTCTGCATCTGACTCATTGTAGCCTTGAGGAAGTCACTGTCCCTCTGCCATGCAATAATGACATCTTATAACTCATTTAGGTATGAACAGGTTCATTAGTTAATGCTTGATATTGATGTAAAGTGCAAAATGTTTTGTGTTTGGTATTGTTACTAAAATAAACAGGAAGTGACAGCCAGGTAATGTCAGTGTCATTGAGGGATCTAATGTCTCAGTGATGACAAGAGAGGTAGTGGCTCTACTAACAGCATTCTTCATGGACAGAAACATCCCAAACCCGGGCTTTTCCCAAGCTCTAACACACTGCCCACAGGACATCAGCCACTGCATCTCCTATGTCTCATTCCTCCTTTAAGCACAGGGAGCATTTACTTTAGGAAATGCTGAGGTCAGCAGACAGTTCTCTTGTAAGGATTTTTGTAGGATAATGAACCTGATTGACAATCTCTTGATTACTTTTTCCTCTGAGCTGAATGCTTTCATGACTGGCTTCTGAGTAACACCCAGGCTGTCCTCAAGGAAACTTCTAACGTGTGGTACAGCTCCCTCTCAGCTCGTTGTATTTTTGTGCAGCTGCCCTGCTGTGTCCCCCTGGATGGCTGTGAAACAGAAAGGCTGACTGAGTCCTGCTAGTGACACAAGGCAAAACCGACTTCCAGGATCTCTCTCATGGGTCCTACTGACACTGCTGTGGATCTGTCAAGGACAAAGGCAATCTTGTGGAGTACATAAGATCTCCAAGGAGGTTGTGGAGGACAGAAGCAGCCAACGTGGTCAAAGATCACGTTGGGTGCTTCTGTGCTCCACAACCTCCCTGGGCAACCTCTGCCAGTGTCTCACCACCCTCACTGCAAACAACTTCCTCCTAACATCCACTTTCAATCTCCCCTCTGCCACTTCAAACCCATTGCCCCTTGTCCTGGCATTGCAAGACCTTCTCAATAGTCCCTCCCCAGTCTTCCTGTAGCCCCCTTCAGATCCTGGAAGGCTACTCTAAGGTCCCCTGGAAGCCTTCTCTTCTGCAGGCTGCAGAGCCCCAACTCTCTCAGCCTGTCCTCAGAGCAGAGCTGCTGCAGCCCTCTGAGTATCTTGGTGGCCTCCTCTGGACCCACTCCCAACAGTTGCATGTCCTTCCTGGGGGCTCCAGAACTGTACATAGTTTATCTTTGTTGATTTGAACGAGGGACAGACAATCAGACTCTCACAGGATCCAACGGGGGGCAACTAAAAGCCCCAGGGAGCCCCTTGAAGCTCTCAGCACCCTTCTCCTGAGCAAGGCCTGTGCCTTTGTTCCTGTGCAAGGCATCAAAGGGCTTCCTTACAAAGTGCTGGAATTTATACTTCACAATGCCGAGCTCTGCGTACTCTAAGCGGGGTCTGGGGGTAAACCCAGGAAACTCGCTGCTGGGTCCTGGTGAGCGCCTGGCAATTAGCCAGTCCCTGGGAAACAGCACTGCTGCCGGGAACTTCCGTGCCCTGACAGAGACCCCCGAAAGGAGCCCAGTTCGGTTTCGCCCTCACGGCCTTGCAGCTCCAGCGGCACTCAGCGAAGTTCCCCCGAGTCCTCTCGCAGAAACCCTGTGCAGCAGCGAGGGCCGCACTCCGCCAGCTTTCCCACAACCAAGATGGCTCCGCAGCAGCTTCACTCGCTCTTCACCGCCCACGTCCAGCATGGCAGTGCTGCTCCCATCAGCCGGAACTTAGCTCGCCGCGTCTCAAAGCAGTAACTGCTGACTTCGACCTAGGAAGAGGTTGCCCGTAAGGGCTGTAAGTCTCCCCCTGCTTTCGCCCTTCAGTAAGATGGCGGCGGGGGCGCGCCCGCCCCGCCTCTAAGGTGACTGTCAGGTTGTGCGGTCACGTAACGGGCGGAGCCGGGGGGTTGGGGCGAGGCGCGGTAGGGACGGGGTCGCGCCCGGGCGCTGTCGGTGGAGCGGAGCGGGATGAGGTGTGCGGCTGTGCTGTGGAGCTGCCTCCTGCTCGGCTGCAGCTGCGGCTCCGGCTCCCTCGGGGTCGGTGCCGCTGCCATCGCGACGGCCACCTACGTACTTGATGATGCCGGTGGGCTGGGCAGGCAGTTCGACGGGATCGGGGCTGTCAGCGGCGGCGGGGTGAGCGGCGTGGGCAGGCCTAGGCGTCCTTCAGTGTTGCGATTGATGCCGATACTCCTCTCGGGGCGGCTGTTCTTAACGGACACCTGATTCCGTCAGTGGGACAGTTCGGTGGCTCCGGTGCAGGCCTTCGAGACTTTGGCAGGGCCTGGGGCTGAGGGCGTCGCTGGGGGGTGGGGGGTGTGTCGTCGGGGCTGTGTGGTGTTGCGGAGAGGAGCCAGGAGAGGTGAGGAGAGAACTTTCGGGGTAGTCGTGTGGGCAGGCGAGAGTGAAGTTTTGATAGAGAGCCCTGGAGGCCCTGAGAGGAGTTGTGCAGGCAGGGTCCTAGCTTCGCGGGGGGGAGCCGGAGGCCGCTTCGTGCCTGTCCGCCGGTCAGTCGTGCAGCGGCTCTCTCTCCACATCCTCGGTGCTGTTGGAGGAGGGATAAACCAGGATGGGTTTTTTTTATTGCGGAAGATTCTTCCACAATGAAAGATAACAGCCAGTCGTACGCGTTCCTGTGGTTCAGCAAGCAGAGCTGTTGAGATTCAGAGGGCTTTCGCCCACGCATGGACCTGGTGTGTTGCCCTCTCTCCTGTGCCCCCCCGTCAGCTCCCCTTAGGATACTGCTAGCCAAAGCGAGGGGATTGGAGTAGAGTGAGGGGCAGAGTGCTGGGAGGGAGCTTTGTTTTGCTTGTGCGAGGTCTGTGAGGCCTCCTATTCTCTGGACCCTCTGCAGTAAATCGCAGGTAACCAGAGTGCAAGGCAACTGCAGTCTGCAAAACCAGAAACTCGCCTTTGAAAGGCTATAAAAGAGTTTTTGTTTGGTCTCATCTGAATTCCTGGTAAATGTTTTGTAGGTTTATTAGCTATGTGAGTCGTAGATTAATGAGCATTAATTAACATGAAAGTTAGCTTTTCATGTTTTCTTTCCACTATAGGCCACATCTAGACTCCTGGTGAACTATCAAGAACCTTATCGCTCCCAGATTTTAGATTATCTGTTCAAGGTAAAGTCGGATTTGTAAATACAATGTCTAGTTTCACGAAGAATTTCTTTCTGTGTAATGCTGGAGCTCCTATGGTGTATTCAGTACTGCTTCTCATGAAGAATTTCTTACTGTGTAATGCTGGAGCTCCTATAGTATATTCAGTACTACTTTAAGTTAGGAAACACCCATCTTGCAAAGCATCTACAGTAATGCTGATTTTTGTTGGAACCTAATATTTCAGCTGTTGTTTTTTGACAATCAGTGTGGTGTTCAGGACCCTTTTCTTCAACTTGTTATGAAAATTCCTTACATATTTTCACAGCATGTTTAAAAACCCCCACATTTTCAACATATTTTGATCGTTGGTGGACGTAATGAAGGTTAAATAGTTTTTGTGTCTAAAATGAGGGGCTTACTTGTTCATGGTGATTGCAGGAAGTGGGTCTTTGAAACATTTTCTTGGGTTTTGTGTTTGGATTTTTTTTTTTTTTTTTAGTATAGCTAGCTTCACATAATGTGAAAGGGGCTGTATAGTGCATCATTTTGATGGCATATCCATTCTCAAATGTAAGTTCAGTTACTCTAGAAGGTGTATACACATTACTGGTTTGTAAGCTGCTTTGGGTAGCAAGTGCAACCTGTGTAGTTATCCAACTTAATATATGGTAGGATTATTGTGCTGAATTGTCATGCCTTGTTTTGCTTTTGGCACTGTAAATTAGACTGCTGGAAGAGGATGTCACGTCACCTTCAAGTAGTGCAATCCAGATGGCTGGAAGGACATAATTTACTGTGTAGTTTAATGAATTGGTTTTGAAAGGTAGAGGAAGGTGTATGTGCCTGGGGTCCCGAAATCTATGTTTCTGGGAGAATCAAGATGTGTGTTAGGAATGTGGATTTTCTGAAGGAGTCAGTAGGTATGTGGTTAAAGAAAATCTGGCTGAGAGATGATGACTTCCCAAAAATTTTTAATGTGTCTTTTCATTAAAATCTCTGAAGCTGTTGAGAGGTACCTGGGTGTACCTTGTCTCATTTGCCTTGTCTTTTAATGTCATTCAGCTTGTGGGATGAGATGGGAAGGCAAATACATTAAAAGCCTAAAATCAGAAATGACTGGAAGAGAAATGGTAAGCTTGCAGTATTTCTTTCCTTATTGTTTTTCTCTCTGTCTTTATTTCTAGCCTAATTTTGGTGCTTCTTTACATATCCTCAAAGTAGAGATTGGAGGTGATGGACAGTCAACAGGTACGGATTTTGCCTGAGCAGCGTTTAACTTTTCCTTGTGGATATGCTCTAAGAAATGTGTCACTTTAGCTGATGCATGGAGATGCATTCTGTAGTTGTGCTGAAGTTGCAGAAAAAAAGCATAAAAAACTGTCTGCTAAATGGTAGAGGAGAAATTTATATTAACATTATGGAGACAGTTTGCACTATCATATGGTTAATAGGTTGCATTCTAGAGCAAATGAGTTTTTTCCCCCTCCAAGATTAGAAGGGGGGAGATAGAATCATAGGGTTGTTTTGGTTGGAAAAACACTTTATGATCATTGACTGCAGCCATTATCTAACTACCATTTCATCTCTAAACCATGTCCCTTAGCACTACATCTCTGCCTCTTTTAAAATGCTTCAGGGATGAGGATTCAGCCACCTCCCTGGAAAGCCTATTCCAGTGCTTGATAACCCTTTCAGTAAAAAGTTCTAATAGTGGATCTAAACCTCCCTTGCTGGAACTTGAGGCCGATTCCTGCTATGCTGTCACTTGTCACTAGGGAGGAGAGACCAACACTCACCTCACCAGAAGTTGTCAGGAGTTTTGTACAGAGCAATAAAGTCTCCCCTCAGCCTCCTTTCCTCTGGGCTAAACCATCCCGACTCCCTCAGCTGCTCTTCATAAGACCTATTATCCAGACCTTTCACTTCACCAGCTTTGTTGCCCTCCTCTGGACCTGCTCCAGAACCTCAATTGTCTGTCTTGTAGTGAGGGTCCCAAAACTGAACACAGCACTCAACTGTGGCCTCCCCAGTGCTGAGTACAACAGGATAGTTGCTTCCCTGGTCCTGCTTTTCACACTACTCCTGACGCTATCCATGATACTGTTGGCCTTCTTGGCCACCTGGATACACTGCTGACTCAGATTTAACCAGCTGTTGACCAGCACTTGCAGGTCTCTCCCTGATGGGCAGCTTTCCAGCCCATCTCCCTCAAATCTGTAGTATTTCATGGGGTGGTTGTGACCCAAGTGCAGCACCTGGCACTTGGCCTTGTTGAACTTTACATGTTTGGCCCCAGTCCCTTAATCCAGCCTATCCAGGCTTCTCTGGAGCCTTCCCACCCTCATGCAGATCAAAACTCTCTCCCAGCTTAGTGTCATCTGCAGACTTGCTGAGGTTGTATTCAATACCTTGTCCAGATTATTGATAAAGATGTTCATGCTGAACAATAGTAAGGATTAGTAGCTTTCTGAATTGCAGAGCATTTCTCTAACATCAGTTTTGCAATGCAGACTGTAAAACTTGTGACTGGGTAGTTTATGTCTGAAAAGCATGAAAATGAAGACAGATGGTCAGAAGGAACTATTTTTTTTTTTTTCTTGTCTGACCACAATTGCAAATTCAAATGTTTTGACATAATTTTCCTAAGAGTAGACTTAAAGCAGACTCAGATAATAAACAGAAAGCATAGCATCTGTCTTTGTGCAGTCTTAGAAACGGGGAAAAAAATATTTGTATAACTGGGTATTGTTTTTCATTCTTTGGTTTACTTAAGAAAAATTAATATTGAAAATTGTTATACTGGATTTAAGAGCTCAGTATTTGGTCAGTAGATTGCTGGTTAGAGGCAACTGAAGTTGCCTTCATGTATGCACAGACCTCCTCTTCATACACTTGCTGCTAAGGAGAATGTTGCATACTTGCCTGCTGACTTTCCAGATTTTATGAGAACAATGAGATACCTGTATCCAAACACACACACTAGACTGCAGCTCTTATGTTGGAAGTGTCATCAGAATAGAAGTGTGATCAGGAGTCTAATTTTGAAATGTAATTGTTCTGCGTCTGACAAGTAGAACTTCCAAAGAGTGAAGCGTTAGTAAGTTTAAAAAAAAAAAGTAATATCAAATCACAGATTATTTGTATTTTCTTGCACTGTTTCAGCAGGCCTCATTAAAAATGTCTGGAACAGTTAGGCATATTGTTTGACATAAGCAATTGTTGCAGTTGTGTGCACAAGTTACTAAATAACTTCTGTGTGTAATGGCTTCTCAAGCCACACTGATACTTTCTTTTTTTGTCCCCACCTTTTTTTCCTTACCTTTGTTTACCTTTGCCTGAGGGAGTTTGGTGCATAGCATTCAATTTGAAAAGCTGTTCCAGCAGTCATGGAACATCATTGAAATTAGAAATTAGATCTTTACTATAAAAATAAAATCTTTTTCCTCTCGCTGAAAACCTTTATGGCGATTTCTTTCTTTTCTAGATCTAGACTTGCCTTCCACTGAAGAAACATACTAGAACATGCTTTTGTTTTCTTTTTTTTGTTTAGATATAACCAGCTTCTACAATTTAAAAACTTTTTTTTCTCTTCTCTTATTAATTCTGTAACTCTCCTAGTGGTTGTTATGCCAAGATAATAATGAGTATGGACTTTGTATTGTCATAGCTATATAAAATGCTCCACAGTTCATCACATTCTGATGTTAGAAGCAGGCATAATCCCTTGAAATGATTACGTTTATCCTCAATTAACATGCTAAGAATGAAGGTGACATGTTCTCCTCTCGTGCCCCCCCTCCCCGGCTTTGCTTTGCCCTATGTACAAACTCTAGGTGAGCCATGCTGGAGGTATGTGCTTGCATACTGTGGCAGTGAACAATGCAGAGAGTCTTATGATGTATGACACACAAGATAATTGTGGGCTGCCTGTCTCTTTCCTTCCAAGATGGTACTGAACCCTCCCATATGCACTATGAGAATGATGAGAACTACTTCCGGGGCTATGAATGGTGGCTGATGAAAGAGGCTAAGAAGAGGAACCCCAACATTAAAATGATTGGTAAGCTGTTTCAGACTTCAGGATTTCAGTGCTTTCTTCCCCATCCCCATTATCTGACCCTTAATTAGCAGAATTATTTTAATGGACAGATATTTTGATGTTACCTTAGACAAATTAAACTCTAATATTTGGTAAGCTTGCCTCGATGCTTCGCTTAAACTTAATGTGTTTACTGAGTTAGAGTTGCACAACATTCTTACCTTGTGCTACCCTAAGGAACAACGGAACACACAGCATAGGCTAAGAAATGACTCTCTAAAATATTTGCTTGTTTCAAGTAACTTTAATGCTTAGGCTTTATCACAGCAATGAGCATAAATGATTTATCTTGAGAACCGAGTTTCTGAATATTGCAGTAAAAATGTGGGAAGCATAAAGTATACTTACAAAAAGCATAAAGCTGTACATTCTACATGCATTAAATTCCCTTGCAGGTTCTTATTGCAAACCCACGACCTCTTCCCCACTGCAGTGGATTTTACCTTCTGATTTGTCTTATGTGTGTAGTTGAGCTGTAAGAGGACTTCCCTGTTTATGTTTTGATTGTGGGTTGTGTGCATACTGTTACAGTACAAGTGTGTAATCCTAGATTGTAAGTGGTGCACTTTACACAATGTATTTCACATTAAACAAGGTAAGAAATCCATCAAATAAAAATGTATAATCTCCCTTCTTTCAAGGATCAGGCTTTGTCATATCCAGCTCCAAGACTAGTGCAGCATATGCTGGTCAGGCACCTGTGACTAATTGTAATTAAAAACCTCCCTCTTTGCTCAGATCCACTTCTTAACAAAGGAAGGAGGATTTGCTTTTGAATTAGTGTGTGGTACAAAGTCAGATGAAAATTTACCAGGATCTGTTTAGATTCATTTGTTGTTCATATTCACTACAAGATGCAGTAAACAGCTAACACTTGGAAATGCTTTTTCATAATCCTAATCTTTCCTTGTTATGATGAGATTATCACTTCTGAAATGCAGATTAGGAGTTTAGTGATTTTTTTTTTTCTTCAGTAATCTGTAGCTTTGTAAATTTTATCCTAGGATCTGTGGAGTTTTAAACCTGTTAGAGCTAATACAATAGAGTTGAAAGATTGTATGTAGTCATTCTCTATTAATGAAGGTTTTCTAACTTAAAACCACCCCACCAGATGCTAATGTTTGATTACCATTTATAGTCAGGCATACGTGCCAGTTACATAAGTTTTGAGTTTTATTTTCTTCCCTGGAATTGTGTGAGCTTGAAGTGCATATTGGTGTCCTGTAGACTAACCACTTACTCACTTGTTTTTTTCCCTTCTTTCCAGGATTACCATGGACATTTCCAGGGTGGATAGGGAAGGGTGAAAACTGGCCCTATGACTATCCAGATGTCACTGCTTACTATGTTGTTTCTTGGATATTGGGAGCTAAACAGTATCATGACTTGGACATTGATTATATTGGGGTCAGTAAAACAAAAGTTCCTGTATATTTTATGTATCCATTCCTAAGGTATTTATCTTGTCTTCATTGATTGTTTGAAGAGAGTCATAGGAAGAGAAATTGTTTTGTAATGGCGGTTTTGGCTTTTTCTGTTGCAAGGGGAAAGCCAGAAGTTATCTTGGTTTACAGTCTTTCTGCAGCAATGGCTATTAAAACAGACCCAGTGTAAAATGCTTAGTTTCCTGCCTTTCCAAGTCTAGAACAAATCCTATCTGCAAGAAACTGCCTGCTTGTAGGCAGTCAGATAACCTACACCTACAGAGCAATACTTTTACCTTTACTGACACTGAGTCACAGGGTTCATGTTGTGCTTAGAAAACAAATTAAGGATGTTTCTGACTCTGTTTTATTAGTCAGAGTTGTGTGGAGCTTAAACACTCTTTCCATAGCAGATGAAAAATCCAGAGCAGCATGTTCCACCTCAACTTAAAGTTTTTCCTTTTGGGCGACATAGCACTGGAAGAGGCTGCCCAGGGAGAATGTGCAGTCTCCTTCTCTGGAGACTTTCAAAACCTGCTTGGACACGGTGTTCTTGTGCAACCTGATCTAGGCAAAAATGCTTTAGCAGGAGGATTGGACTAGATGATCCCCAGAGGTGCCTTCCAACCCCTACTATTCTGTGAGATTGTCACTCACAGAGATAGTGATCAAGCATGGATATAATCCTGTGTAAATTAGAACTCTTTAAGTGCCATTGAAATTGTAGGTAATTGTTCAGTATGTGTTTATTCCTATAACAGGGTCCATTTATTAGGACCATACTTGGAAGCCACAATGTTTTCCTCAATGTTTTCTAATAAACTGGAGGTCTGTTGGTGGTAATGTCCTGTGTAACAGTGCTACCATTGTAGAGCTCAAGCTGCTCTAGACTTCTTTTCAGCAAGAAGCCAATCAGTAGACCTTAGAGATTGGTAGATAAGCAACTATTATGAACCTTTATATAGCATTTTCTCCTGAAGAGCTGGTAATGAAAACCAGAGCATTCACTGTAGCAAAATGAAACAGTGCAGCTCATTAATGGATTGTATAATCTTACATATACATAGTAAATATTTCCTTATGTGTTGTCACATCCTGACTTTTCTAAATGACTTTTTACTTTTCCTTTATAGATATGGAATGAAAGGGCTTTTAATAGCAAATATATTAAGGTATGTATTTTTTCCTTATCTCTCTAAAGTGAAATGTTTGTCTTTGTTATTATATAAAACAAAACCAGCTCTTCTGAGTTAGCCTAGAAAAGGGACTTTACTCCTGCTTCGCTTACTGAACTCTTTCTTGTAGTTGCAGACATGGCACTCTAACAGGATCCGATCTCTAGATTTGTTTGTTTGGTTGTTTTCTCTGTGTGTGTCTGAAACTGTTATTCTGAACTTCAGGTGTGTGAGTATGTGCTAAATGTTTGGGACCTCTATGTTTTACTGGAAGCTCCAGTTGATGCTACTGAAATCACACAGTTTAGTTGTGTTTGTGCTGGCAGGGGTATAGCTGTAATGCCGAAGGCTGGAATTACTTCAGGTTCTGTATCAACGTTCCAGTGGATGTAAGGCCCTTACATTATTGCTACAAAGCTCCAGGTTCTTATTCTATGGAAAATGTGAACATTTCACATAACAAATCTGGAGTTTTCTAGTATCCTTGGTGGTTTGGGAGTTCCCTGCCCCCCCCAAATGAAATCCCCCAGACTAGACTCAACTAGACTCAGCCAGCTGGAAGTTAAGGACTGAAGCTCTGTTTACAGCTCAGCACAATGTACAAGCAGAGATAGACACAACAGACAGGAATAGTTACAGACATAGACAAGTTAAAGGGAATACAGAAACACAATTCCCCTCCCAGAAATCAGTCTCCCCAGCAGGGGCTCCCAACCACCCTTCCACCTTCTTCCCACCCCTCTGCCTTACCCCAGGGTCTGGCTAACGTGCAAGGTGAGTTTGGAGGATGGGCCAGGGGGTTTAGAAGCAGAGTGGTTAGTTGGGTTACACAGCAGAAGGCCAGAAGGCACCACCAGCTCCCAGAGAGAGAGAGACTCACTATGTTATCTGTGTTTGTGTTCCTGTTCTTATACATCTCAGCAAGCTTATGAGTGAGGTAGACATCACCATTTTTTTTTTCCACAGCCTATAATCTAATTTTTTTATTTAAGATATTCCAATTATCCTCAAAACAGCTCAATCTCTCACTGTTGCCTGCCACTGCTGGTCCTCTGCCCTTCTTGGAAAGTGGAATCTTAAATACAAGCTTCTGCTGTGTTCACTTCCTTATTGCTGTTTTGAGGCTAAGTAACAGTAGCATTTCCTCTCTTTAAAAAGCAAATAAGACTTAAATTGAGTGTGTAGAAAAGCAGAACTTGGCAGAAATTGGATCCCATTTGCTTCAAATAAAATTAATGTCTGAAACATTTCAGTTCTTACCGTTTGTGTACACTGGATGAGATTAGTCACATCATTTGTCTTTGTAACTTCTGTAGTGATTTTCTCAAAGATTAGTTTTAATATATGATGCAGGAAACTTGACATTACATTAAAATTAAAAAAGAAGTATCTTTCATAAGGCTGCAGTACATAAAATTCTGCCCACTCCTGAAAACTAAGAATACTCTCCTATGAAAGATCTGCTTTAAAGATTATATTCTTAGAATGCAGAATTAATGAATACACTTCTAGCTGCTTCATATGATTTGTGCAGTGCTTTGAGAAAGGGCAGGAAGCACTGTCAGAAGGGTCTGTGCTGCTTGTACACCTTATACCAAGGAAAAGGAATACTTTAGGTCCAACTTTATGGGTTTCTCATTAACAAGCGTTAATCACCTGTGTATTTTAAGCTGATTTACTGGGTCCTCTGCCACCACAGTAGTTTCTAAGTCTTACCATGTCTTAGACCAAATCATATATACCTCACTACTAATTTCATTAAAGGCATTTTCTAGAGTCTCATTTTTGTAGGCTTCTAGGCTGTTAGCTCCTTTTGGACACAGGTTTGGTACTAGAGTTTTTGACTTGAGTTACAAAATCCCTTTCAGAGAACACACAAATACAATGAAGTATTGCACAAGCTGTTGTGGCATCTATGTCAAGCTGTCTCATTTCTTCAGGCAAGTTGAGTAACAGAACTGGTGACCAATATGTAGATGCTTCAGATTTTGCTAGTGAAGCTAAATTCCTGTCTAAACTTGTTCAGCAAGTGTGCTTAGAATCCTCTTAATAACCCATTCCAATGTATTCAGTACAAACTCTACCTAACTTTTCTTAAAGCAGTGGAGAAATGGAAGAAAGGAATCTAGTAGGGAGGAGGGGGAAATGTGTCTATGTGCTTCAAATAGAAATCATTCTTCTGCAAGTAGGTGATAGAAGCACAACCAAACACAAATGAAAACACTTTTTTGAAGGCTTTTTTCCCCCCAAAACTTTTTTCCCCCCAAAACTTTTTTCCCCCCAAAACTTTTTTCCCCAAAAAACTTTTTTCCCCCAAAACTTTTTTCCCCCCAAAACTTTTTCCCCCCAAAACTTTTTCCCCCCAAAACTTTTTTCCCCCAAAACTTTTTCCCCCCAAAACTTTTTTTTTCCCCCAACCTTTTTTTTTTCCACAAAACTTTTTTTTTTCATTGGATTTTGCTTTTTTTGTACCTTGTTATCTTCCTCTCTGACTCAATAATAGCATGCTTGGAATACGTACAGGAGTGAACTGTGTGTAAAAGGGATCATCATAGAGAAGATAGACCTTGCTATACATTTTATTTCCCTATACCACTGATCTACTCTTCCTTAAAAACTGTTTTTCTGGCTTTCTGTATGTCTTATAAGAAATAGAAATGTTCTTCTTCTCAGTCCTGTGCCGTGTCGCCTAGAGACTTTCTTAATCCGTTCCTAACGTACGGAGAATAAACTGTCAAGTGTAGGTGTGTCATTCTGCCTGTTAGCTTTGTAATTGCTGTTGAGTTGAGACAGCTCTTGACTTCCAGAGCTAAATGCTTATTTTAAAATGAGATCTTAAAATCACCCAGATGCTTGCTGAGAAGTGTTGGTCTTTCCTCCTCTGTATGTAGATGGATATAAGGGTTTTTATTTAACGCCATTCATTCTCTTAGTCTGAATTGTCACATGGCATCTATTCTCTAATCAGCTCTACTCTAGCTAGGTAGAAAGCTTTAAACTGCAAGGATCTTACTATAAATATTTCTACCGTTAGGAATTTATAGTTCAACGTCTTCAAGCGGTTCAACAGAACTTCATTGCTACCTTTTTTTCTCTTCTGAAGTTCTGTATCCTAGGTTTTCATTGTCACCAACACTTGGGCTTTGCTTTGTGTCCTTCTCTGACTACAAGTCAAAACAGAAATGCTCCTTCACGTTGCTGGTGGGCTATTACAGGAAATTCTGTAAGAATTTAAGGATTCATGGAATGGTTGGAAAAAACTTTCATATGCCTGTGTGCATACAAGTAGTGCATAGTATGTCGTTCCTTTATATCCAAGTCTGAAAGAAGGATTTTTGACTGTGGACTGATGCTTTTCTCAGATGCAACTGTATGTGGAAGCTGTTGAAAGTACTTATTTTAATTTTTATTTCTTTTCATTGAGTCTTCAGATATACATGACTGTTAAAAACCAGTATTTAAGCCTGATTCTTTCTTAACTGTTAGAGCTGGATGCATTTTGTCTGAGAAGTTCCATGGGCAGATGTGAGAGGTTTATCATCTTTGACAGTCAAACAGTAAGGAGAAGTTGGAAAGACAGAGTAGGAATTCTCTTCTCCTGGCATGTTGAAGTTCAAAATGGACTGCACTCAGTTTTGTTGTCAATATGCAGTTTCAGTTTTCTCTATTACATTCCTGAAAATTAGTGAGACACACGAGAGACAAATAATGAGTAAACTTAAATATCAGGCAATTAGAACAGCAAGGATTTAGGTTTTTGTTCAGCGTATAAAAAGAATGCTTAGGTGATCTTCACTAGGAAAGGACAGATGTTTGACAAACTTTTCTGTTGTTCTTTCCTATTTGAAAACTTCAGTGGCTGTTTTCTCAATGTACATTTTTTCTTTTTTGGGGGATCAGGTTAACTTGAACTTCTTAATTATTTATGTAGTTATATCTCCTTCCACACTGCAGCCACTCCTCATTTTTAGATCATCTTCATGTCACTGACTTGGTGATGACACCATTGCTCACATAGGCTGAATTACGTGCAGTTGATGGAGTTAGCATGTCATGAGCATTCAAATGGAGTACATGTATACACAGGTGGTGTCAGAAGTAATCCAAGGGATGAGAAGCCTATTTTTGTGCACTATCTGGATGTCCTAGATAACCTTGTAGTGTTAAAAATATTTATCATTAACTTAGTTGTCTTTTTGACTCTCCTTTGAGAAGTGAGGACTTTTGTTATCCATCTTGGTTTGAAGGCATGCTTCTGCCAACTCCTACAGTTTTTAAAGTCTTTTCAGCCTTAAATTTTCGTGTTACCTGGTTGATGAAGGCTATACTTTAAGTGGTGTTGTCTGTTACCAAGGTACTTCGACAATCTTTGGACAGACTGGGTCTAAGGAACATTGGCATCATCGCTGCAGATGGAGATTGGAACGTTTCAAAGGAGATGATAGTTGATCCCTATCTTAATGATGCTGTTGAGGTAGTCGGGTAAGTGTGGGAGAAGGGAGGAGTTTTACACGTTGCTTGTTGCTTCATTTCTGTAAGTCTTCATCTCCCTTTTGATAAGTCATGTCTTCTTATTTCATACTTCCTAGCCATTCCCAGGGGTTTTTTCATCATCATGTACAGTAGCGACTGATTGTGTCTTCCTCTCTTCTTTCAGTAAAATAATCTTACCACTCCTCCATCATTTCTTTAGGAGCTATCTTTTAGGCTTCTTACCTTGACACTAGGGAATGACAGAAGACTTCTACCTGATCTGCATGTGTATCTTCTAAGTCAGAAAACCCTCAAGGCTGAATTCTTGGTCTGCAATCAGTTTTAATTGCAGGTGAACTTGAATTTTCACACTGAAACTTATTCCACTGGGACTTTCCCCGTTACATATCCTTTGCTTGAGATTTTTCTCACAAAGATGAGAAAGTTCAAGTGAAAATGAGCATCCAAAGATTTGTGGGCTTTCGTCTGGTTTTGCTTTTTGTTGTTTAGTTAGTTTTATGTAAAACCCCCAAACCCTAATGAAACCTGTATTAATTTCAGCAGCGAGAGATGCCCACTGTTGTTCTAGAAAATGGCATCTTGATGGTTTGCCTTCACTCTTGCTCCACAACACGCTTTCTTAGTACCTTACTACTGTCAGCTGACTTAATACTTACTCTGCTGCTCTTCCTTTCTTGGCAGTCTCTGATTTCTGTAATTGTAAAAAGGTTTTTGTAAAAATTATAGCGTGTTCCTAGTGGAAATGACCTGTATGTGCAAATAATTCGCTTGTGTTGTATCTGTTAACTTGCTTACCGCTGTCGTTAGCCTTACTGTGGTACAAGCATAGTGTACCATTTAGAATTGTAGAATGTTTTGTGTTGTCAGATGTCTTTGAAGGCCATCTGGTCCAACACTCCAGCAGTTAGCATGGTTATTTTCAACTAGATTGGGCTGCTCAGAGGCCCATCCAACCTGACCCTGAGAATGTGTCTAGGAACAGGAGAGCTACCACCTCTGGGCAGCCTGTTCCAATGTTTCAGAACCCTCCTTGTGAAAAAAAACCTTCTTCCTTGTCTAGTTGAAATCTTCCCTCTTTTGATTTAAAACTTGGGTTTGATGTAGTTGTTTAATGCTTGGTTTACAGTTTACAGCAAGTCAGTTAAGCAGGGATTTTATAAATCTCTTTTATGTCTTGCGCTTGTAAACGCTGGCCACCTGGAAATGTCTGCCTGAGAAATGCTGACCATGTCAGCACTGAGTAACTAATATGGTGTAGAAACTTAAAAGTTTCTCAGGTTAAGAAATACTTGCACCTGAGCAAGTTACACTGTACTGGGAGGTGTTTTGGTTATGATTTGCATCCAGATGAAACTTGCAGAATGAAGTTTCTGATGCTTCTGTGCTAAGTTTTTTCAGAGCCTGACAGAACCAAGACCAGGAGTACCCATTTTTGTTTGTAGCCTTTAGGACTACAGACATGTTTTAGTTGTTCTGATAAAGAGAAATTCCATCTCAAAGAAGTTTTTCTTGAATGCCACACAGACTGTTTTCCCCTGACTCCCCTACCTCTGCTGATTGCAGAACCCACAGACAGCTGAATACTTCCTGTGCAGTGGTGTTGTTATCTATCAAGAAATTAAGGTTAGTGCAAAACAAGAACACTGTGTTTCTCTACAAGTGCTGACTTTAAAGCCCAAACTGTCAAAGAGTTCTCGGTGACCTAGGGAAAGATGGTGTTTAAGTGTCTGTCCTTCCAAAGAGTCAGCTTCAGAAAGTTGCTAAAAGCACATGTCTCTTAGACAATGGTCTCTAGTTGTTGCAAAATCTACTAGTCAGGCTTTTTCTAAGCAGTCTCAAATTCTTTTCTGAGGAACCCAGAGAAACATTGCTCTTTAATTTCTTCTCAAGTTACAACCCTTTGTCTGACTTGTGAGTTCTTCTGGTTTGGAATAGAAATCTGAAGCTAAATTTTAAATTATTTAGAAATTAGGAATCTAATGGAAGTGATTGCTTTGACATCCATCCATAGAAAGTGAACCTTTCTTGCTTTCCTTTAATTTTCTTTTTACCTCTTTGGTGTGTGGTGTTTTTTGGTGGTTTTGTTTGTGTGGTGGGTTTTTTTTTTTTCATCAGGTAATTTTTACCTTGACACCATTTGCTTCCTGGTGGAGCATGTACATGAGATCCACCAATTTCACCTTGCCTAAACAAGTAGTCATCTTGTGGAAAGCAATTACTTGTCAGGCATGATTTACCCTTGGTAAATTCATTGTGCTGTTCCCATTCATTCCCCTATCCTTCCTGTGCTTGAAAATGGCTTCCTGGCTACAGAGCAACTCTTCCTTCTTGGGGCCTGAGTCTAGACTAATGGGCCTGTAGTTTTTCAGATCCTCCTTTCTGAAGGCAGGCATTAAAACTACTTTTCTCTACTTATTAGGAACCTCCTCTGCCAAATACTTTAGCCTTTGTAATAGGATGTAATAGGAAGATACAAATGTAGAAGTAATACCAACATTGTGTTCAAAGTACTTAATACTTTGGGGCAGGAGCTCTTGATGTTTCAGGCTCCTGTCAGACTGCACATAAGCTAGTTCAGATTCTGATTGTGAAAAAAATAATCTTAGAGCAATGTTTCCTGCAGGTAGTGTACCCTGTTAGAAAAAAATATCTGTGGTAGAGTTATACAGGATGTTTTAAAGGTAGCTGGGTGTTTGATATTATCTGAATATCTGAAGGCTTCGAGCAGACCTTATAGTAGCCTTCCAGTATCTGAAGGGGGCATACAGGAAGGCTGGGGAGGGATTATTTACAAGGGCTTGCAATGCCAGGACAAGGGGCAGTGGGCTTAAACTGGCAGAGGGGAGATGGAAACTGGATGTTAGGAGGAAGTTGTTTGCAGTGAGGGTGGTGAGACACTGGCACAGGTTGCCCAGGGAGGTTGTGGAGCACAGAAGCACCCAATGTGATCAAAGATGTGCTTCTGTGCTCCACAACCTCCCTGGAGCTGTTCAAGGCCAGGTTGGATGAGACCTTGAGTGACCTCTGCTAGTGGGAGGTGTCCCTGCCTATGGCAGAGGTTTGAAACTGGATGATCCTTGAGGTCCCTTCCAACCTTACCATTCTATGATTCTATGAACTTAGAGGAAACACTGTTTAGGGAACTCTGCACTTCAAGAACCTACATCATTAGACTCTGTCTTGTGTGACATTTCAGATTTGCTTCACTGCATCTCCTCTCTAGGCAAGTGTAGAGTGGGTTCAAGTTTTAAATCTTGAAATGAAATGCAGTTGAGTAATAAGGTGTGTACGTGTCTGGAGTTTTTCTCCTCTCTTGTCCTGGTTGTGTTTAGGAAGAGCTGATTTAATTTGTGTTGCTTTGCTGTTAAATAGTTGGGTAGTATGGATAGTCAGAGCAATCCTTAATTAAATGTTAAATGTACCTTTACTGTACTTTCACAAGATTTGAGTTACAGTTCAGTTGTTCTTGTCCTCTATGCTGTCCTTGTAGCCTAACCCTTAGCACTGTACCATCTAAATGGTCAATCTGCAAATCTTGCATGAAATGGGGTATGTTTTGTCTTTATCGTGGTCTTATAAGAACAGAATGTTTGTAAAGTTTCCTTTTGTTATGTACTTTGTGGTTTGGTTTGGTAGAGGCAGAAAGTGTCCTTGTTGGAAACTGCTTTGTGCTTGACAATCTATGACATTCTGTTTCGGGTAACAGTTGCTGTCTGAGCTGTTAAAAACAGAGATGGGAACATGATTGGTTTTTGAAATATGCTCCAATAGTGAGAAAGAAAATGCTGCCTTTCCCAATACCAATTTTTGACAATTTGAAAACCATTTCTTT
The DNA here is from genome assembly GCA_013396675.1 of Eubucco bourcierii. Taxonomy (NCBI): domain Eukaryota; kingdom Metazoa; phylum Chordata; class Aves; order Piciformes; family Ramphastidae; genus Eubucco; species Eubucco bourcierii. The sequence goes on from VWZE01017685.1 coordinate 48,129, forward strand.
TGTCTCTTCTCTTTGTTCTTTGCTCTCCTTTTTTTTCCCCCAAGCTGTTGAGGTACACATTGGATAAGCACGGTCTGCAGCAGGTGAGGATCATAGCCAGCGATAGACTGTGGGAGCCCATTTCCTTTGTCTTGCTGCTTGACTTTGAGCTCCACGGAGTGGTCGATGTCATTGGGTAGGGGGTTCTCTCTCTTTTTCTTTCTTGATGGTTTGTTCATAGTTTGCCTTTGTCTTGCTTATTTATAAAGAGTACAACCAAAACTTTACCTCTCAATACTTTTACCTGCAGCGAATGAATTGATACTATATTTCTTGTTAACCAGCGAGTCACATGGACTGCAGCCCTTTGCTTGAGGCATGAGACACCTGTCATGGGGATGATTACTGCTGCAGTGTTGGTGGATTGACTTTTTCTTGGGGCAAGTTTTTTGTTTTGGGGGTTGTTTTGGTTCTGTTTTGGTATGCAAAAAAGTACTTTAGAGCTTTGCATGCAGCTTTACGTCAATGACTTCCACTGGTCTGTTACAGAATTGGATATGGCCCAGAAATGAATTTGAGTTATGCTTCTCTTTTAAATTGCAATACTGGCTTGGTTCTTAGTTCCCATTTTGTTTTGGTAGGAAGAGGCTGTATTTGGAAAGTGTGAAACCAGCTGACTTGTTTTTCTAGTCCTGTGTTTCATCATGTGATGTTAATATTTTTCAGCAGCAGACAAAATTCGAGACTGATTATTGACTTGTCTCCTAAATGGAAATATGTGTAAGACTTTGTTATTAATTTTACAGTAGCTCTCAATTTAGACTATTAGGTTCCATAAACTTGCCAGACCGAATCCCGTGCTTCAAATGTGTCTGTTCCTTGCTTCAACTTGAGTCTCTTTTTCTCATTTTTATATATCTGACCCATAGGATGTGTTGAAATGAAAGCTTTCCCTCCAAATGCAGGTAGGCAGTCAGTGCCCCTCTATCAATCCCTCCTGAACAATGAAAAATCCTGACAGTTGTTTGCAAGTGGAGTCTTGGATTATGTGTAGATTAACAGGTGAAAGCAACTGTGAGCTTCACAGAATCATAGAATTAACCAGGTTGGAAAAGACTTCCAAGATCATTGAGTCCCTCCTATCACCTAAGCATTCTAATTAACTAAACCATGGCAATGAGCACCTCATCCAGCCTCCTCTTAAACACCTCCAGGACTCCATGACCTCCCCGGGCAGCCTGTTCCAATAGCAAATCACTCTTTCTCTGAAGGACTTCTTCCTAACATCCGGCCTAAACCTGCCCTGGCACAGTTTGAGACTCTACCCTCTTGTTCTGTCCCTGGGTGCCTGGCAGAAGTCCAACCCCTGCCTGGCTACAACCTCCTTTCAGGTAGTCCTAAAGAGCAATAAGGTCTCCCCTTCTCCAGGGTGAACAACCACAGCTCCCTCAGCTGCTCTTCGTAGGGCTGTGCTCCAGCCCCCTCACCAGCCTTGGTGCCCTTCTCTGGATGTGTTCAAGCACCTCAGCATCTTTCTTAAATTGAGGGGCCCAGAACTGGACACAGTACTCAAGGTGTGGCCTGAACAGTGCTGAGTACAGGGGCAGAATGACTTCCCTGGTCCTGCTGGCCATACTATTCCTGATACAGGCCAGAATGCCACTGGCCTTCTTGGCCACGTGGGCACGCTGCTCTGACCAGATGTGAATCTGAGTTGCCGTGGTCCCCAGGTAGTGAACATGCTTCTTTATGGTTTTGGCAGCTGCAAATATACACCCAGAGTCAGTTCCTGAAGCTCAGCTGGTTTTACACTATCTCAGTAAGTTGTAGTTGCTTAAATCATTTCAAGTTTTATGTTCCTACTCTGATTCAGTTTTAACAGGGACATGAAATGCTCTCTGTATAATGGATAGTCAGTTGGCTACCAGACATTTAGTGGTGCACATCTCACCATGATATCTTGTAAAGAAAATTGTTGTCTGTCTCTTATTTTTTTATTTGAAACTGTAAAATGCATTTCAGATAGCCAGGACTTTGCTTGAATACACCTAAAATCAGTTTTGGACTTGGTAACATGTGGTACCCGAGGTGTCATCAGACAAACTGGATGGGAGATCAGTTAAAGCTACTACTATTATTTTATGCTGTTTGCATCCAGGCTTCGTCTGCAAGATGTTTCAATGTTTAGAAATTACAGAGAGAGCACTGAAGAGACAGTGTAAAACTATTAATAGATGTTCACTCATGTAAGAATGACCTGGGACACCAAAACACATTATAATGTTATTTTTCCAGGCAACTTTGTACACCTGTTCTGATTGCATCAATTTCATCATTGAAATGTAATAAATGACAGATATTACTCCTGCTTTGAAAACATTGAAATTACCTGGTAGGTCTTGAAAACAACATTCTTCAAGGACGAGCCTGCAAATTCTATGGCTTCTCATAGGAGTACTTTAGATGCACTACTTGATTGGAACATAATTAAAGCAGTTAGATTTGTGCATGTTCTCCAGTTAAAGACCAAGCTATTCTGTTACTGTTTTATAAATATTTGGCCAGTCTAGCAGCTAGAGGCCCTAATGATGAACTAACAATCTGCTGCTTCCAGGAGGGAGCAATGAAAATAATATTGTAGTAAATGGCAGTAGTTTGAGGAATGCAGATGCTGGTAGTAATGGCTGCTGGTGAATTCTCTTGCAGAGACAAGAAGTTTAAACTTGTAATTCTGTTCCTACTGGTCCTTTCAATAGCTGTCCTCAACCAAAATCCATTCTTTTCCCCTTATTTCGTGATGCAGTATTTTCTTATCTTTTTCTAATAGTCTTCTGTTGTAGTGTGTCTCACTCTGCTCTTTTGAGCAAAGAATCCAGAATCCCACTGGTTTTGCTGAAGCAGCACGTCTATAAGAACAAGTCAGCACTTTTACTCCAGTTAATCTTTTCAGACAGCAAGAAAGATAGGTGTTTGGAATCTGTGGGTTTTCTTGAAATGTTAATCAGGATGCACAAGTCTCTCCAAACTCTGATGGTCCTTGAGTGGACCAGTTATTTCCTGAGACGACAGTCACCCCCTTTTTGGAGGTTTCACATACAGTGAAGTAAAAAGATTGTTTTCACTACCAAAGGAACAGAGCATAGTGTTCTGGACATAGCTAATCTGTCCTTTGCTGCATGCCTTGTGTTAGTTGTTGAGGCTGTAGAGTAGCACAGATGTCTGAAAGAGGGCTGTAGCATGATCTAGTGTTCTATTCAAGTACAAATCACAGAGTTCAGCAAATAGGGCACATACTGGGTGTGGAAGCCTTCCCTGTAATCCGATAGCAAATGTTTAGGTAGTGCATTAGGGTGGGTCTTTTCAAAGTGCACACTGCAGTGCTATTGAAAGTCAGTCAGTGTTTTTTAAGTTGGTGTACTTATTGGTGTAAAAATGTTTTCTTATGGAAAGGAGTTACACACTCCTTAGTCATGTCCTACATTTTAAGGACTAATGTAGGTATTAATGAATGTAAAACAAAACTCATTGACTGACAACAGTGTAAGTGAACAGAAAATAGAAGTGTAAATGTGTTAATTACCAGTGATGGAAATTGCATCTAGGAGCAGAGAAAAACGATTCATTTCTCAAATGGTGGTGACACAATTTTACCTGATTGTATATCAGTGGGACAAAATGAGAAGTGTGTGGGCTTTAAGTGGAGCAAAGCTGCCAATAAAGAAGTCTGCCTCTTGAATCTGTTACCTCTCTAATTTAATTTAGTTTGTCACCCCTATTTTTTTCCACTTTATATCCATAACTTGAGTGTTAAATTATCTTTCTTCCATTTTATGCAAATAAAGGTGACTCTCAGTGCAGGAAATCAGAGCTCTATAGATCTTGTTCCTGTGTAATCTTAAGTAAAGCTCTCTAACACTTTCCTACCCTTTTTCCTTTTTTCCCCCCCGTTTGTATAGTACAGTTTGTATTTGCCAGAGATGTTGACTTTTAGGAAATAGGTCTTCAAAGTGTGGAGCACAGAAAGACAAATTATTCTGTCTTTGATTGTGTCTTTGTGAGCTCCGCACTTCATGTCACTACAGAACCCTCTGTTTGGTGTTGAAGTAATGCTAGTGTTTCCAAGACAGAGGTGGAGTGTACAGCAGAGAAGAATGCAGGTAACATGTGAAACTGTGTGAGGGACTGCAATACTGGGAAATGGGCAGGAGTGAGGGAGGGGTCGCTTGGTCCCTTCTCCCAAGGAACAAGCTGTAGGACAAGAGGAAACAGTCTCAAGTTTTGACAGGGTTGGATGTTACAAAGAATTTTTTCCTTGAAAGGGTTGTCAAGTCCTGGAACTGGCTGCCCAGGAAAGTGGTGGAATCCCCATCTCTGGAGGAAATGAAGAGCAGTATAGATGTGCTGAGGGATGTGGTTTAGTGGTGATCTGGCAGTGCCTGGTTAACATTTGTGCCTGATGATCTTAAAGGTCTTTTCCAGTGAAAATGATTCTGCTGTTCTGTCTTTAGGTCCTAAGACATTCATGCAGTGAAGTTCTCACAATAATACATAGTGCTGTATCTTGCTGTTGATTCCCTCATTATCTGTGTTTTTGCTTAAGATAGTGATGCGAGATGTGATTTTCAAAGTTGAACATTGTTTGTTAATATTCCATATCCAGAACTCTCACCACCCTGATCACTAATTTTAATAGTACTCAGTTCTTTGCACGGTCATGGAAACTTCATACAGGCAATAACGTAGGATCTAGCAATAATTAGTAATAATGGAACGTTAATTGAACTCCAGAGATTAATTGAACTCGATTGAACTGGCAGAGAAGGTTGCTGTGGTCGGTGTACCGCTTGCGGTCAATACTCCGCTTGCCCACTAGACTCGAGGAGCTCCTTTCTGCCCATGGCAGAAGGCAATGGTGAATTACAAGAGGCTTGAAGGATTTGCTCACAAAGTGATCTCCTGACTGGCAGGGCTGGCTGCAGCTTCACACAGTACCCAAAGGCTTTCAGGGAATTCAGTGACTGTCTTGTCAACCACTGAGACTTCTGATTCTTCCCAGGCTTCAGGGTGCTGGAAAAGGAGCAGACAATCTCTGACCTGGTCCTGATCTCCTCTGGATGATCTGTGTATCTCCAGGGCTTACTGTCTTGGCAGGAGGCTTTTGGGTGCAGGCAGGATGCAATGCCATGTGCAGGCTCAGCATGGTGTCACGCTGGCTGTGCAGGCTGATGGCCTGCAGGCATTTAGAGCCTGCTCCTGGTAAACTTGAAGCAGTGGAGTTTCCAGGCAGTTCAGGATACAATAAGGCAGTAGCAGCAGTAGCAGGCAGCAAGCACGGATACAACAGCAGAGAGCACATTGGTGTCACTGCTTATCTCCTTTTATCCATACAGCCCAAGACTAACGTGCCTTTGGTCACAGAATAGCCAATCAGAATGGCAGTCAGCCAAGCTTGGCCATACTTGGCGAAGCCATAGGCTTGCTTCACCCAAGTTTGGGCAGAGCACAGCCTTGCACAAAGGCAGCTGCAAGCTGAGCCTGTGTACCTTCTTTACCACAGGATGGAAAGAAGTCTGGGCAAGCCACAGTCCTCAGACTCAGTGGCTCCAGGTTCTTCGTCCTCATTCCTGTGGTGCTTCTCCCCTTAATGGAAGGAGGGAGAGCAGAAGAACATCTCTGGGCAAGCCAAGAGATGGATAAGCCTATTCTGGCCTGCTTAGGCCTACCCTGACACATAGTACAAGGTAGCATACATTCCTCTGTTTAGCACATTACAGTTAGGAAAATCTTCAAGCTGAATTTAAAGATAAAGCTTAGTTTTAGCAAGTTGCAGAAGTTGCACAACATAAATTATGTTTACTTACCTGCTGGCATGTATTGAAATAATCTTCTACTGATGCAAATACAATGAACTACAGATTTTTATCTCTCTCTCATTCCATTTTCTTCTATTCCATTAGTATTATTTTAAAGAAATTTTGTTTGTTTTTTTTTTTTTTTAAATTTGTTTATTTTAGATGAGGTAAAATAAAATACTGTCATATGTACTTAGAGACTCTGATATTTTTGTGCTAAGTGCTCTTTCTCTTTAAAATGTCATATAGGGCTCACTATCCTGGAACAAAAACAGTGCCAAATGCCATATTAACTAAGAAGAAACTGTGGGCTTCAGAAGATTACAGTACTTTCAATGATGAAGTAGGTGCAGGCTGCTGGGCTCGGATCCTGAACCAAAATTACGTGAATGGAAACATGACTTCGTAAGTGGTGTGCTCTGCTCACTTTCACAACTTCCTGTACAAGGGCTGTTGAAAGTACTATAGAACCACATCTGCTGTACTGAGATAGCAGGAAACAGACTCTCTGCACTGACAATCTGAATTAAAATATGTTAGAGAATGAAGGCTACTGTCCCTGCCTCTTTTGGGGTTGGTAGTCCAGTAAGTTTAGATACATTCTTAAGCTGCTGCTCAACAGTGCCCGAGTTCAGATGCTTTTGGTGATATTGGTTAAAAAGAGAAAGTTCTTAAGAGGAACAACATGAAAAACCTTGGAGGAAAAATGAAGCTGTATTAATCTGTATTTTTCTTAAGGTCTCTATCAGGTCATTTATCTTCAGTGAAAGGCAGTATGTATGGATATAATTATCTAGTTTTTCCATGTAACTTCTTTCTTGACCCCATTCTAAAACATGCTGCAGTCTTTTAATATGTTTGCAGTTTCCCACATGTTTTCTTTCCAAGCATAAAGCAGGAATAATTTCTTGTGAAATTACAGAGTTTGCAGCTTTGGAAGAGAATAGAAAACATACTTGGATGCTTCTGGTACACTGACTACTACTTTGAAAAATAAATAAATCAAGTCCAGTTAAGGCAATTGTTGCCATCAAGACGGGAGCAAAATCATTCAAACCTTTTAGATTTTATCTAACTTAATTTTGGAAAAATGCAGATAAATCTTTTTGTCCGAGGTGCTTGAAACAGACCACAGCATGAAGGACTTAGATACTGGTAAAGGGAAGTTTCTGGAGCCACCTGGTTTCTATGAATCTTCTGTCTCCTCTGCAAGCTGAAGTTTTTCTAATATGATTATTTCCTACATGAGTTTCTGTCTGCTCTGGTTACCTCTTGACTCTCACGTGTGTTAATATCTGACTTTGGGGTCTTTCTCTTTTCCCATTGGAGTTTTGCTTTTACAAGTCCTTTTTAATTATACATTTGCTTAGCAACCTTACAGCCACATCTATATATTGTGTTCAGAAACTGTTGTAGAGTGGTTTCAAGTCTGTGTATCCAATATTGAAGTTATCTTGGATTTTGTATTGAAAACAGCCTACCTGATGAAAGGTAGGTTATCTTTCTGCTAGGTTTTTTCTGTTTGAACTTGAATTCCTTGCATTTCTTTTCTAAATTTGAAACCCTAGAGAACAAGTTTAGTGTGAGCACGTTGTGTTTACATCCCAAGAGTTGTTTTACTGTGTAAGCACCTTCTTGTAGGATTTCACAGTATCTTGTGAAATGCATTTATCTATGGCACTGCACATTTATCTAAGGCCTTTGCATTTATGGATGTTCAGTAGCAGAACAGCATGTCAGTTTTTACTTTTTACATAACTGCTTTATTAAGATGTACTCCAATACTTAGTGACAAACTTAAGTTTAAAGTCCCAGCAAAAAAAAAATATATCAAAAGATGTGAAGTAGTTAACCATGTCAGTATTGGGACAGCTTTGTGAGATAGCAGCAGCTCTTGGAGGATAGCTGGCTACAATTGTTTCCTATTTGTAATTTTTAAGGATAAAAGATTATTTAACTTTTTTTTTCCAGTGGTACTTAACTGCTCCCCCAAACCTGTCCTCTACCAACATCAACAACTAACTAACATAACAACAACATAACAACTAACTAACCACAATAAGATATCTGACATGCCAAAAAACCCTGTAAATCTTGATCATTTATTCTTTTCCCCCCCCTTCAAAACAGGAAAATAACCCCAAACAATAAATGGAGTCTTTGCCTGTCACTGCATATTTTCCTTAATCTGCAGCTTCTTCTGGTGATCTATCCAGAGAATGCATCATCATTTATTTCAGAAATTCTTGACACTGGAAGTTGATTTGTTTTATTTTCTTCTCCTGTGGTATTTGGATTTCTTTTCTGTTGTTTTTCTTTTTCTTTCCGTTTAGCTAGAAGGACTTCCCCCCCGCCCCCCAAATGTTGTTTCACTGTATGCTGGAGAAAAAAGAGAAATGCTTGTGTGACATGTATCTAATGCCACCCATATAAATGGAACAAAGCAAGCTGTTTTTCTTTCCAGAACTATTGCATGGAATTTGGTGGCTAGTTACTATGAGGAGCTGCCCTTTGGTCGGTGTGGGTTAATGACAGCGCAAGAGCCATGGAGTGGCCACTACAAAGTCGAAGCTCCTATTTGGATTACAGGTAAAGAACTTGCAGCTAGGTTTGTCCAGCTAACAAAGCATAACTGTATTTTCCAAGGCCTTTATTTGTTCAATGGTTTCTGTGTGTATTACTTTTAGTACTAAATTAAAGGAGATTTATGGAGAGGTCTATGAATACTTTAAAGAAGAAGAAGAAAAAAAAGCTCCTCTCAAAAGAATCAGAGAGTCAGAGAATGGTAAGGTTGGAAGGGACCTCAAAGATCATCCAGTTCCAACCCCCTGCCATAGGCAGGGACACCTCCCACTAGCACAGCTCACTCAAGACCTCCTCCAACCTGACCTGGAACACCTCCAGGGAGGAAGCAGCCACAACCTCCCTGGGCAACCTGTGCCAGTGTCTCACCACCCTCACTGCAAACAACTTCCTCCTAACATCCACTTTCAATCTCCCCTCTGCCACTTCAAACCCACTGCCCCTTGTCCTGGCACTGCAAGACCTTTTCAATAGTCCTTCCTCAGCCTTCCTGTAGCCCCCTTCAGATCCTGGAAGGCTACTCTAAGGTCTCCTGGAAGCCTTCTCTTCTCCAGGCTGCAGAGCCCCAATTCTCTCAGCCTGTCCTTATAGCAGAGCTGCTGCAGCCCTCTGAACATCTTTGTGGCCTCCTCTGGACCTGCTCCAACAGTTCCATGTCCTTCCTGTGCTGGGGGCTCCAGAACTGCACACAGGACTCCAGGTGGGGTACAGAAATGAGAAAGATGTAATAGCAAGGGAACTCCTAATACTTGGCCATTGGATAGAGCAGAAATTAATAAACTACTTCCTTTTATAGCTGTTACTGTTAAAATGCTTTGGTCTGAAGCACCCATAAAGGTTAGTGTGCTTTTCTAGTTCCTTTTCCTTTTCTATTTTTAATCTTTAACTAGACACTTGATATCTCTCAGTTTGAGAGAACAAAGAACCTCTCTCTTCTTGTCCTACTGGAGATTCTTAGCTTGTACAAGTCAGCACTTCCTTATGCTGGAGGGAAGGGTGGGTATTTATAAATGGTGTCTACAGATAGGTGGGTTCACTGGCTGTTCTGTAATTGTGTAAGGTTGTACTGCCTTTGGCACAGTTCAGTAGAGAAAGTAGCTCAGATAATGCTCTAAAGGAGGAACAAGATGTTACTCTGCTGGTTAACTGCATACATAAAAGCATTAAAGAAAGGAAAAAATTGCTATACTGTAATATGAGAACTTCAGGACAACTGAGCAGTTCCTGTTTCCATGTTGCTCAAGAATTTAATGATCTAGGTAATACTCTGATTCCCTCCCTTGTGTGCTGAAAACCTTAGTTTGCAAAAATCTAGGCTTTGATGAATATTCATATTGCATGTACATTTTTGACTTAGTCATAGAATCATAGAATGGTAAGGTTGGAAGGGACCTCAGAGATCATCTGGTTCCAACCCCCTGCCATAGGCAGGGACACCTCCCACTAGCACAGGTCCCTTAAGCCTTTGTCCAACCTGGCCTTGAACACCTCCAGGGAGGTTGTGGAGCACAGAAGCATCCAATGTGATCAAAGATCCCATTCTGTGCTTCTGTGCTCCACAACCTCCCCGGGCAACCTGTGCCAGTGTCTCACCACCCTCACTGTAAGCAACTTCCTCCTAGTCACATGGTAATTTTGTTGTTCCTGTGTAAATATTCACTGTCCTTTCCACTTTCATTTACCACAGAGCTGATGTTTTCAGTTGTGCCTTAGTATAATCCTTTAGTCTTTATTCTTACATTGATAACATTTGTTTTGGAAATTCCCTGCTTTCCTTCCAGAAATCAATCAAACTTTTATTGTGTAAGCATGTATGAAAGAAATTTTGCATCATAATACAAATGATACTATTTTTGAAAACAAATATTTTCTTCTGATCCTTTTCTCTTTTTTTCCCCCCTGTTTTGTTTAAGCACATACAACACAATTTACTCAGCCAGGCTGGTCATACTTGCAAGTGGATGGACACTTAAAAGGAGGTGGCAGTTTTGTTGCTCTTACAGATGGCCTAGGAAACCTCACCATCATCATTGAAACTATGGTGTGTATCAGCACTTCCAAGGAACTGGAAAAGACAGTGCTTTGTTATAGTGCCTGTTTTGATTGATGTAGTTTGGTATCTGTGAATATGTTCTTTGTGCTTGTCTCTTTGTTAGTGAGACAACTAGAGATCCTTTTTGCTGTCTAAGCTTTGAATAGCCAATTGAATCTTCTTGGAGACCAATGTATATGTCATCTTACATCACAAATTAGCTTTAATTGGATGTCACACTCAGGGGAAATTTAAATCATGGGTGTTATAAAGCAGAATTCAAAATAAAATGTTAACCTAGTAAAATTGCAGTTATCAGTAAGATAACAGTGAAATAAATAGTTGCAAATTGATCCTATGCTGCTTTTGTCATTTCAGCTTATCTTTGTTTTCATGAACATTGGTATGTGATACGTTCTAGTAATGTCTGTTCTGTTTCATGTGGTTTTTTCCTCAGACTCATAATCACTCTCGGTGTATCAGACCTCCCCTGCCTCATTTCAGTGTGACACCTCAGAGAGCAACTTTCTACCTCAAAGGGTCATTTGTAAGTAGATCTTGACTACAGTTCATCAGTCTTGTAAAATGGATGCTATCTGTAATCAAATAAATGCAAGAGAGTATCACAGGTCAGCAAGAAATGGGAGTTCTTTACCTCCAATGCCAGAGGCTTTTCCCTAGCAAAGTTCTAAGCATTCAAGTTCTGTCTTTACCATGAGATGCCATAACTGAATTCATAGAATTGCTAACTCCTAGTCTGAGCATCTGTGTATTGAAGAAGAAACTTCACAGAAACGCAACTGGATTTTTCTTTTGCCTTTATTCCAAGCATGGGAACTCTGATGTGCTGATAGTCTTTGTCTGGCCATCAAGACCGTGAGCTTTTTAGTTGTTAGCAGCTCCTTTCAGGAAGCCTAACTTGGCTCTTCAGTTATTTTGTTCCATGCTGTGAAGAAGCATTCTGAAGATCTCCCAGTCTTTTGTTTTTTGTAATCTAAATTTCCCTCTGAAATGTGAACAATGCTTTCACAGTGTAAACTGGATTGAATCTTTGTTAGCTTATTTCTTCTAGGAAGTCCAAAGTATTTACTTACTTGAAATTCGATTTTTTGGTGGCATTAGCTTGTTTTCAGGTAGGAGGACATCATTTGGACAATGCTTCTGTCAGTAAAATCAATTGGTAGTTGAGTGTCATTGGTGCTAGACAGCTCATTCTGGGGGAAGAATCAGACCACTTACTCAAACCAACCAATGAGCTGCTTGCTTTGTTATTCCCCTGAGAAACTGAAAAATAACTGCAGGTGCTGGATATGACTAAAATATGTAACTAATGTAGCTGATGTGCCATAGTATTGCAAAAGTTTGTAAGTGAAGCACTTTGCTCAGAGTTGAGTATCAAAGAACCGCAGCTAAACTACAGGTCTGGTTAAATCAAAACTAGCAGGAGATTATTTCAACCTGGTTACTCCTAGGCAGAGTGCTTGTATTGAAGGGATGCTGTTGGTAACAGAGAAGCTGAAGACTGCATGTGTGATCACAGTGCTTTCTGAAGTCTTCATAAGCCGTTTTACTGCATGTTCAAACAATGACTTACTAATGTATAAGCTGTAAAACAGTAAACTGTGTGTAATAGTTAGCCAAATAGAATGGGAGTGTCTAATGGTAGCGCCTGAATAGCTCTGAAATAACAAAAGTTAGACACCCATAGAGGACTGATGGTTTTTTCCAGATGAGTATTTGTTTTTGTTTTGTTTTTTTCATGTCACATTGGTTCTAAGTTGTGTGGTGTTTGTTTGTTTGGTTTTTTTTACTACTGTATTTCATTGTAGTATATGATAGAAACCCTTCAAGTGTGGCATTCTAGACTTGGCTTTGAATCTGGAAACTCTAGTCTTTTCCAGCAACTCCATCCTGTAAAGGTAGGCAGATCAGTTTTAATTACAGTCTCTGCAATTTCAGTTGTTTCTTCTTCCTTTGCGGGATTCCTCGACTTTCATGCCTAAAGTGCACAATTAAGGAATGTTTCAGTAATTGTTTGACTGCAGTTTTACTAGCAATATATGAGCTTACCTGTAGGCAATGAAGAGTTTGGGGAAAAGGGGTTTTCAGAATAGCCTGGAGATGCAGAGTGTTGGGGGAAAAAAGGGTTTTCAGAATAGCCTGGAGATGCAGAGTGTTGGGGGAAAAAAGGGTTTTCAGAATAGCCTGGAGATGCAGAGTGTTGAGGCAAAAGAGTTTTTTGGCCTGAAATCAGGACTTCAGAGAATCTCTAATTCAGGAACTTGGGTTTTATTTAATTGTTACATCTTTTACACCTTGAGTTTTCTTTAATTCTAGGTATGGAGGGGAAGTTTTTCTTTAGATCTAAATGTAGATGAAGTCTACACTTTAACCACCCTCAGGACAGGGCAGAAATGTGGTTGCCCAGAGCCTCCCCCACCTCAGCCTTTTCCTTCAAATTACAAGGATGATTTCAATATTCGTAAGTTGTGATTTTCTTATCCAAAAATTCACACACAGATGCAATCTTAATGCAGAAAGGCAACAACAATCATGTTAGTCACCTAACTTAAGAGACATGATGTGGTCTGAATGTGTTCTTTATTTTGATTTTTTTTTTTTATAGCTATTGCTCCAACAACTTAACCTTATTGCAAGTGAAGTATACAAGTGTCTATGTAATTCCATACATTGACATGGTGGTCTTATTGCAGATTATATAGCTCATAAAAAAGTGAGCTAGTTTTCAGCAGAAAGCTAGCAAAGAAGGTAATTTACCTTCTTCATGTGTTTTTAAAAACCTGATGTCTGCTTAAACCCAAAATTCAAATCACCTTCCAGTTCCCAAGCCTTCAGTTTTGGAGACTGTACTCTGAGGAATTCAGAACTCTGGAGAATATTTTCTGAGAGCATTTTCTGATTGCACTCTTGTGTTCAGAAAATGATGTGTTGGTGTTGATAGTTGTTTTTTTTTCTGGACAGGTAATCCACCTTTCAGTGAAGCCCCAAATTTTGCAGATCAGACAGGTGTCTTTGAGTACTTTGTAAATGCTTCTGACCCTGGCGACCATGTGTTCACGCTCCGCCAGGTCGTGGTACAGCGACCCATCACTTGGGCTTCTGATGCAGACCAGACCATCAGTCTCATAGGAAACTTTAAGTGGTATGTATATACTATTTCCTGGTGACATCTGGGCAAATGTTCTCACCTCAGTGTGAGTTATGGGCAGTTGATCTGTCTCAGACTGTTTTTCTCAGAGGGGTTTTGCATTCAGTCACTGTAGACTTGCAAAACTGATGGCTGAGAGGAACTTCCAGAAGTCATTGAGCCCTGCCTCAGTGGCCAGCTCTAAGATGCCAGCTGTGGCCTTATCTAAACGAGTTTTAAAAGCTGCCCAAGGTTGGAGAGTCCATCGTATTTCTTGGTAGCTTGGCATACAGCTGCACTGTTCTGGAATTCCTGCACCCCCCACAATGTCAACACCAAGTCAAAATCCTATTTAAAAATTTGCAAAAAAGTTTCAGAATGGAACAGAAAAAAATCCAATTTAAATTACCTAATTACTTAAATTACTTGATTTTGAGCTTCTTTGCTTGATTGTTAATGATTTGATGAGTCTCCTAGGATGAGTTGGCTCAGTTATTTGTAGCAGACTGCCACCTTCTGAGCAGTTCTCCAATTGTGTGAATTTGCTTGAACAGCTGCTTAGACAGCTTTCTTTCTGGGTAAATACAACCGAGATGTACCGATTTGATAAGAATGTGCTAATGATTACAATTCTGAAAGTGACAGTAATGGTAATTTGGAAATTAAAAAGCATTTGGGGAAAAGCCTGTTAACTAATTGTTTTAGTTATGCTAAGTAATCATAAGCTTTGCTTCAACCCCTTCCTTCTGTTTGGAGGTCTGGCTTAAATTCTTTTGACAGGTTTTTTAAAATAGTTATTCCGTCAGGTTTTTTTCAGTTTGCTGAGATAGGTCATTGAGCCCCTAAATGCTTTTTCAGCACATGCTTCATGGTACTAATTTGTCTTGGATGAGTGATTGAATCACTTTGCTCTGAAGCCTGGAAGAACATCACCATCTTGTGGCTGGAGTTTGTTCTTCAGTTACCTGATGTTTTCTTCTGCTGTCTTCTGTAAAGCAGTCTCTCATTCTCCCTGTATCAAGTTGTCCTCATGGAATATCTCATATTCAGTGATCTCTAAGCTACACAGGATATATTCTTACATTGCTGTAATGAGATTCCCAAAAGCCTCCTATTGTTTTGTTTTGGAGGAGTTTTTTTTTCATAATTTTAATCACGTTTTCAGAAGCAGCTGCTTATGAAAAGCTGCAAATCAGTAACACAAATGCTGATAATTTTGAATTTCAGACCTTCTGATTTCTTTGCTTCCTCCTCATTTTAGAGCTCATTTTGTCCTAGGTAGATGTTTTCAGATATCAGTGCATGCTATTGAAATACTGAACCAATCTTGCACTGAGTTTCTCTGTGGAATGATACTTCACTTCAGTCATTGATGGTGATTTATTAGGATTGACTTCCAGGATTACTTAGCTGGATTTAGTTTGGATCTTAATCTTGTACTTGTGAAAGGTCTTTTGTTTCAATTCCTGAATTTGTTAGTGTTTTGCTCTGATGGCTTTATTGAACCTAACTATAATCTGAAATTATTACTGTTGATTTATTCTGCATTACTTTCAAATCTCTTTATAATGAGCAAGATGTAATTGGAGGTCTCCTGTTTTAATACTCAGGGAGGCAAGAAAGAAATTGTGTTTATGTAATAAATATGTATTAAAAAATCTGATTCTTCTGATAGCATTACATTAGAGTGAACTCCCAGGTGGCTCTTATATCATAATAAGTATTCTGTATGATTTCATTGTAGAATCATAGAATGGTAAGGTTGGAAGGGACCTCAAAGGTCATGTAGTTCCAACCCCCTGCCATAGGCAGGGACACCTCCCACTAGTACAGCTCACTCAAGGCCTCATCCAACCTGGAGGAGGTTGAACACCTCCAGGGAGGTTGTGGAGCACAGAGACCTCCAGGTCTCCAGATCGAAGATCACGTTGGGTGCTTCTGTGCTCCACAACGTCCCTGGGCAGCCTGTGCCAGTGTCTCACCACCCTCACTGCAAACAACTTCCTCCTAACATCCACTTTCAATCTCCCCTCTGCCACTTCAAACCCATTCCCCTTGTCCTGGCATTGCAAGACCTTGTCAATAGTCCCTCCCCAGCCTTCCTGTAGCCCCCTTCAGATCCTGGAAGGCTACTCTAAGGTCCCCTTGAAGCCTTCTCTTCTCCAGGCTGCCGAGCCCCAACTCTCTCAGCCTGTCCTTATAGCAGAGCTGCTGCAGCCCTCACAGCATCTTCGTGGCCTCCTCTGGACCTGCTCCAACACTTCCATGTCCTTCCTGTGCTGAGGGCTCCAGAGCTGCACACAGGACTGCAGGTGGGGTCTGAGGAGAGCAGAGCAAAGGGGCAGAATCCCCTCCCTTGCCCTGCTGCCCACACTGCTCTTGCTGCAGCCCAGCACACAGTTGCTGTCTGGGCTGCACTCACACTGCAGGCTCAGGTTGAGCTTTTCATCACCCCAGACCCCCAGGGCCTGTTCCTCAGGGCTGCTCTCAGCCATTCCCCACCCAACCTGGAGCTGTGCTTGGCATTGTAAGGTGAGGTCTGAAGGAAGCTTTTCACATTCTGTGAATAATTCCTGATAATTAGGAACTTCCCAAATGCGCCACCTAGTGGCTGTGTCTGTATTGCAAGTCCTTTCAGACTTGGGATATGTAGATTTTTATTTGAATACCTGTTAGTACAGGTAAAGAATGCTTCTAATTTTTATTATTAAGAGGTTTGTAGTGCAACCTGGGGGCAGGGAAAGTTGTGTAAACTTTCTGTGTGCCGTTCAACTGTTCTAGTATTCCTTTGCTTTATTTTCCTTTTACAGCTGCCTTGTGTATTACATGGTACTTTACTGTTGAGCTGAACTATCACCTCAGGAAAATCAAATAAATTCACCCTATTTGAACATTTTGTTTAAAAAAGGGTTTGCTTTGGCTTTTAGGCAAGGGGTCTGCATTACTTCAAACCTGGCCTGTATTAAAAATCCTGGAGAAAGGAAGCTCAGATTTTAGCAGATGTGTTGCCATGACCTTGAACCTTGCAGTCAATTCAGTTACCTAAAAGCAACTTTTCATTTTACACACCTGAAAGGAGTTTTTCTTGTGAAAATGCAACCTTTCTCTGTGGAGTTTTTTCTGTTTGGTGATGGTGGTTTTTTTGTGTGGTTTTGGTTTGGTGAAGTTTGGGGGTTTGTGTTGGTTTGTGGGTTTTTTTGTTTGATTGGTTTTGGTTTTTTGTGTTATGGTTTGGTTTTTGGTGAATGTTTTTTGTTTTGTGTCTGAGAGAAACTTCATTTTCTAAGAAAATCTATGGGCTCACAGGTGGAAAACAGCCAGTCTGGACAAGGATTGCTAAATCTTGCCACACAAAGATTGCAGTACTACATAGAGAGTTCTCTCATGTCTTCTACTTACTGCCTGCTCAGAAAAATCAGTTCCTTGGTTAAATGCTGCACTTCTCTTACAGGGTGAACGTGACAGTCACATGTGACATCTACATAGAAAATGCACGTGACGGGGGCGTGTTTGTTGCAGGCAGGGTCAACAATGGTGGCATATACGTTCGACGTGCCCAAGGAGTTTTCTTCTGGGTCTTTGCAGATGGCACCTACAGAGTCACTGCTGACCTAGGTGAGCAGCTCTTTGCCAAAGTGGGTGCTGATATATGGACATGTAATTAGGGTAACCTTGATGAAAATGACTTAGCACCCAGATTTTGTAATGCAATTGTCATGGCTGTGAATTCAACCCGTTGTGCTCTGCTGGTGACTACATTTTGTGTCTTAAGACAGCATCTAAAGGTTACTGGCTTGTAACCAGCTTTAGGGGTGTATTGTTTCTCTGCTGACAAAACTTACTTTACACTAACTAGAATCATAGAATGGTAAGATTGGAAGGAACCTCAAAGATCATCCAGTCCCAATCCTCTGCCATAGGTAGGGAAACTTCCCACTAGTACAGGTCACTCAAGACCTCCTCTAACCTGGACTTGAACACCTCCACGGAGGTTGTGGAGCACAGAAAGTCCTCCAGGGAGGTTGTGGAGCACAGAAGCACCCAACATGATCACATTGGGTGCTTCTGTGCTCCACAACCTCCCTGGGCAGCCTGTGCCAGTGCTCACCACCCTCACTGCAAACAACTTCCTCCTAACATCCAGTTTCAATCTCCCTTCTGCCACTTCAAACCCATTGCCCCTTGTCCTGGCATTGCAAGACCTTCTCCATAGTCCCTCCCCAGCCTTCCTTGTGATGCTAATGTTTGTATGGTCATCTAAAGAGCAGTTGGCAAGCATTTGAAAGAGTGCATGCTATAATACCTCATCAGTAGCTAAAAACTATTTTTAATTTGCTTTGAAATAGTGGCAATAGTGTTGTTGAAATGTATTTCCTAACAGTTCAGGGAAACATAAGTAGTTTCTGGTGAATCAACTACGACTTCCATAAGTACAGTGTATGTGATATGAAAACTGCCTATAATCACCTGTTCCACACTGTACTGGATCTTAAAAGTAGTCCCATTTTTTGTTTGGTAGCTGTAGCTTCTCAGTTCCCCTAATTTTGGGGGGGTGTTTGTCTGTCTTCTTTTGGTTTTGCTTCATTTTTAGTGTGGATACCTGATGTAAAAAGACAGCTCCCTCCCTGGAGGTCTTCAAGGCCAGGCTGGATGAGTGACCTGTAGTAGTGGGAGGTGTCCCTGCCTGGCAGAGGGTTGGAACTAGATGATCTTTGAGGTCCCTTCCAACCCTACCATTCTGTGATTCTATGATTAACATACTGATGCTCCCTGAGGAAACTTTGCACTGTCAGACTTTGTAACCCCTTAAGTTTCAGCTGCATGTGAAAATGTACTTATGTTCAGGATTGACTCAGGTATTTATTTTAATGAACTATGGCTGCATTATCTGATTATCTCAGCATTATCTGATTATCTCAGACTCTTGAAAAGATTTTTTTCCTAGATGAAATGAGAGTTTTTTGATTAACCTATTCCAAGTTTTCAACACATTTCATAATTTCAGTCTAAGACACTTGTTACACAATACAGTAACTTTTCTGTGCAACTGTATTCAATGTTGTGTATATTTTTCTCCAAGATAGTTTGAATGTTAAATTAACTTTCAGCTAAAACTGTCTACTGAATAACTGAAGATTCTACTTACTTTTTTTCCCCCCAGGTGTTCCATATATTTGTTAGTCACACTTGGTTTTGCTTAGCTTAAATTTTGACTAGGTACACGCAAAGTGATGTGGCAACTCCTCAAACCCTCTGGTTTAAAGAAGGTGTTTTAAAGAAGGAGATCTGTAGAACAAGTAGAGCGGTAGCTATTGTCATGCTTCATAAACCCACACTCTCAGTAGAGGGATTCTGTATCTCAGGCCAAATTCTCAAAAGTATTGGAGCTTTCAGTGTAAAAAGAGCCCTGGGAGAACAGGAAAATGTGCTGATGATGTGGAGCCCAGGTGTGCCTGTTGGGCCTGCCATGCTACAGTTAAAATTGGTGAGATGTCAGTCCTCAACATTTCTGAAAAGCAGGTATTGTTTTCCTTTTGCTGGCTTGTTATTTCTCAGTTTTAGCAAAAGGGTGAAGTAAAACTTCCTAACCCTAAGCATGTTTTGCAGCTGGAGAAGAAGTCTTAATGAAAGGACTTTCTGGTGTCCGGCATAACGCATGGCACACACTTACTCTGAACATTCAGGTAAGGACACACAGCTAGAGAGGCTATAAAAAACTAACTGGGAAGGTGAGCTGAAACCTGGGGACAGAAAGACTGGGGAGGCAAATCTTTCATCTAATGAAAGGATCACGAGCTGACTTTCTATTCTGAAGTTTGTCAGTAAACTGCTAGCCTAGCCTTGTTTTACATACTGAGGGCTTGTATGGGGAGCTAGTTAAGGACTGGGGACCTCAGGTGAGCTGCCACCCCTCTGTCCTGTACTAAGGAAGCATGGGCATAGTGTTGCTGTAAAACCTTTCAGATTTTATGAGTTTACAAAGCTGTGAGTTACAGTAAGATGACTCTTCTGTATATTAACTGTTTCAGAGAGCTGATAAACACTGGAGGATTTTATGCAATATTTAAAAGCTCCTCTGTGTGGAAAGTGTGTGAAATGTAGTTGAAAGTTGACATCTGTCTGCCTCGTCTTCTCTCCCATGTGAGCAGACTCCGTGCCTATACAATCACTGGACACAAAGCTAACTCTTTCTGTTTTTTTGGCAGGGCACTTCTGCCTCAGGCCAGTTAAATGGTTATCCACTGTGGGAGAATGTCACCGTTTCTAAGCCAAGCAATGGCTGGGCTGCTATTGGAACTCGCTCCTTTGAGTTTGCACAGTTTGACAACTTCCACGTTGAAGCTAGCTGAGGTGGCTTCTGCACTTGGTGACCACGGCTCTTCTACTGGAATAAGAGCCAGTTCAGACTCTGAGGACAGCTCAGTGCCGTGCTGAGACTGATCTGATGTCACACGATCTGAAGTCTGCCCTTGTTGTTTGTTAAAGGTGTACTTGACCAAGTATCAACACAACTGTAATTTTATCCCCTGGTTACTGGGAGGGTTTTGCCATTATATTTTGTTGGGGTTAAATTTTCACTGAAGGTAATGAGGAAAACAGACCCGTGGATTTGAAATGTATTTTAATAACAGTATCTTAACTTTCCAGCTCACTTTTAACATCCATAACTTTGAGAAGTTAACACAGAGGCATCTCAAGCTATATTTTTATCACTACATGACTGTGTCCATTCCTTTCACTCTGAAAGAGAGAATTAAATGCCAGTAAACCTTGAGCCAGTGGCTCCATACTTCTGTATGTCTGTCATTCAGATTTCATTTGGATGAAGTACTTGCTTTTTCTATAGTGAAAAAGATGTCTGTTTTTTTCTGGTGCAGTCTGAGGCTAGACATGACAAATGCTCCAAGTGCACTTCGTTACTTTTTGCAGTTTTCATTAACAGCCTTAAAGTAGTTCTTATTTTCAGCGGAATGGAAATGCGCTTTATGGTTGATCATACAGCGCAGGATGCGTTTTACTCCTCAACTACCTCTTCTTTCCAATGAAAGAGTTGAAATGGATAAAAAGAACATAATTTGCAGTTTGTTAATTGTAGCTGTGTGGGTGTGTTTTAGTTTTGTTTGGTTCTTGTCATTTTGTGTGTGTCTTTCTTTTTATTTTGCTTTTTTTTCCTCATGGTGCAAAGAATCAACACTTTGCATCATGGATGCTGGCAAACGGACTGCTTATTCTCGCATCAGGTCATATGTGGAAATACAGGCCTTTGTTCCTGGAAACTTGGGCAGTGATCTCTCACTTAAAACTTAGAGCAGAAAAAGAAATATATATATTAGTGTAGCACAGATATTGTCACATCTTGGTATAAAAGAAAATCCTCTTTGCCCCTAAGAGATTGTATCTATTCATAGGTAAGTGACAGCAAGCAGATTCAGAATTGTTTGTAGAGTGCTAGGCAGTAGTATTGGCACACTGCTGTCTGTTTCTAAATTTTCTTAGGCATCACAGCTTGAAGTGCAGAGGATATTTCAGAGCCTTGTGTTTTTTAACAAGTGACTGTGCTACAAAATAAAACTGAGAATGTCATGAGCTACTGAATGATGTTTTCATCATACACACTCCAAGCCGTGCAGTTGGCTTCTGAATTTGTCTTGTTTGCTGTTGGTGAGTGAGGATGTCTGTTGCCATAAAACATACCTCCTGTGTCCATCTGCTCTTCAAACTCACATTCTATTTAACTGACAACTAAGAAGTTCCACAGAATTCATAGGGCACTAATAGCTGTATCTGCAGTAGGCAATATCTTATCTTAACAGATTTTTAATATACTTTGATTTTTATGGATTATTATTCCAATCCACTTTATTTTGTAGACTGATTCCAGTACCTGTTAACTTTGGTCTTTAAAGTTGTCACTTAATAAAGAGTTAATGTAATATGAATCAATACTTGAAATTCTGTATAAAGGTTTGTCTTCCAGATTAGCTTTTGGAGCAGAGATCTCAAAAGTCCATCTCTAATATCTTTTCACTATTATACTGCTATGATCTGATTATGAGTCATGCAGGTTTGGTACATGCTAGTGACTTTGGAAAATGATCCAAACCACAAAACTCTTACAGAAGGCTTCCGAATATTAATTAACAATTTACTTAAGCCATTTTCCCACTTCAGTTCCATCGGATGGTTGAAGTTTGGATGCAAATCTGTTTATTGCTTGCTTGGTTTCAGATGGGGTGTCACTGGTAATGCAGGTATAAGAGATGTAGCTCACAGAATAAACTTCTTTCAGTTGTGGTGGTTTCCCTGCTTCTTGGAGGCTGCTTGGTCGCTGATGCGTCTCCAAGCAGTGTTCGTGTAAGGGAGATCAGCAGTGATGGAGTTAAGTCTGAAGGAGCTGTCTCCTTTTTTTTTTTTTTTTACATTTAATGCACTAAACATTGCATACTAAGCACACTTATATTTTATCACTGAAAGTGTTGATTTTTTTTTTCTGATCTTAATTTATAATGTTAGAGGATTAAACTGTTACGAACTGAGTAAGTGATTTAATGGTGATATTATTCATCTTTATATGTCTGTAATTCTTCACCCTTCAGCAGGCTGTAATATCTTTGGCAATAACAAGCTGTCAAGTCTTTTATAGAGGGGTGGATTTATGTTGTTGATTATAAATACTAATAATTTAAAATGGACAAATAAAATACTCAACCCCCCTGTATTTGTGCAGAGCGCTTCTGTAACAGGGTCTTGTTTTTCTCCAGTAAGCAAGCTGACACTTTTCCATTGTGATTCTGGATAAAAATGCTTGGCATTAGCTTAACTGGGTTGCAGTGGTTTTTATGACACTGAACAGCCAAACAGTCCTGATTAATAAATGCCTCAGAATTTGAGGTAGGAGACTTGTGTTGTGGATGAAACATGTTGTGGCTGGTTGGTTGTCAGGGTTTTTAGTAGCGCTCAGTGTAAGTTTTGCTTCTTTGTAGGATTTTGGTTGTTTTTTGTTGGACTTTTTTGTTAGGGTGGGAGTTTTTGTTTCTGTGTAGGAGGTGTTTTTAAAATTATTATATTTTTAAAATTTATTTTTAAGGGCTTTAAATTTTTATTCCTTCAGTTGTTCAACTTTTTAAAGGGAGGAGGAATTCCACAGAGCTAATGATATTTTTCCAGCCCATATTGCCAGTGGATATTAATTACCCTGACAGTATTGCCCAGTCGTTGGGTGTGTGCTGCCACCTACACAAACACTGAATCAGGATTACTTCTGTCCCTTCTCTGCCACCCCATCCTTGAGGTTAAACATGGTGAGCAGTTCTTGGGATTTTCACTTTCCTGGAAAACATATTGCCTTTGCTTTAAAATGATGAAAAACATTATTCCTTTAGGCTGCTGATGGTGGTTCCTTTTACAGCTGGCTTCTAATGTCACTTAATTAAATGTCCAGTTCAAGATTTGATTTGGAGGGGTAGTGGTTTACTCTTTCCTTATTAAATCAGTTTTATCGCATGGTAGCAGGAGGTTGGTGATGTTTTCATTGACTTACCTGAAATTTCTATCTAGAATCTGTTTTCTGGAGGGTGTGGATATAAAAATAACCACCGCAGTTAACATTGACAATTTCTGCACCATGACCGAAGAGGAACAGTTCTGGGAGACCTTATGATCCTCACGTGAGTGTGCTGATTGCTCTTTTTTAAACTCCCTTGTAATTACTGCCCAGAGAGGTGGTTAACTCTCCTTCTCTGGAGAGAGAGAGGTCCCAATGGACCTCAAAAGAGATCCAGTCCCACCCTCCTGCCAGAGTAGGATCACCTACAGCAGTTCACACAGGAACATGTCCAGGTGAGTTTTGGGTGTCTTCAGAGAAGGAGGCTCCATAACCTCTCTGGGCAGCCTTTTCAGTGATCTGTCACCCTCACAGGGAAGATTTTCCTTACGTTCACGTGGAACCTCCTGTGCTCCAGCTTGCATCGATTGGCCCTTACTGCTCTGGGGAGAGGCGTCCAAAGGCAGGGAGAGCCATGTAAAAAGGTAGGAGCTGTCCAGTGAGGACAGGACAAAATGGGAACTCTTCTTTAAGGTGGGCACTCTTAGGGTGGGCCCACGTGCCTTCTCCCTTGCTGTATTCATCCTTTTGTAGACAAAGTGTCCGTTTGCCATTTACCCTGAGCAGACAGACCCCGGCAGCCACCAGCCTGATTCCCAGCATGGGCTGCCATGTGTCTCAGCACATCTGTGGGGAAAGGCCTTTTTGCTGTTCCTCCTTCAACCCCGCAGAGGGGATGGAAGCAGTTTTTGCACTTTCTTTTCTTCCTGGTTCAAACCTGTGGGGGAGGTGGGGAGGAGATAGACTTTTACTGGGAATGATACAATACACAATTACCTTAGCCTATTGTATAAAAGCACAGTGAAATGCAGAAGTAGCAGGAGAAGGCAGTGATAAAATGGTTCCCCCCACCCAGGCCCAGCAGAAAAGGCCAACACCTCAAGCCCAGCAAGTGGAAGCAGCAACCATGTTAAAACCTGAACTTCAAGTGTGATGCGGTAGGCCTAAATAGGCTGAAATAGGCTTATCCATGTCCTGGCTTGCCCAGAGATGTTTTTCTGCTCTCCCTCCTTCTGTTTTGGGGAGAAGCAACTTCAGGAAAGAGGACGAAAAACCTGGAGCCACTGAGTCTGAGGACCCTGGCCCTTTGCAGCCTGTGGTAAACAAGGTACACAGGATCAGCTTGTGCCTGCCTTGTGCAGGGCTGTGTTCTGCCCTGAAAAGGGTAAAGCAAGCCTATGGCTTCACCTGATATGGTCAGGTTTGGCTAACTGCCATTCTGATTGGCTATTCTGTGTCCAAAGGCACATTAGTCTCAGGCTGTATAGATGAAAGGAGATGAGCAGGGAGCACATTCTGCTCTGCCATTGTATCCGTGCCGTGCTGTTGTATTCCTGAGCTGCATGGTATTGAATATCATCAGCAGATCCAACTCAACCTGTGACAGGCTGAAAACCACATTGGTGATGTGTGAATTCATCTTGTTCCTGCCTGCAGAATGTTCTCTGCTAGCCTAGCAGCAGAGCTGTGAGGAAAAGGGAAATGTTTCTGTTACTGCCACCCTCCTTCCAAGGATGTACATCGGCCAGTCTGTGATTGGAGCAGCATTGTAACCTCTTAGCTTAATTATAGAGAGTTGAGCAAGTCATTTAGCAACGATCAACAGCAAATCTTGTTATGGATGTGTGGATTCCTTTCTGATGTCATTGCTACTGTAGCAGAAGCACTAAACTGTAGCATTTCTGGGTATGTGTTCGGTTTTGTGCTGAGCTGAGGTTTACACTAAGGTCTCAGTGCAGAGCTCTATAGAGTTGCACTGATGTGTGCAACGTTTGCCTCTTTTCAGTCAAAGATTGCTGCTTAGCAGTTTTTTTTTCTTGCTGCTCAGCTGATACTTACCTTATGAAAAATGTTTTGCCGCCATTATGGGCAATGCACACAGTCCAGCAAGGTTTCTGTACCAGAAGGAGGAGGGTTAGAGTGCCCTGTAGT
This sequence comes from Eubucco bourcierii, assembly GCA_013396675.1. Taxonomy (NCBI): domain Eukaryota; kingdom Metazoa; phylum Chordata; class Aves; order Piciformes; family Ramphastidae; genus Eubucco; species Eubucco bourcierii. Next base: position 73,259 of record VWZE01017685.1, read on the forward strand.
AATTCATTCCACCCCCTTGCCAAGTGAGAATTTTTTTCCCTCCAGTTTTGTGGCCTGCCTTAGTTGAGTGCCGAGACTAAAGGTTGGGAGAACTTTCAGTTCTCTTTTGTAGGTAGCATTCAGATACTGATTTAAAACTCAACAGCATCATTAGTTCTGTTTTTCTAACCTGTGTCAGGTGTGAAGCAGACAGCCCAGCTATTCCTGCTTCATGCTAAAAGGAAGGTTGATGCTGCAGTATGTTTATTGAGCCATAGCATTTATTTGTGAGGTGGCTTGAATTTGACATGAGACACCTGTAGCTCTCCCTTGACAGTCAAGCTGTTCAGGTTAAATGGATGCTTTTGCATAGGTAGGTCAACTATGAATGCCTAATTCCCAGGCCAGTGGGAACTTTTGTTAGTGCTACTGAAGCTGTATGGGAGGCTTCTTTCGTTACCATGGCAGGGACATAACTTATTCTTAATGGCAGTCCTAGTACATCTTTGCAACAAAGACCCCTCCCACCCTCCCAAATGTAAATGAAATATAATCTTTACAATCCTTACTATCCTCCCTTGATAGCACTTTTTAAATGGTGGTGTGCTGGTTTGAGGCTAATTGGAATATTTTAATGAAGAAAATTAGATTGTAGGCTGTTGAAAGCAAACAGTGGTGATGTCTGCTGCACTCACAGGCTTGCTGAGATGGATAAGAGCAAGGACATAAGCACAGATAAGACACACAGGGAGAGTCTCTGTCTCTCTAGCTGCTTGTTTGGTCTTGGGTGATTCTGTGCTCCACAACGTCCCTGGGCAACCTGTGCCAGTGTCTCACCACCCTCACTGCAAACAACTTCCTTCTGACATCCACTTTCAATCTCCCCTCTGCCAGTTTAAACCCACTGCCTCTTGTCCTGGCATTGCAAGACCTTTCAGTCCTTTATTCCTGCCAGGAGCTGGTTACCATGTTCCCTCTGCTGCAGGTAGAAGAGGATGTTGCATGATGTGTGTTTCTGGTGAGCTGCACATTCTCCGCTTAGGTTTATCTCTGAGTACAGTGCTGTGAGAGCAGAATATAATGAAATTATCTGTGAAGCTGTATTGGCTTTTCAAAGTGTACTGTTCAGTTTTTAAGTGATCATGGAGTGCTGTGTGTAGTCCTGGAGTTCTTTTTCAGTACGTTTAAATTCGTTACAGTTACCAGAGCTTTAAGTGGGTGTGGGATGGAAATTTGCAGTGCATGAGCCAGAGTACAGGGAACTCTGTCACACAAAATGCCAGTGCAACCCAGAATGAATATGAGCAGCTGAAGATTTGAACAATTCTTAGATCTCACAGTATGCTTTTTGTTCTTAACGGGTGTCCAAGGTACCCTCTGTGCCTCAGTTTCCTCATTAGAAGATGGATGCAACACAGGGACCTGGTGGTACTGAGCACTCTTGCTTAATAGACTTGAAATAGAGGTACTGCTTTAATTTTCTTCCCATTAAGACTAGGAGTGTTAGCAGGGAAAAGCACTAACTTAAAACTCAGTGCCACCTCGTGCCCGAAGTCTGAGGAGGGAAAAAGGCAGTGCTGAGAGCAAGCCCCTGCCAGTGTGCCTTTGCTTGGCAGTTGTCACCTCTGCATTAGTGGTGGTGGGGGACTGGGAGTGGTGACTGTTTCCTTTTGAATCTGCCTCTGAACCTGCTGCCTTTTTTGTTCTTCATGTCAGACGCTCTGATGATAACCACACCGTGGATGAGAGTCTTTCCAGAGAGTTCTGGAAGGAACTCCCTTGATTGCACGTGTCAGCAGTTCACTGGTGTCTGTCTTGTGGTTTTTCTATCCAACAGGCAAAAGGGATGGAGTCAGTGAGTGAAACACAAGCACCAGCAGCTGTCACTGCCTTTGAGGAAGTCTTCAGAGAAGGTAAAGCAACATTCCCTGCTTCATGGAGCTGCCTTTATAGTGGAACCAGTAGAAGGGAGATGAGATGGATAGATTGGAAAGGGCCTTGTTAGCTATGGAAATGCATGAACAAGTGATGTGGAGCTTATGCAGGGTCTCCTTGCAGTTGGATCAGCCCCTGTCTACTTGTCACGACTTAAAAAGGTATGAGAATCTCTAAACAGCCTGAGTTCATAATATGCCCTCAGAAATGCTCATTTCCAGGCTCTCCCCTTTCTTTCACTTAAAAAAAAGGGTGTAAATCATATCTGGTAGGTGAGCAGAATGGTTCGAGAGGGAAACAAGGCCAAGTGCATCTGCTTACACCTGCAGTCCCCTTTCCTCAGCGTTGTTTCTGGAGCCAGTGAATGCTGACCACACCATTGCTTAACTACAGCTCCCTCTTTTCCTCTGAAGACCTAATTCCCTATGAAAAGTCTCTTGGTTCTAACCAAACCCAGATAAACAGGAATGCTATTCCAGCTCACTGAGTGCGACTGACATGGTATTTGAAACCAGCACTCTGCCCAGTCGGGAGGGGTAGCTAATACTTCATGCTACAAAACACCCCTCACCTCACTACAGCAAGTGTGATCTGTGCTGAGGGAAAAAAAATCTATACTGGTATCACAAAGATTGGTTTCCCTCTGAAAAATTGAGGTTTGATGTGAACCTCAGGACTTTATCTTCTGTGACAAGTTCATAAATGGTACCTCGCAGGCTGTGCTGGCAGCACTAGATGGCAGTGGAAGTATGAGGAAGAGAACAGGTCTGTGGGTTTGGGATCTGCTGAGTTAGGCAAACAAGGAACCAAGGCAGCTTTTCTGAAAGAAGATAGGGCTGAAACTGTGGATGGCCTCCTGTGCACAACCCCCAAGGCTTCCCTTGTGAGGAGTACTCATTTGGCTTTTAATATTGTGCATCTGTGTCTGCTTTATGCAGATTAACCCAGAAGAAGCCCAAATGCTTTCTAAAGCATTTGGTTTAGAATCATAGAATGGTAAGGTTGGAAGGGACCTCAAGGATCATCTAGTTCCAACCCCCTGCCATAGGCAGGGACACCTCCCACTAGTACAGGTCACTCAAGGCCTCCTCCAACCTGGCCTTGAACACCTCCAGGGAGGTTGTGGAGCACAGAAGCACCCAACGTGATCAAAGATCACATTCTGTGCTTCTGTGGTCCACAACCTCCCTGGGCAACCTGTGCCAGTGTCTCACCACCCTCACTGCACACAACTTCCTCCTAACATCCAGTTTCAGTCTCTCCTCTGCCACTTCAAACCCATTGACCCTTGTCCTGGCATTGCAAGACCTTGCAATAGTCCCTCCCCAGCTTTCCTGTAGCCCCTTTCAGATCCTGGAAGGCTACTCTAAGGTCTCCTGGAAGCCTTCTCTTCTGCAGGTTGCAGAGCTCCAACTCTGCAATGAGGGTGGTGAGACACTGGCACAGGTTGCCCAGGGAGGTTGTGGCTGCTCCCTGCCTGGAGGTGTTCAAGGCCAGGTTGGACAAGACCTTGAGTGACCTGTACTAGTGGGAGGTGTCCCTGCCTATGGCAGGGGGTTGGAACTGGATGATCTTTGAGGTCCCTTCCAACCTTCCCATTCTATGATTAAGAAAAGCCCAGGATGACTATTTTGTGTAGCCAGGACAGAGAGGCAGCTTGGCAATCTTTAAGTAATGGACTGAGTCACTTTGAAAAGTTTCTTATGAGTTATTTGGTGAGTGAATTTACTGAAGGCAGAGAAGAACCCAGATGAGATGCTGTTGCACATTTATGCTTGCCAGTTGCTGGCAAGAGCTCCTGTTTCTGGCTTTCCCCATCTGTAAGGACACTGAGTCCATGTGCAGTGCTGGTGGGCGTCTGAGCTGCTGCTTGCTGCAATACGTAGTGCAGGGCAGCAAAGTTAATAAGGAAGAGTTTTCTAGTACCAGAGCTGAGCTATAATCTGGTGCCTCAGAGAGCCATATGTAATGCTTGGCAGAGCACATTCTTCTGAGAGCTATAATGTGTGAAATGCCACATCAAATGAAGGACTGGCTTGTGGCAGTCTCTAGGCTAAGGGAGTGAGACAGAGGATCTGGGGATAGGTGGCTGAGGAACAACCCTCTGTGGGTTCTAAGGTGTTTTCAGTGGGCCAATGGATCTGACTTCCAGAGGAAGTGAGGTTATGGAACTTGATGACCTCCATCTGGAGCTGTTGGTAGCCCTTTTGCAGATCAGATCTGTGAAGGGTTCTGGTTAGGCTGCATTCATGCAGTCCTCCTAACAACTCACTTGGTGAAAGGCAGGAAGGCTGCTCAGATGATTATGGAAGTTCAGGAGTTAGGAGTTCACCTTGAATCCCCTTGATGCATCTGGTGTGCCCCTTTGACTTGGATTAAACAAAAAGCACCAAAGCTTTTCATGCTTGACTTCAGTGCTTTCTATGCATACTTCATGACTTACAGCAGATATATAGAGGCCTTCCTAATGCTGGCATGAAAATGACATCTTGCCATCCCAGAGCAGATTTGGAGGAAGAAAGGAAGATTAGGAAGAGTAGAGAAGAGTTCACAGCTGAGAGCAATGTGCAGCCTGGCAGCCAGGTTGGTGAGTCTGGATTTGGACTAAAAAGATTTGGAGCCCTGTTCTTTCTGATTTAGCCCTGGAAATCAAACTGGCAGTCCATTTCCCCCTAATATTGGCATTGTTTGCTGTTTTGGGGAGCTACACTGAGGGCTCACTCTGGACTCGGTCTCACTTTATGGTGGTTTACAATTGCTGTCGAATGAGTTATGATATTTGAGCTGAGCTGTTGCAAAAACATATGTATGTGCTTAGCTTGCAACAAATTTTAGTAATGTAATGATGCTTAAGACAGCTCCAGTAAGCAAAAACACCCTATTAAAATCAGTAAATCAAATTGTGCAAGCATGATAGCTGAATTGGAGTCTGAGCTATTCTATTGCCTTTACAGTCTGCTGCTTTCCTCATGTGTGTACACACAGACATTTAAAGTATTTGCACATATAGCTTTGTAATTCAGTGTGTTGCTCACAGCCACAATACATTTGATGAGTAGCTGTTGTGGTAGGCCTAAGCAGACCAAAATAGACTTATCCATGTCCTGGCTTGCCCAGAGATGTTTTTCTGCTCTCCCTCTCTGTTTTGGGTAGAAGCAACCACGGGAAAGAGGACAAAGAACCTGGAGCCACTGAGTCTGAGGACTCTGGCTTGCCCACGCTTGTTTGCATCCTGTAGTAAATGAGGTGCACACACTTAGCTTGTGCCTGCCTTATGTAAGGCCTGTGTTTTTCCCAAATTTGGGTAAATCAAGCCTATGGCTTCACCTCATATGATCAGGCTTGGCTAACTGCCATTCTGATTGGCTATTCTGTGTCCAAAGGCACATTAGTCTCAGGCTGCATTGATAAAAGGAGATGAGCAGGTGACACAATGTGCTCTGCCATTGTATCTGTGCTCTGCTGCTGTATTCCTGCTTGCTACTGCCTTATTATATCCTGAAATGCCTGCAAATTGCCTGTGTCCAGTTTACCAGGAGTGGGCTCTAAATGCCTGCAGGCAATCAGCCTGCACAGCCAGCGTGACACCATGCTGAGCCTGCACATGGCATTGCATCCTGCCTGCACCTGAGAGCCTCCTGCCAAGACAGGAAGCCCTGGAGGGACACAGATCATCCAGAGGAGATCAGGATCAGGTCAGAGCTTGTCTGCCTCCTTTCCCCAGCACCCAGCAGCCTGGGAAACTCCAAAGCCTCTAACAGCTTCGAGACCTCCAACAGCAACCCCTCCACATGCTTTAGGTACTGTCTGATAATATTCTGTGAGTAAATATTTCAAGCCTCTTGTAATCACTAATTGCCTTCTGCCATGAGCAGAAAGGAGCTTCCTGCATCCATCCAGTGGCTAAGCAGGATAACTGACCACAAGCAGTGTAAGTGACTGCTGAAACCTTCTCTGCCAGTAAAACTGTTTGTGTTTGCTGGGTGCCTCTTACAGTGTTCCAGTTTGGCCTGTTCCCTGTGTGTATAAATTCCCAAACCCTGTGTTTCAAACCTTGTAACTAAGTTTTCTGGCAAGATTTAATGTTCATAACCAGTGTTCATAATTATTAACAATTTCTGCCTTAATTGATATTAATAATATCCATTATTAATAATATCCATTATTAATGTTGCATCATTGGTAACAGGCTTTCTGTATTATCTTTAAGGCTTGTGGTCATGTGTTGTTTGCTTTGCAGACCAGCCAGGGATGCAAAGACAGATTGCCCAGATGATTCTGTAATAAGCCATAGTGTAAGTAACACCTAGGGCAGCAAAAAAGGAGAGCTCTAAAAGGGGGGATGCAGGTTTCCTCCAAGTCATTAGGTTCAGGTAGGTCTGTGGCTTGGTAACTTACTGAGATGGAAAAACATTCACCTGAACCCGCATGAAGTCTTATTTAATATGCCAATTTAGGACCAAGGCAAAGAATTCTGAGGTTAATTGTTTGCATTTTTCATGACTATATCATAAATACAGTGGTTGACAATGCCATTGGAGGACCATTTTACTATGAAGGTGGAGTGCTATAGAATCTGCAAGGAGGTAATAATTTTTGGCAATACAGGTCTACAGTCAACTGGGAAAAGAGTTTATTACTGAAGGAATTTTTATTATGCTGCTGTAAGTTTATTAAGTACTGTACTGCATAATTTCTATCAGCATATTGTATCATTTTCTGAGCCATATAATAATACTGCTTTGAACTTCTGCAGCCTCTTCCATTTCTGTACCTTTCTAAAAAGTGATATCCTTTTTAATTGCCAAGGCATCTCAGAGAGGCAAAGAAATATTCTCCTCCTCTTGGGGTAATTGGTTTTACTTTTAGCAGCAAAAGTCAAGTGAAATGAAGGGTTCAAAATCAAGCTCAAAGCTTGCCAGGGCGGGGCAGAACCAGGAAGGGATGAACCTCTTGTGATTTACCTGTTAGACTGACAGGTCTCAAAGCAGCTGTCTTGGCTACAGACTTCTGGCACAACACTCTTAGTAAATCTCCTATGCTTAGGACTATCAGATGTGACTCTTGTTTCCTGCTCCCAGTCTTTGCCTTAGCTTTCGTGGGACCCAGCTCTTTGGAGCAATATGCTCTCTGGAGTGTGCTTTGCACAGTGAAGTTGTCTGGGGTTTTGGAGCACTGTCTTAAGAATTAAACCCCCCCCTCAAATTCCCCAAATGATGTATGTTTACAGGAGTAGCATTTTCCCCTAGACAGTGGCAGTAAGGCTTTCTTGTATAGTAGAGCTGATGGAGCTAACTGAGGGTGAAAAGAGGGATCTGATTACCCCAACATATGCCCAGAGCACAAGCACTCAAGGACCCTGAGATCCTTGGTCTTCATAACCTGGCCAGAATGTTCACAGGAAAGCTCTGAGGGAAACCCAGGGTGGTGCAGGCCACTGAGCTGAAGCTTTGTTTCACTGACCTGTGCACCAGCCAGATCAGGGCTCACAGGGCTCCCTCAATAACTGCCTTTTAGATGTGCTACAAGATACTCAGGCTTGATTATTTGTAGGACTTAAGTGGGCAGCCTCAGGCTTTGCAACACTCAGACTGTGAGCTCTGTAACCTGTAAAAATGTGCCCTGCCTACCCACACTGGTTCTTGATTACTCATAAGCTGCCTGCTCCATCACCATCCCTCTGTGGTGCTGTTTCAGCGATGAGCAGAGTAAACAGGACCTCTTTAATACCCAGTACTGGGATTACAACTGTGATGAGCACTGACTGCTCTGTGGTGCTTTGTTCTGAAGTACAGGAACATCCAAATGACTTCAGGATGAGCCAATCTCATTTGCTCTTTGTGGTGGAGCAGGTGACTCAGCAAAGAGGGAAAGAAAATAATGTCCCTTTCTGCATCCTTCTCCTGTTGCCATAGCAGCTGCTGGTAAGGTTTCTGCAGAAGAGGGCCAGATGTTTCCAGCCCAGAGCAGCAGATCTGTTAGTCACTGCCTTGACTTTCTTGTGTGTGTCCCAGCTCCCTTTCTGGGGTGCACAAATGCAGCCCGGGGTGCCCAGCCTCATTTCCTACCTCTCCCAAGCAAGTGCTGCTGCTGCCTGTGAAGCCTTTCTACTCCTGCCGCAGGGACAAGAAATCAGAGGATTAGTGCCTATCTTCTGTTTGCCACAGGATTCTTTAAACCATGCCCCACCCCATAGACACAAACCCCAGAAAGCCTGTATTCCTTTCTTACTCCATCTTAACCCCCTTCAACCTTTGTAATGTCCTGAAACCTGCAAACATGTCAGGGGGACCTGTTCTATGCAGGCACAACTTGCTCTCGGCAGGTAAGGAGACTGCCACCTTATGAGGGCCACTAACACTCTTGTGTCTATCATTTAGTCAGGGCTGCATGGGTGTCCTGCAGAATCAGATTTCTTTTGCATATCCTTATCTGGGAGCAGAAACAGCCCAAAATACTTTTATTAAAGGAAGAGGGTTTTCCCTAGATTTCTTTTCCACCTCCCTATGATGGGAATGTTGGCAATAGGTTTTCTGGTCTGGGTGGAGATTTACCTGGAGAGCTGAGAAAGGGATAACCAAAGCTCTACCTGTCCTAGAACAATCCTAATTGAAGAAGCCTGGCTCTGATGAAGAGTTCTTCCTTTGCAGGATCCTGATTTCCAAGAGAGCTTTTCAAGAGTGTTGCTGACCCCCACCTTGGACATGACCAGCTCAGCCAGCAGCTGTTACTCTGCTCTGTGCTTTTGGCGTGATAGCAAAATTCTGCATTCCTTGGGAAACTGCATCAGAACATTGCCTGTTTGTGTGCTTGATCAAAAGGAGGAGCTGAACATCAACAACTAGAGCAGGATGGTGAACAGCCTCTCAGAACGAGTGTATGTAAGAGCTGCAGCAGCCACAGGGCATCAGTGATGCCTTGTGCTCTTGTCCCCTTCAACCTGCCTATTTTACCTACTTGTTTTTATTCTGAGGACTATTACAAAACCTGCACAACAATGTTATTTTTGTTTTTACTTTTGGTAGGTCTTACAAAAGCAGTAGACTAAAGAGGAAAATGGCAGTGGAGCCCAGTGTTTGTCCATAAAAACAAGGGATGGAAGGAAATGCCAGAGAGCTATTCAAGTTAATAGTCCTGCTTTTTGCAGAAGGCAGAATTCAGCAGCCTGGCAAAGGGGCAAATGCTCTCAGTGGCTCACTGGTGGGATAAGTGAGTGAAGGAGACTGAGCAGAGCCTTGAGGACGAAACACCTACACTAATGAGAAATAGGTTAAGTAATGCTCTGCTTTTCAATTATGTTAGAGCTGTGGGTGCTGAAGCCTGCTCATTAGCTGAGGCTATAAAATGCCACATTTATTGTGTCATTATTCTTTCAAATATTTGCCTGATGGGCTTGTGAGACGTTTAGCTCTCACTGCCTGAAATTCCCACTGGTTCTACCAAAGGAAACTGCTCTGCCTGGCTCTAGGCTTGGAAATGTCAAATCCTCACCTGCTAGCCTTCCCTCTATTAAAACAGCACTTTCAGTGCTAACCTTTTTTTGCCTAGTCCTTGTGAAAGGAAACATCATGTCCTCTTCAACCCCCTGCTGGCTGTCAAAGCTGAGCTGACTCTGTAGACAGCCCTCCAGGTCAGTCTGTCCTAGCGTCCTGCTCCTCACTGCACTCTCCAGCCACTTGAGGTTAATATCTGAGTCAGTGTTTCCCTGCAAAACAAGCATATGGCAACTGGGCTATGTTTTGGGGCCTCAACTATTGCTTTGTTAATTTACCATAACTATTTGCCTTATATTTTGTACTTGTGTAAGTAAATCTGCAGCAGTTTTCCAGCTTACCCCAAACCGTCTTTGAACTGTCAAATTTTGCTTTTCTGCTTGCAGGGTTTCATAGAATCATAGAATGGTAAGGTTGGAAGGGACCTCAAAGCTCATCTGGTTCCAACCTCCTGCCATAGGCAGGGACACCTCCCACTAGTACAGGTCACTCAAGGCCTCATCCAACCTGGCCTTGAACATCTCCAGGGAGGGAGCAGCCACAATCTCTCTGGGTAACCTGTGCCAGTGTCTCACCGCCTTCACTGCAAACAACTTCCTCCTAACATCCAGTCTAAATCTCCCCTCTGCCAGTTCAGACCCATTGCCCCTTGTCCTGGCATTGCAAGCCCTTGTCAATAGTCCCTCCCCAACCTTCCTGTAGCCCCCTTCAGATCCTGGAAGGCTACTCTAAGGTCTTCTGGAAGCCTTCTCTTCTCCAGGCTGCAGAGCCCCAACTCTCTCAGCCTGGAGAAGTTTCATCTTTTGGTCTTTAGCTCAAATATTAGTCAGTCTGGTGCAAGGTCAGCATGAAGGAGGTGGGAGTATAGGAAAGAAGGGTGTTAGCAGATGATTTGTAATTTAATAAGAACAAAGAGTGCAGTGCAGTTTATACTACCCACCAAACCCCTAACTTCTCTGCAGGGACTAACACAGAGAGCTTTTCTAACCTGCATGCTTGTACATGCTCACAGTGAATTACTACTATTATTAAATCAAAGGTGTGGGGGGTGGGGAGGGAAAGCACTGGGGAGGAAACATAACATTTCCATGACTTCTCTGGATCTCTGCAAATACAAAGCAGCTTGTAGGGCAGACAGTAGACTCCATGAGTGTGGCCAGAGATGCCTGTTTTGAAAACAGTGCAAGCACTGCAGTTATAGTCTCGGGAGCAGTGTTAGTACACAGGGCAAACCATGTGAGCTGCTTTCTCTTAGCTCACCTCTGAGCCAGTCACTGCCTTCTGGGAAAGGGTTTTGAATACAGGAGGTGGTAAGAGCCTTGTCAATCGAAGACAGCATTTTAATGTGTCTCCAGGGACACCTGCATAGCGGGCTTGTGCCGCTTTGGGTCAGGCAGTGGAGCTCCCTTCTCTCCAGAGTGGTGAGCACAGACACAGGGCTGTGCAGGCATCCGTGTTTCAGGGGTTCTTTCTTCTTTCAGAAGATGGCAGAGACAATTCCCACCCTTGAAGTCCAAGTAGTACCTTCAGTCTTGAGAGCTGTTCCTCATCTCCAGTTTGAAAGGTTTGGCCGTTCCATCTGGTGACTGCTAGTCAATAGTTCAGTTGTACATTTGCAAAGAAATACGTGGCTGTAGTTGAAGAGATGAGCAGTGGGACTAAGCAGCACTTAGAGAAACATGGGTCGTGAGGAAAAATATGAATGTGGGCCTGGTTGGTCTTCTAAGATATGTAAAAGACTGCTGCAGACAGGAAGGCAATAGTTAGTTTTCCATGCCCGGGGCAAAAGTAGTTATGGTTCTAAGCTGCAATTCTGCACTTCTCTGGGAATCCTCCCTTGCCTTGTATTCCTTTCAGGTGAGTGATAGTCACATCTTCACTAGTTGCATACAATGTGCTTCAGCCAGACTCTGATTTCACCTGTGAGCTCCCTGTGACTCTCTAGACAGTGTTACTGTGGTGCAGCTCTGATCTAAATGCAGGTGGGAGAAAAATCTGGTGTAGGTGAGGCAGGGAGCCTGAGGGCAGAGGTGGGGAGGGACTGTGGATGTGGTAATCAGGCAAAAGACTGATACAGAAGAGGGCCAAATGTGAACATGTAAAAGAAATCACCCTTCAGAAGTCTCTGACAGCCTGACTTCAGCATCTCTCTCTTCTTCATCACCTCGCTAATGACCATCTTATGGCTTAACTTGCATGACCCTAATAATGACGTCTATACCCCCATGCTGTGCCAACAGGTCAGAAGGCAGTTGGCTTATCTGCTCTGATAGTTAATAATACAAATGCTATCTGTGGCTGAAGGAAACTTTATACTGTTTTTAATCTGGACATCCTGCTTGGAAGGAGGAGTCATTTTTCAGCTGCAGGAAAACTGTGAAAAGGAAACCTTTTGTTGCTGGTTGACTGATTTTTCACACTGACAAATGGAAACAATCAATGGAAATTACCAGCCCAGTAATGTGTATCTTCACTTTTTCCCATGTGAAAAATTCCCTGGCATAGAATGAGATCTGTTTCAGCTTCCCAGTAAAGCTGGATTCAGCTGGTTGCACTAATAAGGTGGTCTTTCCCCTCAGACCCCACCACGCTTGCAGTATGTCAGGAACACAGAAGCTTTACAATGCTGTCACTAAAGCACACCTACTTTACACAAGATTTGTAACCATAGCTGTCTGGATCGTTCTGAAACCAGTTTAAGTTTCAGAGAACTTTGATGTGACACAGTAAGTGTTGATTCATGGAGTTACATCTGCCATACCCACAGTCCTAATCTTGAATATTTTCTCTCTTTTCTTTTTTGCCCCACTTCACTTAGAAGATGGAGTTAATGTTTGGTGTGTATTTAATGATCTCACTTCAGCTACTTCACATTCACCTGGTAAGATGTGACAAAACAGGTGTGAAGCAAAGGGAGCTAAAGATGTATGATGGCTCCTTTTAGCAATGTCTTTCTCTAAAACAGAGTGCATAGAATTGTCCGTGACAATCGCTCCCTCTGTTGTGCTATGGAAAATACTTCCTTAGGTTGTATTTCCCTCATAATGATAGAGGTGCAAGTAGCACTTCCTTGGCTCTGGCTCCCATTGCATCTCCTTTCAGTCCCAGTCCCTGGATCAGTCCCCACATGGTTGGCATTCTGGCATGTCTGGCACTGGCACATGTGCTGCGTGCATGCCTGCAGCCTGTCTACTGCTCTCTGCTTTTTGAGCCTAAGAGTTCAGGGAGAGGGAGGCAGCTGTTCTAAACTGTGATTCCTTTTACTTGATCTGAAAGGGAGGCTCTGTGTGTACTGATGCCAGAAGGAGCTGAAGTTTCTTCCAGAGTGCCAGTGAAAGGGATAAGTCTCCTCCCTGGAGACCCAGAAACTGCCTCAAAGCCCAGAGTCTGGTGTGAGTTGCCATCCATACCGGCACCAGGCCCTGCTGTGACAGGAGAAGGCCATGCAAAGGACTACTGTGCTGCACCTCCTACCGTAAGAAGGACCGAAAGGTGTTTCAGCAGCAGCTCCATGGTGCTTCTCAGGCACAGCTCTAAACAGAGAATGTGTCTCTTCTTGGAGAGTTTTAGGGTGCTTTGTACTTGTGCTGGTTTGAGGCTAATTGGAATATTTAATGAAAGGAGTTACAGGCTGTGTAAAGCTGTGAAAACACTGCTGGTGTCTGCTGCACTCATAGGCTTGCTGAGATGGATGAGAACAAGGACACAAACATAGATAAGACAGAGTCTCACTCTCTCTAGCTGGTGTGTTTCTGCTAACCTAACTAACCACTCTGCTTCTAACCTCCCTTGCCCATCCTCCAAACTCATCTTGCACATAAGGCAGACCCTGGGGTAAGGCAGAGGGGTGGGGAGAAGGTGGAAGGGTGGTTGGGAGCCCCTCCTGGGGACTCTGATTTCTGGGAGGGGAGTTGTGTTTCTGTATTCCCTTTAACTTGTCTATGTCTGTAACTGTTCCTGTCTGTTGTGTCTATCTCTGCTTGTACATTGTGCTGAGCTGTAAATAGAGCTTCAGTCCTTAACTTCCAACTGGCTTAGTCTGGTCTGGGGGATTTTACAAAGAGTAGGGGGCAGGGAACTCCCAAACCATCACAGTACTTGTGAAGCCACAAGAAGCAGTACCTTGGCTCTGTATGCTGCTATTCCATCCCTGCATTCTCCATTTAAATAGGAAAGCAACTTATAATCAAACCCAGTCTTAAAAAATGCTAACAATCCCCACATAGACACTGAAAGAAAGCAAACTGCTTTTCAGCTCAGCCTGAAGTAGCCTTAGAGGAGCACCATGCACTGTAGCATTCAGTTTACTCCTTTTCTATCAGTGAAATAGTCTTTGACCATTTTCTGCTTGGACACATTGAGTCCAGATGAGAATGTGCTTATGATGATACAGTTAAATAACAAATGTATTTGCATGTAATTAACTCAGTTTACAACCAACTCAGTGCAACAAATGTACAAACAAACCGTTCTGACGCGGGCAGTAGTGAAATGAGCATGACCTAACCCCATGTTTGTCATCACAGAACACACACACAGAGCTGGCACTCCTCTGTGCTTGCTGAGAGCCAGGCATGCTGTAGCAAAGAGCCATAACCATGTAAGGCTTTGGGGGGGTAAAATTATCCTGTTGGGTTTCACCTCTGCTCCATCTAATTCCCCTGGGCTTCTGGCTTCTGGTATTTCTCTAAGCCAAAAGAGACAACTTGCCTACTAACAACACCCTGCTTTAAATAGACATTCAAGTGTAGAATCAGAATGGTAAGGTTGGAAGGGACCTCAAGGTCATCTAGTTCCAACCCCTTGCCATAGGCAGGGACATCTCCCACTACTACAGGTTACTCAAGGTCTCATCCAGTCTGGTCTTGAACACCTCCCTGGGCAACCTGTGCCAGTGTCTCACCACCCTCACTGCAAACAACTTCCTCCTGACATCCACTTTCAATCTCCCCTCTGCCACTTCAAACCCATTGCCCTTGTCCTGGCATTACAAGACCTTGTCAATAGTCCCTCCCCAGCCTTCCTGTAGCCCACTTCAGATCCTGGAAGGCTACTCTAAGGTCTCCTGGAAGCCTTCTCTTCTCCAGGCTGCAGACCCCCAACTCTCTCAGCCTGTCCTCACAGCAGAGCTGCTGCAGCCCTCTCAGTATCTTCATGGCCTCCTCTGGACCCGCTCCAACAGTTCTATGTCCTTCCTGTGCTGGGGGCTCCAGAACTGCACACAGGACTGCAGGTGGGGTCTGAGGAGAGCAGAGCAAAGGGGCAGAATCCCCTCCCTTGCCCTGCTGCCTACACTGTTCTTGATGGAGCCCAGCACTCGGTTGGTGATTTCCCACACTCCAAGAAAGCAGCCTGGCATATCTGTGGGCTTTTAATTCTGAAATTTATTAGCTCTCTACATCTATTGCAGATACAAGCACAGTCTTAATTGCTCCATTTTTATTCTATGGAAAATACTGTAAATCTTGATGGTTGTGCTTCAAACGTTAAGAGGCAATGCTGTAGCTGTAGGAGAAAAGTGTTCAAAGCGCATTAAGTTAGTGTGTGCTTGATAACATTTTCAAGCTGCTCGTTACAATTTATTTTGAATCTCAAAGAACAAATGTCACAGGGACTCTTAAACGAGACATCCAACTGGAACACTTTTTCCTCACCAACCTTTAGGTTTCCTTAAAACATTTCCCCCCACTCCTCCTTCCCTTCTGAGATGTTCAGGACCATGAAAACAATATTTTTTTACTTTAATTCTAATGCCTTTTGAGAACGTGTTCTGTTTTTTTGGCTACATTACCAGCTCACACACTGTTTGTTTATAGCTCTCTGAAAAGCCCTTTTAATAAGGTCAGATTTGCAATTTAAATGAACTTTAATATTTCTTGCAAACTCCAGCTCTGTTTGTTTATGCGCGGGGTAAAGGCACTGGAAATTTGTCGTTAAAAATATACATTCCTTTGTTTTGTTTTCAAATTGGTGCATGTCAGGTAATCAACAGTCCTGACTCTGTGCATTTCCCCATCTGAAAAGGAAGAAAACTTTGGGTTTTTTTTTTCTTTTTTTAAAGGGGGAGAATGAAAGAGTCTGGGAGACAGAGGGAAAAATGAAATGAATTACTCAAAATGGAAATTTCACCTGGAGAAAACATTCAAACTGAACGATTTATTTCACAAATGAAGACCTTTTTCCTGTTGCACTTTTTTTTGTTTTGTTTTCTCTAGGGGACTGCTACTTTTAAATTAATTTGACTGTTAGGATTTGTTAATTTTTTTTCTATAAACAAATATCCACCCATGAATATCTTATGACACTTTATGGGAATTTTTGTTCCTATACTGGAACTGGATCTTTAAATTTGGTGTTTGTATTTACTGAATACAAGAAAGAAGACGAAAAAAAAAATGTAGTCATCTACACTATATATTTGGTCATCTACACTATATTTTTTTTTTTCTTTAAAAAAAAAAAAAATGACCTGAACTTTTCCCTTCATCACAGAATTATCTTAGCCTAGCTAAATTTTGAAGTCAAGAATTTGTGTTTATTTCCCCCAGACATTCCCATGAATGTTCTCCATGTAACAGCTGTGATGTGCTAGCTCACCCAACAGGATATGATCCAAACCTGATGGATTTCTGATGGGAAGCTCCTACTACTTTGAGCTGCATGTGTAGCTTTGAGCTGCTTTGAGCTGCAGATGAGTAGCTGCATCATCTCACTGGTCAGGAGTTATTTTCTGAGTGCAAGCCAAAAGATGAAAAGTGCATTCTTGGCTGGAGGTGTAGTTTGCACGTGCAGAGACCGAGATGTTCAGTTACGGTACAGCCATGCCTCGCAAGGGCTACCCTTGAGCCAACAGCCACTCTTGCTGGACAATCACTGCTTTGCAGGCATGAAATAGGTTGTGAGGAGAATATCAGTGCCCTGGCATGGACAGGCAGGCAGGTAGGTGTGACACGCACCTGTGCTTAGAGGGCTCCTGCCATTCCTGCAGTCTCTTTGATCCAGGGTGACTCTACCTTCTCCAACTCTTCCCTGTACAGGCAGAAAAGGTTCTTGCACAGAAGCACCCAACTCTGCTATGAGGACAGGCTGGGAGAGTTTGGGCTCTGCAGCCTGGAGAAGAGAAGGCTTCCAGGAGACCTTAGAGTAGCCTTCCAGGATCTGAAGGAGCCTACAGGAAGGCTGGGGAGGGACTGTTGAAAAGGTCTTGTAATGCCAGGCCAAGGGGCAATGGGTTTGAAGTGGCAGAGGGGACATTGAAAGTGGATGTTAGGAGGAAGTTGTTTGCAGTGAGGGTGGTGAGACACTGGCACAGGTTGCCCAGGGAGGTTGTGGAGCACAGAAGCACAGAATGTGATCTTTGATCATGTTGAGTGCTTCTGTGCTCCACGACCTCCCTGGAGGTGTTCAATGCCAGGTTGGATGAGGTTTTTGCAGATGCATGCAGCTGACCTAACCCATGAATAGCTGAATGGTCTGGGGAAATGCACCACTTTCCATAAAAAGCCAACAACAAGGAAATATAAACCACAACCTTTTCTCCCTCTAAAATAATTAAAACTCCATAGCTTCCATCAGTGTGCCAAGAAATATTTCAAACCCTTAGCTGTTTGGCAGAAATAAAACATTGTTTTCTGATCAGTCTTAAAGACAAGCTGCCTTCCAGAGTTTGTTTCTGCTGTTGTGAGAGGGGAAAATCAGATGGATAGGAAAGTTAGATTTCCCAACAGACTGTCCAGGAGTCTGCCACAACCTTATTTCTTCCCTGGGGCTTCTGCTCTTTGACAAATACCATTCTTGGGGTTTCTTTTTTTCCATGCTATCTCTGGTGTATCTGAGCTTGCTGCCATCTGCCTTTATATCTTCTTAATGGAGCATGGCAGCTCTGTTCCTGGCTGAATCTACTAATATATTTCATAATTATCCATGCCATTTTTCTTCCCTGTCTACCTGTGTATTGCTTAAGGCCATGCACTGAAGTTCCCACCTGGTGGCTTCTGTTTGTTGTTGGTATCGTTGTAAGAGATATGTAATTGTTTGTTCAGACTTTGCAGGTTGAAGAGAGAGGTTAGTCTCACTTGAAATGTACCTGTCAAAGCATTTCATATGCAGTTTAACAGCTTTACAACCTGGCTCTTTCCATGTACACAAATAGAATGAGTTAAGTTACACAAGATGTTGTGATGAAACATTAGCCAGGCTCCCCTCCATCCTTATTAAGGCAGTGGGAAGTGGTAGTAACGTAAGCATTAGAGAAGACATTCAGGATCGTCGCAAACAGTGGCACCGGTTACACCTTAGCTGTTGGACTAAAGCCTGCAGCCTGGAGAAGAGAAGGCTTCCAGGAGAGCTTAGAGTAGCTTTCCACAATCTGAAGGGGGCTACAGGAAGGCTGGGGAGGGACTATTGACAAGGTCTTGCAATGCCAGGACAAGGGCAATGGGTTTGAAGTGGCAGAGGGGAGACTGAAAGTGGATGTTAGGAGGAAGTTGTTTGCAGTGAGGGTGGTGAGACACTGGCACAGGTTGCCCAGGGAGGTTGTGGCTGCTCCCTCCCTGGAGGTGTTCAAGGCCAGGCTGGACGAGGCCTTAAGTAACCTGTGCTAGTGGGAGGTGTCCCTGCCTATGGCAGGGGGTTGGAACTGGATGATCCTTGAGGTCCCTTCCAACCTTCCCATTCTATGATTCTAAGGACCAAGGGAAGTCGTTCTGCCCCTGTACTCAGAGCTGGTCACGCCGCACCTTGAGTGCTGTGTCCAGTTCTGGGCCACAATTCAAGAGAGATGTTGAGGTGCTGGAATGTGTCCAGAGAAGGGCACCAAGGCTGATGAGGGGCCTGGAGCACAGCCCTGTGAGGAGAGGCTGAGGGAGCTGGGGGTGTGCAGCCTGAAGAAGAGGAGGCTCAGGGCAGACCTCATTGCTGCCTTACAACTACCTGAAAGGAGGTTGTAGCCAGGCAGGAGTTGGTCTCTTCTGACAGACACCCAGTGACAGAACAAGAGACACAGCCTCAAACTGCACCAGGGCAGGTTTAGTTTGGACATTAGGAAGAAGTTTGTCATGGAAAGAGTGATTTGCATTGGAATGGGCTGCCTTGGAGGTGGTAGAGTCACCATCCCTGGAAGTCTTTAAGAGGAGGCTGGATGAGGCACTGAGTGCCATGGCTTAATTAATTAGAAGGGTTAGGTGACACAGGTTGGACTCCATGATCCTGGAGGTCTCTTCCAACCTGGTTACTTCAGTGATTGTTTGGACACAGAATAGCCAATCAGAATGGCAGTTAGCCAAGGCTGACCATATTAAGTGAAGCCATGAGCTTGCTTTACCCAAATTGGGGGAAAACACAGGCCTCGCATAAGGCAGGCGCAAGCTGAGCCTGTGTCCCTTGTGCACCACAGGATAGGAACCAGTCTGGGCAGGCCACAGTCTTCAGACTCAGTGGCTCCAGGTTCTTTGTCCTCTTTCCCACGGCTGCTTCTCCCCAGAACAGAAGGAGGGAGAGCAGAAAAACACCTCTGGGCAGGCCAGGAGATGGATAAGCCTATTTTGGCCTGCTTAGGCCTGCCACGACACCATCAGGTGGTGGTGAGGGTTCTGAATGTCTGTGTATGTTATGCGAAGTGCTCGACTTGATAAAATGGTAAAAGCTTTCACCTGAGGAGCTGCTCTGCTTCAAGGAAGTTCAGTGAAGACAATAATCCATCTGTTCAGCTGTCTGTTATTGCTCATAGTTTTACATCTCACTTCTTCTCTCAAGGGGTTGGATGTAGGCTTTCATATCTGTTTGCTACCTGTTGTTCCCCTTCTCTACTAGAGATCACTGCTGCTAATTTTTCTGCATTCTACCTTACAAGGCTGGAACAGCAGGTGGGATTGATTTGCTGTGTAAGAGTGAAGCTGTGTGTAAGAAATACCATGCAGGAAACCTATCTTTGTTGCTGGATGGGTGTTGAGGTTGATGTCTTTTTGTGGTTGATGATAGCAATGCGTGATGTGCAACGAGCAGGCTGTGTGCCGTTGTGCTCTTGCTCTATATTTCATGAGTCGTCAGTGATAAGAACTATTGTAATTAGTCTTAAACTGAGCATGTTTTGCCTTCCTTTCCCAGAGACACTTCTTCATTTGCTCTTTATTCGCTTCTCATAGCACTGCAGCAGCACACAGTGATCAATCACTGCAGTGTAACATATGCCAGCTCCGAGAGGGTGTGAGCCAACAGCACTCACAGTGAGTTTCTTAGCGTAACACATGGCTGCTAAAGAGGGAAAGATAAATGAAACCTGTAATTCCTTCACTGCTTGCACTTTCTGTTAGTGAGGCATATCACATTGAAAATGAAACCCCCTTACTATTTGTCATTAAAAAAAATAGTACCAGTTACATAAAACAAAGTGAAAGCAACCTTTTAAAAATGAGATGCAACCAAACACTAACGATTAAATGAGATCGTTTTGCTTTTGGGTTTGGTACTTTTTGGCTTTGGTACTTTTGAGCAAACCAAACATAATGAGAATTGAAATGAAATCAAAAAATTCTCTGATGCAGCAGAAAATGTAAATTTAAAATGCTGTTAATACTCTTTCACTACAGAGTGGCTATCACAACTGTCACTGGGGTTGCCACTTGGGTTGCTACTGGAGTTGCTAAAAAGCTGATTAGATGAAGCTGTTTACATGTTAATGAATTCTTGTCCATCCTGTGGTCAGGTCAGCCAATTTAGAATTCACATAAGTACTGTGGGTTTGCAAGTCCAACAGAATCACAGAATTTATTGGTTTCCTGCTTCAACCTAGGTTGGTTATCATGAGAAAGGGCAGAGGAGAAAACTGGTGACAGGATAGGAAGTGGAAAAAATGAAATATAGCTGTGAATAGAGAAAGATGGGTGGGGAAGAGGGCAAATGCTAAGAGAGATTTCCACTATACTCTACAAACTGTTCCTTCAAAGTCTTTGGCCTTATTATTCTGCTGTGACACAGAGTATAACCTTTGCGTTAGTTTAAGGAATATGCCATTGTTTGACTTCACAGATAAGAGGGTTTTGGAACCTTATCTCATTTTAGCAAATCCACAGAAAGCCTGGCTTCAGAGTCAGGGAAGTGCCCCTTCTTTCCTTATGATGTCATCTGGTAGGAACAAATAATTTGTTTTGCCCATTAAGCAGTAAAGCCCTGGCAGGAGCTATGCTCTGGGAGATTTCACAGAACACCTTATTTTTTCATGTATGTACTGCAGTGTTAGGAACATTGAGTTGTGAATACTGAGGGCTAAGTTGGGAGGAAGATACTGTGTAATGTGAGTATATTTGAAAAATGAAGGGCATTCTTAGGCCTGCCCACAGATGTGTCTTTGAAAGTTAATTAAGAGATTTTGAAAGTCAGAAGGGATCTTTATGATAATCTAACCTGACCTGCAGCAGGCTATCAAATTTTAGCCAGTAATACATTTGTATTTCTTTGTTTCTGGGCTCACTTTGAGCACACATTGATGCCAGCCAAGCCTAGTCTCCCTTTCCTGCACTCCCAGAGCTAGAAGTGCAACAGACACTTAGTTCCAGACATTGTGTACGTGCACATATAAATGCATCAGGCATGATGGTTAATTACTAAAGGGTAAACCTTCTTTCTAGAATAGATTTGTCAGCAAATCAGTGCATTTCATGTAATTCCACATAAACCACTTCCTTTGAGGCTTAGTGCTTGTGTCTTTTTGTGAGTGAAACCAGTTTTGGTTGGACAGTTGACTACTGCTGACCTGCTTCCAAAAGTGCCTGTGTTTATACCCCTGTGTTATGCAGGTCTGGTGTAGGTGGTGACTGGCAGATTGCTTTGTTAAAAGGGAGATTTTATTTTTTTTTTAATTAAAGACATCCCACCCAATTCATACAATGTCTTACTGTGTAAGTCATTGAAGCTATGATTTTTATTTTTACTATTTTCTGATGACTGACTGATGGCTTCTTTCTGACATGTAAGAACTCCATATGGCAGTCACTTCCCATCCCAGACACTGAGCTTCCCTCTATTAAACACAACTGTACATGCAGAGCTGCATCAAAACACTCTGTTAGGTGTCAAGCTGGGAAGGGGAAGGAAACATCTCCATCTGTTTTATGACACACAAGACTCCTAGAAATTATTTCATTTCTTAATTTCACAGAATTGTCAGGGTTGGAAGGAACTTCAAGGATCATTTATTTCCACTACCCTGCCATAGGCAGGAACACCCCCCACTAGTACAGGTCACTCAAGGCCTTGTCCAACCTGGACTTGAACATCTCCAGGGAGGTTGTGGAGCATAGATCTCCAGGGAGGTTGTGGAGCATAGAAGACCTCCAGGGAGGCTATGGAGCACAGAAGCATCAAAGATCACGTTGGGTACTTCTGTGGTCCACAACCTCCCTGGGCAACCTGTGCCAGTGTCTCACCACCCTCACTGCAAACAACTTCCTCCTAACATCCAGTTTCAGCCTCCTCTCTGCCAGTTCAAACCCATTGCCCCTTGTCCTGGCATTGCAAGACCTTGTCAATAGTCCCTCCCATGATTTCCTGTAGCCCCCTTCAGATCCTGGAAGGCTACTCTAAGGTCCCCTTGAAACCTTCTCTTCTCCAGGCTGCAGACCCCCAACTCTCTCAGGCTGTCCTCCCAGCAGAGCTGCTGCAGCCCTCTGAGCATCTTGGCCTCCTCTGGACGCGCTCCAACACTTCCATGTCCTTCCTGTGCTGGGGGCTCCAAAACTACACCCAGGACTGCAGGTGGGGTCTGAGGAGAGCAGAGCAAAGGGGCAGAATCCCCTCCCTTGCCCTGCTGCCCACACTGCTCTTGCTGCAGCCCAGCACACAGTTGCTGTCTGGGCTGCACTCACACTGCAGGCTGCAGCCTGTCCAGGTCCCTCTGGATGGATCCCTGCCCTCTAGCAAGTGACTGTGCCACACAGCTTGGAGTCATCTGCAAACTTGCTGAGGCAGCACTGATTCCTCTGTTCATGTCGCTGACATGGCCCTTTTTTAGTTTTGTGTGTTTCCCTCCTTAGCAGTGTCTCACAGAACTGTAATCTGCACATCTGTTGGTCCTTTTTAGTTCTGTGTGCTTACCTCCTTACCATTCTCCAACCAATACCTCTTTATTGTAGGGCACCATGTGGGAATTGCTGACCCTCAAGCCAGGATACAGATGCACATTCCTGGAGTGACATACCCCATGAGCTACACTGGCCCTTCAGGCAGGGTAAGTGCTGGCACTTTCTCCATTTTTCTAGCAAAAAAAAACCCCCAAAAACTCAATGTTTCAGAAAAAGTGTTTTCTATTGAAAAATCATCTTGACAGCAATACCCCAAAGAGCTTCAGCAGTCAGCTTGATGTGAAGGAAAATAAAGTTAATAACAGGGCAGAGCTCATCTGGCAAACAGGAAAAAGAAATGTAAGTAGCGTGGCTCAGGACAGACTGCCAAGTATTGATGGTCTGGGAGAAGAAACAAAGGATAATAATCTGCTAGGCACACGTGGAGTGGACAGAATGCTCTGTCTCTGTAAGGATGTCTCCTAGAGCTAAGACATAAACCAGAAAAACCTTACAAGTGTCTGTCAAACCAGCTCAGACAGAAATAAGATGTATTTCCTGATAGCAGCAGCAAACTGTCAGCTGTATGACAGGCTCTGAATAAATTGCTGTTTTCCAAAGATGTCTGCAGGAACAGAAACATAAAAGCAAAAGAAAAGAATACAAACAAAAATCTTCCACGCAATCCCCTTGTCACCTGTGCCTGGTTTTTAAGGCAGAAATACTGCTTCCAAATAGAGAGAGTTCTGTGTCTGATGTCTTTTAGAACCTCTGAATTCATCATTATCATCTTTGTGAGAAGACCAACCCCAAAAGAAAAGGCTAGACACTGTTCTCCTCTTTTGCATAAGTATCATTTCTTCTAAGTCACTCTCAGCATGGGGGAAAGAGTAAGCAAGTACCAGCCTGAGCCCTAGGAGGAGGACAAACCAAACCTCAGTTGTGCTGAATGTCTTTTTCACTAGACCTCCAAAGGGGTTAATAGAATGCATAAATTACAAAGTTGTTACTTCTCACGTGAGGAAATACTGGAGAAACAGTAATGTGTGTGTGGGAGCAGAGGGTAACGGGTGTGGGAGCAGACGGTAACGGGTGTGGGAGCAAACCGTTGTAGTGCTCAATCTTTCCTGAAGCTGGTGCATAGTAGGGGATGTGGTAGATCCACTCAATACCGTGCTCTTTGGCCCAGTTTTTCACAAGATTGTTCTTGAAATGAGTGCCATTGTCTGATTCAGTTCTCTCTGGAGTTCCATGTCTCCACATGATTTGTCTCTCCAGACCAAGAATGGTGTTGCGTGCAGTAGCATGTGGAACTGGATAGGTTTCCAGCCATCCGGTGCTGGCCTCTACCATCGTTAGCACATACTGCTTGCCAGAACGAGAACGAGGCAAAGTGATGTAGTCAATCTGCCAGGTTTCACCATACTTGTGCTTGGACCATCGCTCACCATACCATAAGGGCTTGATTGGCTTAGCCTGCTTAATAGCAGCACAGATGTCACAGTCATGAATGACTTGGGTGATAGCGTCCATGGATAAGTCAATTGACCTATCTCGTGCCCATCGGTATGTTGCATCTCTGCCTTGATGTCCAGGTGAATCCTGGGCCCACCGAGCTAAGAACAGTTCCCCTCGGTGTTTCCAGTCAAGGTCAAGATCATGGTTTGTATTGAGTTGAGAATCCAGTGCCTTCTGCCTTAAGCAGAAGGAAACCTTTCAGGTCCCTCTAGCAGGCAAGCAGCATAATTGATGTCAAGAACTTCTTTCCAGTTCTAAGAGTTTAATGTTTTTATTGTTCTAGTTATTTCTTAAGTGTTCTAGATCCTCTGATTTTTCATCTGTGTAATGTTTTTCGTGACCATGCAAAGAACCTATCATTAAAAAATTATGGTCTGTGGTAAGATTCCTGAATATCAAAATTAATCAACAACATTAATTTTGAAAAAGGAGCCCTCCCATACCGTCACAGCAATGGTTCCTGTACCCGATGCTGAATAATAACACACAAGAACTTGTTGTCATGCATTCTGTACGGGAACAGAAGGACTTTCTGACACCTCCTCCACTCTGCTTTTTTCTCCACTGCTAGTTTTTTCTTCCAGGGCTAGTGGAGTACAGATATAGAGCTACCCCATAGCATTTAATTCAATTTTGGTATTGAATGCACTTTAACCACTTCAGCAGAACTTTCTTCCCACCTTTGTTAACCTCTCTGTAAGTCTAGACAGACTGCCAAAAGAATGAGGCCGTCCTGGTTCCCACCGGATCTAGGCCACCAAGAGCTAGCTCAGGTATGTCCACAAGATTTGTGCCCTTTGTTCGAGCTGCAACACCAGCATTTGATTTCTGATCAGAGGAACCTTTTTATTTCCATGATACCTGAGAAGGGCATTTACAGAGTATCAGTGGAAAGTGTCTGTGGTTTAGTTTCTGATGGCCAGTCTGTAGCATCCGAGAGCAACAGCCAAAGGACAAACAGTCCTCATTTTCAGGCTGCAAAATTATCAGGAAGGAAACAAATTTCCCCTTTGACCTTTTCTCCAAAACTCAGTGTATTAAGCACAGCCCATGTTTGCTGGGAAACTGTAAATGCTGGTTGTATGCAAGTTTCTCAATGGCCAGGTTATTCTTTCATCTTCTGAATTAGCATAATGTAGAAGCTGAGTGACAATGTCATGGCAATAATAATCACAGGTGTGTTAGGTTCCCTGAATCTAGCACCAAGCTGCTTTGGGGTTTTGGTGTCAGGAACTCTCTGCCTCTCCAGGTAAAATCATAGACTCACAGAATGGTAAGGTTGGAAGCGACCTCAAAGATCATCTAGTTCCAACCCCCTGCCACAGGCAGGGACACCTCCCACTACTACAGGTCGGGTGAGAACAAAAGGGAAAGAAGGAGGAACAAACCCAGGAATTAAAACTCTTAAGAACTCTTAAAAATACTTACCTGATCCCTTCTGGTGCTTTAGATGCTACTGAGTGGTGACTTGCACATCCTTTTCCAGTATTTTAAGCTTAATTACAGTGGTGAAAGTCTTTTAGACATGGACTCAAAAAAGATTGCTACAATCTCCTAATGTGTCTACGGCACAAACCCCATTAGTTATGAGTGCATTACTATATTAGCTAAGAGCATGCTGGGGCTACGGATACTTGATGAACAGAAGTCTTTTCACTCTGATTTCCATTAGAGATATTCTCCATCCTCAGCTTCCAAAACAAAATGGTTTCACAACTTGTGTATTTCCTAAAGTTCCTTCCAATTTTGGTTTCAATATTTTTTCATTACTGCTGCTTTATTGCTTATGGGAAACAGCATTGCCCGGGCTAAGCAATGACCAGTGGCAAGCCTTCTAGTGATTTCAGGCTGCAAGAGAATTTAGCTCAATGAATTCAATAACTTGCAGCATGTCTCAGATGTCTGCTAGTGCTATTGTTAATCAGTCTGCTGCCAGCTGTTGGACAATAGCTACTTGTTGTTCATAGCTTGTTGCTTAATGAAGAAAGTATTGTTGCCTGGGAATGTGGCAAGGACTTGAAGCCAGGTTCAGATTTCATTTACTTCTGTGTGCACTTTGAGAAACGGTGTGGACATTATCAGTGGTGTTATTCTGGGTTGGCCTCTGCATAAGTGTGATCAGCATACGGCTCTTTGACTCTTAAATTTCTCTCAAGAGCTTTGTCACCCTCACAGGCAGATTTTACAGCAAGCTCTTTAGCAGTGAAGAGTCTCTTTGCTGCGGGTGCGTGCATGTGTCTGGATGTGTGTGTGTTTATGCATGTTGCGTAGAGCATTCAGTCTTAGCCTTTTCATCTGCAGGTCTCTGCAGGTCTCTGCAGGTCTCTGCAGGTCTCTGCAGGCCAGCACAATGCTAATTACGTTGGAAAATGATTGATGTTTGTGTTAAAGCCAATATGCAGGTGGAATGTGTGTTAGAATTTTCCATTGTTCAATTTATCTCCTGCTAACAGCTGATTGCTGCCTCACAGAGGGGACTGTAAAAAGCTTTACCAAAAGAAATGCTTAGATACATCCAAATTTAAATCACAAAAGGTATTTTATTTTGTTCAGCTTTTTGTTTTTAATTTCCCCCCATAAGGTTTGATTGTGCTCACATTGGCCAATCTGAGGGGAACCTTTCAGAGGGCTGACAAGTGGATAGGAAAGGGTTATGAAAGTGCAACCAAGCGCAGAGTTGAATTAAACCTGTTCAAACATTTAAATAGACTGTGGTGAAAAATATAATTTCCCATTTAATCCTTCACACTAGTGAGCAGGCATTGCAGGTCAAATAGTAAACCCCAAAGTTCATTATACATATAAGAAGATAATATGCATACAGGAAGATATTATTTTTCATACCCAGCATAATTCTCTCTTATGATTTTGTCTTCATTTTAAAGTTGGGATTTTGGAAGTGGTCAATGTCACCATCTGACTGTTCCTGGAAAAGGAAAGGAGTCACTGGCACCCTCAGCTTCCAAACTTTCCACAGTCCCCTTGCTTCCTAATCCTGATAGAGACCTGGTTTTTTGACCTGTTAAGTGTTCTTGTGAAGACTCTAACTTCTCATGTGATGTTCCTTTTATCACACAGAAACAAAGTGCATGGAATTATCAGAAATGTTACTGATGGGAAAGCTTGGATGCATTCGAGTACTTCTGGGTCTGTCAGAAGACCCTTAACTGTTTAGACCAAGTCTGGCACTAGGGTTTAGTGTCATAATACCAAGGAATGCTTGAGTGGTAACACAGGCTCCTTCTGTCAAAGCAGAGCCTTGAAGCTGCTCTGGATTCTAGAAAAAAAGGAGATCTGGATATTTCTGTCTGGGTATCAGTTGTGTTTTACTTTGTTTGAGGGGTCAGAAGACAAGGGCAGACAGCTAACATTTTACTTTTGGTGTTTTTCTGTATTGCAAAGCATCAAGAGAACAATCTGTCCTCCAGCTTTGTAATGAACAATGGAGAACTCGTTTCATCAGCCCTCTCCCTTGAGCAATTGGTCTGCAATCATCTTGGTTCACATAAAAGAAAAAGCAGAGATGAGAAGGAGTATTACTGAAGTAATCCAGTGGTGAACCCCCCATCCTTGTCCTGGGTTCACCCAACTGTGAGTGGATCATTCAGCCAAGGGGATCAAACAAATCCTGGATGCAGATGTGATGGTTTGGGAGTTTCCTGGCCCCCACTCTTTGTAAAATCCCCAAGACTAGACTCAGCCAGTTGGAAGTTTTAAGGACTGAAGCTCTATTTACAACTTAGCAGAATATACAGGCAGATATTTACACAATATACAGGAATAGTTACAGACATAGACAAGTTAAAGAGAATACAGAAACACAATTCCCCTCCCAGAAATCAGAGTCCCCAGCAGGGGCTCCCAACCACCCTTCCACCTTCTTCCCACCCCTCTGCCTTACCCCAGGGTCTGCCTTACATGCAAGGTGAGTTTGGAGGATGGGCCAGGGGAGTTAGAAGCAGACTGGTTATGTTAGCAGAGAGGCCAACAGACACACACCAACTGGAGACACAGAGACTCTCTGAGTGTCTTATGCGTGTTTGTGTCCTTGTTCTCATCCATGTCAGCAAGCCTCTGAGTGCAGCAGACATCACCACTGTTTGCTTTTCACAGCCTAACATCTGTTTTTTTCCATTAAAATACTGCAGTTAGCCTCAAAGCAGCACAGCATACCATCAGCTCCAGGAGAGATGTGGATAGCCACACCTGCCTAGTGGGCCAAGTAGACTTGAACACACTTTTGATGGATGGATTAAGTAAAGTGCAACTCTATCCTTCCACATCAAATTCACTCTTAATGCACTCTTAATTATTTCATGGTACAACAGCATTAGAGAAGACATTCAGGATCGTTGCAAACAGTGCAAGGTTACACCTCAGCCATTGGACTAAAGCCTGCGGCCTGGAGAAGAGAAGGCTTCCAGGAGACCTTAGAGAGAACCTTCCAGGATCTGAAGGGGGCTACAGGAAGGCTGGGGAGGGACTATTGACAAGGTCTTGCAATGCCAGGACAAGGGGAATGGGTTTGAAGTGGCAGAGGGGAGATTGAAACAGGGTGTTAGGAGGAAGTTGTTTGCAGTGAGGGTGGTGAGACACTGGCACAACCTGTGATCATGTTGATCACGTTGGGTGCTTCTGTGCTCCACAACCTCCCTGGTGGTGTTCAAGGCCAGGTGGGATGAGACCTGGTGTCCCTGCCTATGGCATGGGGTTGGAACTAGATCATCTTTGAGGTCCCTTCCAACCTTACCATTGTATGATTCTATGACTCTACATGAAGATGCCTGACAAACGTACTTTTCAATAGTTACAAACCCAAATCTTCATGTAGAACATTTACAAGGTCTCCTTAGAGGTATTTCTATTATAGCCATAGAAGAAAATACACCAATAAAGAACAAGACTTTAGGAGTGTTGAAACAATCTGTCACAGAACAGACAGGAAAATGCTGGCATAGCTGCAGATATCCCAGGATCATCCTCCTCTATGCTATTGATTTCTGTGGTCCTTCTTTGATAGATGCAGGCATCTCACACTGCATGTTTGTAACCTTGCCATTTCAGAAGGGTAAAAAGTTCTATGCGTGATGAGGGTGAAGAGGAAGGTAAATGTTTAATTGTATTGAATGGAATCCATTTCATGTCTGATAAAATCGTAGTAAGGAGAAATTTCCTAACAGC
This sequence comes from Eubucco bourcierii, assembly GCA_013396675.1. NCBI lineage: Eukaryota > Metazoa > Chordata > Aves > Piciformes > Ramphastidae > Eubucco > Eubucco bourcierii. Next base: position 102,420 of record VWZE01017685.1, read on the forward strand.
CACTTACTGAATTTCTTCTACTTGACCTTCCAAACAACAGAAGACTGGTCAGTTTTGGGAGGTGTCCCTGCCTATGGCAGGGGGCTGGAACTAGATGATCTTTGAGGTCCCTTCCAACCTTACCATTCTGTGATTCTGTGATGATTCTACGATTTTAGTCGCTGTGTGAGGATCTGCATGTAATTTATCACTTCTCATTCAGCTATTTGCTTTCTTTCCTAATCATTCACCTCTACACTTTTCAGCAGCTCACCAGCCTAGAAACAAGAACATAAAGCAGCTGTAGTAACTTACATTTCTGTCTCATAACTGTAAGAGATCCAGTATGTTTTTTCCCAAGGCTATCACTGTAAATATGAGAAGCATTTTGAGTTTGTGCTCTGCCAACACTTAAATCTGGAGAGAAAGTGAGCAAACACCTATCCATATGGAGATGTGCACTGTTCAGCTTGTGCAGAGTTGATTGTTTGAGATTTTTCTGGGGGATAAAAGGGTTGAAGACACATTTCTTTACTTAACACCTTCTATGTGCCGCTAGAAGCGTTTTCTTTTTTTCAAAGATATGATTAACAGGGAGTCTAAAAGCATTTGCTACTTTTCACAAGCTCAGATGGTATTTTGATTTTCCTGATGAAGAAATCAAAACAAATCCTATCCAAAGGGCTATGTGTTTCACTGTAGTAGGGATAAGTACTAAACTTCAACAGGAACAACCCAGGCTAGACATCAGGTGAAAAACCAAACCCCAGTAAAGGTAGTGCAGCACTGGAGTGGATTGCCTAAAGAGGAACTGCTCACATTTCTGGAGCTCTTGCTCAGGCAAACACCTGTCAGCAACGATGAGTTCTCCAGGAGTACAAGAACAGATCACAGAATCATAGAATGGTAAGGTTGGAAAGGACCTCAAAGCTCATCTAGTTCCAACCCCCTGCCATAGGCAGGGACACCTCCCACTAGTACAGGTCACTCAAGGCCTTGTCCAACCTGGCCTTGAACACATTGT